>VYZM01015611.1:8613-52784 GCA_013398915.1 Dromas ardeola
TGTACTGGGATACGGAAATGGGACATTTTATTGGTGAGTTTTTGTCATGTCTCATAATACAGGGTTTTATTAGTTCTCAATCCCGTTGCATTGGAACTTGATATTTCGGTGCTATACTGCAATTGAACCAATAAAGCAATTTTAGCACAGTTTGCATGTATACTTAAAATTTATGCTAAGTCAAGGAAGGTATTCGTTGTACTTTTTACTATTTAGGATGAAAACATAATGCATTTAAATACTTTTCTCCATTATAGTATTCATTGAAGAAGTATAAATAGTTATAGGTCGTCAATGTTACTAAATTATTGATGCATCTAACCTAAGTGATTGACATCAATGTTATATTTCATTCTGTACTTCAGTGCAGAGCAACATTTTTTTATTAATACAAACTTACATAGAACCAATAAATGCCTTTAAAAGTCTATTAATGCTGTGGTTTTGAAAGATACTTGAAGTAATGGCAAAATTTGCTCCATCCCGTCACAAACAGCTTCAAAGCAAAAGAAAAGAGGTGCATGACAGGGGTGACAAAGACAAGAGGAAATATTTCTCTAAGAGATCTATTTTAAGAGATCTGAGATTGACCCTAGGGGCCAAGTGAAAAGGAGAAGAGAGTTGATGAATGGGGACAGAGATATTTCTAGAAACATAGAACAACGCTCTTAAGGCAAAATAGGTAAAGAAAATGAAATATTTGGGGAATGCATAATAAACACATGGATTGTTAAAAGTTATTCAAGATGTAAGTCCAGTACACTCAATCTGCAGAACATAGGTGACAATGAAAAACTCCCATTTCAGGGATAAAGGAGAGGTTTAGGAAGCTACGGAGAGATTCAGAAGTGGATTGTGTGATTTGGATGGCGGAATACAAAATTCATTCAATAATAGCATTTTGAGAAGGGAACAAGTAAGATTTGGTTAAATTATTTTACTTAATATATTCAGAAGTCTGTTCCAAGCCTGAATAGCTCACCAACAAGAGAACTGAAGGCATGTTAATCTGCTATAGGGGCTATCAAAGAAGAAAGTGGTATGATTTCTACAGTTCAAATGACCAAGCTGTCATTCATATCTGGATTAAAACGGAACAGCTTTTCACATAGGTTCAGAGCAAGGCACATGAATGATTAACTTTGTGGTGAGATGCATTGACTGTATATTAATGATATAAAAACTAAGTTTAAAGGTAAACCTTATTGCAGCCCATTTCTAATTGAATTGTGTTTGCAGAAATTTCAGTCACTAAAGAAGAAGCACTCTTCTGATTATAAAGTGGCATATTATAAACGTATTATGGGTCAATAAAAAAGTAATATGCAATATAATTTGTCTAAATGTGTGCTGAATGAATCGTTACTTTTAAGCATATTAAAAGAAGGCATCTGTCTGCCTAAATGTTTGCCCTCTGTTTTATTTTTGTCTTGAAAATAAAAAAGTATTTGTTTTGCTATTGTGTATGCTCTTTACTCTGATACTTAAGATATTATTTTCCTTTTTGTTTTTTTTTTTTTTTAAGTTGTGAGTATTTCTGTATTAGGAATTCATTTTTGACTTATTATCAGGTTTTCCCAGTCTTTGTTTCTGACCAGCTGATTTGCCACATAGTTTTTATTTCTATGTATTTCATTTGGGTTGAAGGAAATCCAAGTGAAGCCCATTTTGCTGCTTGCATGACAGATGCATTTTGATTCTTGTTATGTTCCTTGAATGAATTGTACGGGTTTTTCTATTTGAATTTGATGCTACTTTTTCCTATATCATTTATAGATGATTTGGGAAATCTTTGATCATTATCAATTTGATTCCCTTGCGGATGAAGCCAAAAAAAGTCCATAGTGTTTAAATGTATGCTGGTTGTTTATTGATCTGTTATATAAATTTGCTTACCATTGGTCAGAATAGCGTACTGTGTTTTTAAGTATGTGACTGCCATTAAGTGCTAAGAGTCATGCAGGTAAAATCCTATGTGGTGACTTAAAAGTGCATAATTTTGATATTACATGTGGTATTTACATCCGCAGTGTTTGTCGTACTGCTGGTTTAAGATAAGATGGTCAGTCTTACTCATTGTAATGCTCTTTGAGATTCTTGAGTGAAAGATGGCAGGAGTACAAAACACTACAGATGTTCATCTTCTCTAAGACAACAGAATATGATGAATCTGTAAGTATGCATGAGAAAATTGGGAGTTTCAGAAGCTTGAAATAATTGTTCAATTACTAATGTATTAGTACATAATTCAGAGGAAACTGGGTGAAATCCTTCTCCTGACACAAAGCTCGTTTGTAATCTTAGATAAATTACTGAGAGACAGATTTTACACAAGCATCAAATTCTCTTGGTTTTTATTTTTAAAACTGATTAATTTTTGCGTGTTCGTTTTTCCCCTTGAGCTAGGAGAGTAAAATCATTCAAAATGTGAACAGAGAGGTGAGTGAGTTGCTCTGGCAATAGTGTACTTGCGTATGTGAAAGCTCCTCACGTGGATTAAGAATACACTGATCATGTCTAGTCCAAGTTTTTGGTGTTGTACTTAACTCCATATTTGGAGGATATGAGTCACATCCTTTCTACTCAGAGCATTAATTTTGTTGTAAATTATAGGGAAATAAATAGTTCTTCAGGCTTTGGGAAACTTGAAATCAACTGCGTTAAAATAAATGTCATAACACCAAGGGACAAAAACTTAAGAATATACAGACCTTGATCAGAGCAGAGAGTGGGCAAGAAAGAGGAGCAGGAGCCTGTTAACAACACAACAGCACATATTTGCTTAACTACACAAGCAAATGCTTGTGACAGATGGAGAAAAAGAGGCTTTTGCAATATTTACAGTCAGGAAACTAACTTTAGATAATGTTGAAATTTGGTGTATTTGGAGAGTTCAAGAAAACTTCCCTGAATTACAAGTCTTTAAGCAGAGTGGATTCTACCTTTTCTGAATGTATGACAAAGTCAATCATTTACTTAAATTCTTTTTGGTTTTCATTTTATAATGAGGGAAAATTGACTTAGTCAGGTTGACTTATTCAAGTAAATTTTGAATGTCATCAGATCTCTGCCTGCACTGTGACAATGGAGGAAGTTCCCCGCCCCGCCCCTTTATTCACATATATTTTGATGATTCTGGAAACAAAAAGTTATTGTGGAATAAGTAGGATCTACGATTAAGATAAACAAGTTTTTGACTTGAATGGTTTTATTTTCTGACATAACATTCAATCAAGCAACTAGAAGCATTTCTTGTTAAATCTGTCTCTCATATTATGGTAGAAATTAAGCAGTCAAAATTATAGTTTTAAATAAAGAGATTTTGCTGGGTCGATTAAGTAGTCTAGCCTCCGGTTGCAATCACCCGCTGCTTCATGGTCTCTGGAGGGAGTGAGGAGGGGGGTATCCCTTGTTCGGTTGCTGCTAGGGTGGAAGAACAGAATTGGAACTGCTGAACAGCCCAGTAGTATTTTGAAGTATCTATGAGTTTTAGTAGCTAGCTATTTTACCCGTGCTATGTTTTAGGAATTCGCTAATTGGCTGCTTCTTTTTTTTTTTTTTACACAAAAAGTTTTATTATAAAGGTCTGAATGTTACAGGGTTGGAGAGATGAGAGATAATACCTGTCTTTTCTTACCGAGTTTCTGCAGTTATATTGAACTTCAGGAGATGTGGCCTGTCTGTGCTGTTAGGCAGCATCCTTAGGAGAAAAGACACACTTCTGGAGTCCATTGACTTCTTGTCCACAGATTTCCTTTTAATTTGATAAACCTGTATGTTTGACTTTTACTTAGAATGAAATCTCACACGAGAATTTTAAGACAATCCCTTGTCTCTTTTTTTATTACAGTGTGAAAGATTTCAAATTGATTTACAGTAAGAAAATAAATCTAAGCTACAGGGGTTTATTAGGTTTCTTCATACAATGTTTGAAGAAAGAAGGAAAGAAAAAATGCATTAAAACAGTCTCAAAATTATTTTTAATCATTTGCTCTTTGCGCTGTTTATCAAGTTATTTTCTGCATGTGCATAGACAAGCATCTCAGTGTACATACGTGCATACGTATACTTATTGTTTCCTACTGCCTAAATAGCTGGCAGGCTATAGAAGAAAGTATTTTTTTAACCTTAAATAAAGTGTGTCTTCATAACATACAAAGATATCCTAGAACTATTCCTTTTGTAATTTGTGTGTTTATGCTGTTGACTATACATTTCAGTGATATGTTAAAGGTTTAGGAACTAACTCTCCAGCAGCAGTGCCAGTTAAACTTGAAATATCCAGCTGATACATTGTTCATTAGTCATTATTATTCTCAGATGTGACCGTCTTTTAACTGTAGCAACACTCAACAGTCCAAAAAATGTTTTCTCTTTCTTGTTAAATGGAAGGTAATAATTCATATTACTCAAATCAATATTTAATTATTAGTCATGCAGTGTTTTCTGGATTTCTGGACAATGAGATTTCAAAGCAGATATTGAGGTTGTGCATATATCTGTCTATCTTTCCTTTTCTTTTTTTTTGCTTCTGTTAGTTCAAGTGTTACTATTAGCAAGATACTAAACTTCAAACCATATGATTGAATATCTGTGATTTAAAGGTTTCACACAAGAAGTTGGGTGGTTGAGTTTACTTACCTGGGACCACTGTATTCTTAAAGAAATTTAGCATTTACTCCTTGAAATAGGATCAGAAATAAGATGTTAGAATGTCTTAAATTTTCATCTAGATATTGATGAATTTTTATGCCTAACTTTAGTGTGTTTCGATGCAGAGATAAAATGTGAACCAATGCACTTAATATGTATATTGGTTATTGTTCAGATATGGAGTGGGTTTTGATAACTTCTGTAAAAATAAATACAAATTTTAAATAGATTTTTAAAAAAGTAGTATACCAATAAATCTTAAATACTATTGCAAAGAAGTCTGAGGTTGCATAGATAAATGAAGCGGGTTTTGCCTCAGATTCTAGTTTGCACAGTATAGTCATCAATCATTTTTTATTTATTACCCTCTTTCGGTAAAGTTTATTGTGACATGTTTACTGAGATGTCTTAGTGTTGATTGGTTTCATGCCCTACTTGTGAGGTGATAGGTTTTATTGTTGTGAAGATTTTTAGATAGAATGTTATCAAATGTTAGCTTATGTTGAAATATTTATTCTTTTAATTTCAATTTTTAATGTCGGTGCTTGATAGAAATGGCTGTTCATAGGAATGAATGGTTTATTTCAAAATGCAGTTTTGCATTTTCCCAATATGACTACAGTCACCCTTGCTGCAAGCATGGGTTTGGACAAGGTGACTTCTGAAGGTCCCTTCCAACTTAATTAGCCTGTGATTCTAAACTACTCCATGGTCAGATGGTTGCTAAAATTCTTAGGGAATTCAAGCTTGTAGGCACTCCTGTCAGTAAAAGAAAGGCAAATAAATCGCTTACACTTGCAGGAGTGCTTCATCTAGTCCATGTAAGATTTCACTTACTTCTAAATTTTTTCCAAATTCTATGCAATAACATATTTTAATGTATAAAAATGTTTGCACTCTAGTAGCTGCAGCCTTCTTTAGATGTCTAGCATTTCGACTTCCATTCTCTGATATATTTGTCAGGACACCTCACATTTTTGAGGGGCTGTTGTTTCGCTGCTGTGATTTTTGTTTCATTGCTTGTTAGTTGTTGTTTCATTGCTGTGACTCTGCATGTGCCTCTGAGGATAAGCTTCAAAACATGAGGTAGTACATATCTTTTTGCATGTGTATGCATGCAACCCTTTCATCTTTGCTAATAATTTGTGAAATGAAACAAAAGTTTACTGGTCCAAATTTTCATTTTATTTTGTGATGCTTAATTTTATATCTTTTTTTCTCATTATCTTTACTTTTAGTTACAGAGAGCGGTGAGTACAGCTGCTGTAATGTGCTAGGCTACCTCTTAACTGATACATAAGATCTGAAATTTGCCATTTTCTTCGTGTACCATTTTAAAATAAAATCTCTTGGAAGATATGATGGTCACTGGAATTTCTTTTTGACAAATAATAGTTATTATAATGAGCCCAGAGGTCATTATGTGTGAGGTACAGAGCTATATAAATGTCTACTATTATTTTTTATTACTGAGTAATTTACAATTCCCTTGTCAGTCAGTGACCCATGTATGAACATTTCTGTATACCAGTCAAAGCAGATCTTTTCTCTCACAGGAAAAAATCAAGTCCTCATTGCATTACACTATTCTCTGACAAAAGGCATTATCATGAGATAATTGATTGTGCTGGAGAATTACAAATGTTGCAGCACCACCAAGGTCATCTAACCCTCACCAATGTCGGTTACCCTATGATAAGAGTGCTTTGTTCTGAAATATTGCTATTGCAAAATGATTTAATAGTAATACAAAGAGGATGTTCAGAATTTGAAAAAGCCGTATTTTGAGAGACAAATGCTACCCAGAAGCAAAACCCATCCTGACAGTGGTAACAGTTTAGTGATACACTATGCATGATAAAAATGCTAATGGTTAGAAGTTAAGTTTCTGTCCTGGTTTCAGCTGGGACAGAGTTAATTCTCTTTTTAGTGATTGCTGCGTTTTCAGATTTGGTATGAAAAGAATGTCAATAATGCATATTGTTTTAGTTGTTGCTAGGGGATGTTTATACTAATCAAGGACTTTTTTCAGCTTCCCATAGAAGCTGCAAAGGAGCATAGGCAGAACAATGGGATGGCCAACAGAATAGTCCATGCCATAGTCCATGCTCAGTACATAAATGGGGGTTGGCTGGCGGGCGGGAATCGGTGATCACTGCTCAGCATGGGCTGGGGAACCAATTCACTGGGTGGTGAGAGGGACTTGTGGTGTTGTATTTTATTTTCTATATTCTTTTACCATTATTGTTATTATTGTTATTTTCCTTTTTCTATTGTTGTTCTATTAAACTGTTTTTATCTCAACCCATGAGTTTTTTTCCCTTTCCTTTCCCCGCCTTTTCTCCTTGCCCTTCTTGGAGGGAAGGGGAGAACTGTGCAAGCGGCTGTGTGGTCCTAGCTGCCAGCTGGGGTTAAACCACAACAGTATCTTATACCAAGTTCATGCAGTTTGCAGTGTGATGATTTATTAAGAGCTGAAGTTGTGTACCAAGGTGTTCTAGATGCAGAATGCATGCTTAAACTTTCTACATTTCAAATATTGATGTCCAGGGTGTCGATGATTCCAATAATAATCTGATGACATTTAAGAGGTCAAAATAATTTTGTGTAATTGGCAGGATTTCTGTCATCCCTGAGTAGATAATTTGCTCTAAGTATATTGTAACAGCAATTCAAGCTGTGGCAGATTCACCTCTCTGTTTGTGGCAACAGAGAGCCTGATGATGGATTTTACTTGTTTCATTAAAATACAGAGATAAAGGGAAAAAGTTGTAACTAGGACAAGCCTTGTGTGAAAAGGCATACGTCACAGAAGATCAGAGGAGAGGTACTCCAGTTAATTTGTTTCTCCACTGAAGAGAAAATTTGTTTGCATTCCATATATTTACACTCCCAAATTAGATTAGATTGAAAGGAATATCCTTCTATGTAACTAATACTGCTACTGCAATGAGTATGTCTTTAGTGGGCTCCTGATTAATGTAAAAAGACATTAGCATCAAGAAGTTACTGCAGTAAAGTTATACTGATGGATGGTACCTTTATTCCATACTTTGTACAGTAGCTGCTTCAGCAGTTTTGAAGTCGACTACATATACGTAATATTTGTTAGGGTCCTTATTTATGCACTTAATGCTCCTACATTGATCTTATGTGTCTAGCAATTATTCATTTTCATAGACTAACTTTCAAGTTGAGTTTCAATGTCTGTTTTAGAGCATATATTTTCACCTTTAAAGATCTGAAAATGGCTTCTCGTGAGTACATAATCTGCAGAAAGATCTATGATATTCTTGACTAACAAAGACAGTACAACTTTGCAGTCGTCACAGAAGAAAATGCGTAAGCCTTCTGATGTTCTTTCGTATGTTCAGCATTAGACATTGTGGGAGGCTAGGGTGACCTCTTAGCCCATCCTGTGGAGGCCTTTCTGATTTAGTTGGTATCTCAGTGGGTGTGGGAGGGACGACACACAAGAGGTGAATGGAACTTCCTTAACGTGAGGTACCAATGCTAGCTTGATTGTTATGCTCATCTAAAAACTGTCGCTAGCAGGTCTCCTTGCGAATGACTGAATCGTTGCAGATTTTTTTTTTGGACATGTATAACACCTTGGAAAGCTTTTTCTCATTGTGCAAAAAAATATGAATAATCAAATGAAGCCAAGATACCAAGAAAATTATCAGAATGTGAAGCTAAGGTGTAAACCAAACACCTCTTTGCTCTTTCTCTGGTATAAATTACGCAGTTTTGTTTATAAAGACTACTTATGGAGTTGACTCTTTTTGTAAGTACTACTAGAACTGTCTTTAAAGAAAATCCTTACCAGCATGCAACTTGGATTTCTGTTATGAGAGATTTGGCAAAAAACACTTCTTTTAAGTGGCAAGAAGTGGTCTCAGAGTTAAGACCTCTTCTCGGCTGTGGGATGGTTGCTGACAGTAGGAATGTTCATAATGCACAGCCAGTTAGCGATGGTGAATGAGTGGTCACACACAGCCTCGGGATTGCAGCAGTTACCAGCAACTGAGACTATTCATTTTTCTGTTTATGCTACCATCCTTTCTCATTGTATGAACCTTCATTCCTCACGTTTTTCTAGCTTGTTTGCTGTAGTTTGAAATGATTAATTTTATAAGTACAATATTTTGATTAGTGAAATATTGGGAACTGGTATTAATAATGGAGGTTCTGAGTATTTGGTTCTGGAGCATGACTAGCTCCCTGGATTTCAAGTAATATTTTTTAAAACTGCTGCTCACTAAAATACTGTAGCATGCCTACTTACATTAAACAATTTCTAGAGGTTTTATAGATACTTATTTATTTTAACAACTCAAATTCTGTGCTGGAGGAGGATTACACAACTTTACAAATACTGAAAACTGAAGCACAGAAGGGTGAAAAGACTCCAGTGTGATTAAGGACAAATGTAGGTTATGTTTGAATACCAGACTATCTTCATCCCTGAGAGAATATGGCAAGTGTTATTTTTATTCCTCACAACAAGAGTGGTTCACTATTTGATATTATTTCCAGATAACCACAATATACTGCGCTGCCAGCTTCACTATGACTTTGTTATGGCTTACTTTTACATCATCTTTAGTGGGTCACTGCCATAAAAAAGTTTTCATTTTATCTGAATATTTGGCACTGTGAAGGGTAGCCACAGAGGAATCAAGTTCTGTGATCATGGCAAGTGGTCTTTTTTGATGAGTATATAGGAAGTGAATACCAATTCAAAGACTAATTTACATCAGTCTGGGAATGTGAAAGGGTCACTGTCACGTGCTGATAGAGTCACAATGGTTAAAGAAATTACGTATAATGATAATCAGATGGCAGATGATAACCTGAGTTTGTAATGAATGTGACTGGAGTTTACAAATAATTTCACTAACAGGAGCTGTTTAGTATTTGAAGGATAAATTAACTTTTTTTTTTTGTTTCTTGTCATCTTTAATTTACTTTTTAAATGCTCTTTTCCCTCATATATCATTCTTGCATAGTTGTAGAGCTGTACTAATCAAATTGAATTGCCTCTTCTTATTTCTGAAATTTTAATCACAATATAAAATTGAGGATTTTCAGGTAGTAGTAATCCCTCTTGATGTTACTTGAAGTTTATTTTAATTCTCTTGAAATTCTCTTCAGTTCTGTTCTTTTTGCCGTTCATCCTTCTCTAAATAACTATTAACGTAGTTGCACCAAAATGGTAAATTTTATCCACCTTCTTGAATATATGTTAATCTCTACTTTGATATAGTTTAATTGTGGTCTTTATTAGTGTGGGGGGAGGGCTCAGATTTGAAGTCAAGGGTAGGGATGGTCTGCTGTGTTGCCTCAGGACTAATATAGGGATGACTTTCTAACTTAATGGTGGAGAGTCCCACTTTCTTTACCACTTACCCTGATACAGTGAGGTGCACTTCTGTCAGGTCTGTATCTAGCGAACAGGAAGGTGGGTTATGGTCAACTGACCCTATAGCCGGTGATGCATCCTCTCACCTTTAAAAGGAGGATGTGAGAAGATCTAGGAATTCAGTTTCCCCACCTGACCTGCTATCTGCAAAGCTGATCCTGATGCTAGCCGTGTATTGCTCTACTGATCAGGCCACACTTTTCACTTAATGCTAGCATTTCCGGTCTGTTTTTCAATAGTAGATCACTTAATGATGTTGAGCGTCTCTTTTCCTGTATTACAGATAAACTTCTGGCAATCTGATATCTGTATTACATGCTTGCTTTCCATTTTCTATAACACTTTTATGTATTCTTGGATAGCCTTACTCTTAGATACTAGTTTTCCTGTCATTTTTCTTTACAGTCAATATAGATTAATCTTTTTAAAAATCTTAACCATATTGGTTGAACCTTCATTTTAACTTTCTGTCATTTTAATTTGATTTGATTATCCTGAATATCATGATTCCTTTGTAAGACATTTCCTTCCTACTCTTTTCTTTTTCTCCTATCTTACCAACATTGCTAGAAGATAGATCTTTACAGACTGTTCTGTTTAGTTACCATGCATGTTGACTGATTATATATATCTTTTTTAATTATTGTTCATGGAAGTGCTTGGCACTAGTTACTGCAAACACTGAGGGAGCTAAATAAGTCTTCTAGAAGATGACCCCATAAACCATCTGTCTTCATATGTAGTGATCCACTGAAGTGGAATTTCATCCTGTAATATTTTATGGTCATATAGCACTTTTCATTTCAGAGCGTTTTGCACTTTTTATCTGGAGAGTTCAACAAGAATGCAGCTGTTCTCATTGCCCTCGTGCTAGGAAAGCTTTAAAGTGAAGAAGGCTTTTCACAGCAGCTAACAGAAAGCAATATTGCTTTTGCCCTCAATATTGCTAAACCTTTGGCAAAGAATCAACACTTCTGAGAAGAGTTGGCAAATGTGCTTTATCTTCTGCCAGAGGAGGAAGGGAAAGGGTAGAAAGTTGTCCAACTTGATTGAAGCTGCTTATAAAGGATGTCCACATCAAGAAGACTGGGAAGTCTCACACCAGCTGGCAGGTGGGCAAAGTCTGTGCCAAGCCATCCAGATGACCGCATGGACCCACCTTTACCGATGCCAAGTCAGTGTGAGTTTTGTGGAATCAAATATGCGTTTACTCTGCAGTTCTTAAGGGACAGCAGCCTTTTTCCATCAAACTTACTGGTAAACAGAGGCAATATTACTGAAATTGAGATCAGAAATGTGAACCAGTCTCACACTGGGACCACATCACTGAACAGTTTTCTTCAGAAGATTACATTGTGGTTATTTTTCATTATTTTTTTCTCTCTTAAACAGTCCTTAGCTTTGTCTTAGGCTCTGTGGGTGTGTTTAAAATACCTATAGCTGTGTCCCTTAAGCAACAATTAACTCTCCATGCTGTTTAGTCACGTGATTCTCCTCCAAAAGGTGGGCACTTCACAAAAGTTCTTTTTCCTTGTTTGCCTCATCTTCACTTTTGCCTTTCATAACCTTCATCCCTTCAGTTTCAGTTTGAAGAGTGGCTATACCAGTAACTTTTCTCCTTACCATGCTGGTTTTTGACAAATCACTGTGAAGCCTGCATTTTTTTTCATGATTTCAACATCATTGCTGAGTTAGACTTGCAGTTTCCCAATGACAGAGGTCACAAAGGCTGTTAAGCAAGTTCACATCAACATCTGTGGACTCCTGTACTCTGTGCATTCTGTGCATTCCTGTACTCTGACTCCTTGATTCACCATCTGACTAAAGCTGTCCTTTATGGAGAAAAATATCTCTGAATCCTCTTGTTTAGACAGTGTTTATGCTTTCAAACACGTTGGGACTACAAATGAATGTCTTCTCAGTAACCGAATTCTGTTGCTGTTGTACAAGGCTTAAGCCTGTACTGTGAATTTACTTTTTCCCTAGTCTTTCTCTGGAAAATGGAGTAAACCAGATTAGTTTACCCACCACTGTACTGCATCTACTGATAGGCCACCATCCTTCACTGCCTTGTGGAGAACCAGATGGTCCCATTGCAAACCTGTCACTTGGCCATTCACTTTTCATGTGTTACTAAGCTCTTGGTAAAAGGAGGAGTTACCTAAACACAGTATAGCTCATAGCCTTGAGATGATTCTTTTGCTCACAAAGTGTTTTAGAGGAGGAATCATAGAATCATAGAATGGTTTGGGTTGGAAGGGACTTTAAAGATCATCTAGTTCCAGCCCCTCTGCCATGGGCAGGGACACCTCCCACTAGACCAGGCTGCTCAAAGTCCCATCCAGCCTGGCCTTGAACACTGCCAGGGATGGGGCATCCACAGCATCCCTGGGCAACCTGTTCCAGTGTCTCACCACCCTCGCAGTAAAGAATGTCTTCCTAATATCCAATCTAAATCTGTCCTTTTTCAGTTTGAAACTGTTACCCCTTGTCCTATCATTACACTCCCTGATAAAGAGTCCCTCCCCATCTCTCCTGTAGGTCCCCTTTAGGTACTGGAAGGCTGCTATGAGGTCTCCCTGGAGCCTTCTCTTCTCCAGGCTGAACAACCCCGACTCTCTCAGCCTGTCTTCATAGCATAGGTGCTCCAGCCCTCTGATCATCTTCGTGGCCCTCCACTGGACCCATTCCAACAGGTCCGTGTCCTCCTTGTGCTGAGGACTCCAGAGCTGGACGCAGTACTCCAGGTGGGGTCTCACCAGAGCAGAGCAGAGGGGCAGAATCACCTCCCTCGTCCTACTGGCCACACTGCTTTTGATGCAGCCCAGGATGCAGTTGGCTTTCTGGGCTCCAAGTGCGCTTTGCCTGCTCATGTTCAGCTTCTCGTCCACCAGAGTCCCCAAGTCCTTCTCCTCAGGGCTGCTCTGAATCCATTCTCCACCCAACCTGTATTTGTGCCGGGGTTGCCATGATACAGGTGCAGGACCTTGCACTTGGCCTGGTGCAAACCCTCCCCAAATAGACTAGTCGTAGTTTGCTTTTTTTAACCTTCCCTTTTTCAGAGACCAGCTGAGATGGGGAAAGGTTTAAAATGTTTGCGGAATGTGTCATGAAAAGCAACATTAGAAATATTTCTCAAAACTTGAAAAAAACCTTAAAATATTGTCATTCAGTAATATAAAGCAGAGGATTACATTTCTTACAGGGAGCTTTTACAGCAGTATTAGTGTATCTGTTGTTCACATTCTCTGTTACCTTAGCGTGAGAACTATCAGCTTGTCTTAAATTCTTCTTTTCCATAAATACAATTGAGCAAATAGTCACAAAAAGCATTGTTGCAGTCATATTCATGTTTACCCTAGCTAGAGGACAGTAATCCATCCAGAAAGGGAAGCTCCTTTTTATAAAATGTTTGCTCAGTAATTGATGCTCTATATTTTGAGGCCCAAAACCTAGCAAGTATCAAAAACCAAAACACAGAATACATTGGTTCTTTATATACTTTCAAAGTTTATCCGCCAAATTATTGCCATTTTGGCAATATATTTAACTTCAGTGCATGTGGGAAACGGTGTGTTAAGATCCATTCAAGCAATATGTTTTGTATTATATGCATTCAAAAATATTAATCTGTTTAAGCAAATATTAATTTCTCAACTGAAGTTCATGTTATATGCAATTAATAACCTTTATCCAAAGTGTATTTGGTCAGGCTTTAACCTACCTCTCTATCAGTTGTCTAGTGAGGAGGAGAAGAAAATAAGACAAAAGAAAATCTGAGATGCAGGCAAAAAGTAACATTTAGACCATTTTAGCTGATTGAGAGAATATGAGAACCTGTTTCCTGAGTTGAAATCTGCCATCAGTGAAATAAAAACCCTGCATATGAACTACAGGTACATCCCCAGAACTGTCAGGTCACATGTAACAGATTGATCTTCCAGATACCTGCTTCTCAAGGAGTGGGGAAGTATTTTTCCAACTTTGCAGGACAGAGGTCAGCATAGATCTTCCTTCAACTTAGAGGAGAGTAGATAATGAGAACTAACTGATTCAGAAATCCTTAAGACTGCAGGAAAATTATGCATTTTCCTTTCTCCTGCGCAAGTTTCACTCCAGATAGGTTTAGTTCTGAAGGTCACGAAAAATGAATCTCAGTTTCCTTTGTCTTTCTTCTCTCCTCTCTGTCTGCATATTCCTGCTTACTTAACAAAAAAGAATCTGAATTTGCCAATCTTTGTGCCTTGTTTTTGTCGCTTCATGTTATCTTCTAAATATTTTTTCTTCCCTCAGAATACTTGTAGTTTGCACAAGGGGACAATTTTGTCCTTTCTCAATGAATTGGCAAATAAAGCATATGAGTGGACCAGACTCACTGTAAGCAAGGGCCTTTAGATTCTGAAACAAATTAACTTTCATGTTGAATTGCTTTTGGATCCTGCCGCATCCAATGAGTAATGTGAGAGCTTCTAGAGAATTTTAAATATGTAATGTAAATATTAATATGAATAATTTAATAGTTTTTCATGTGTAATGTAGTCCAGTTAATGTCTTCAGTTCTTCAGTCAGTTGGGGTCCTTTTGTTCCCTAAACTGCCTCCTGAATCAGTCTGAAAACAAGAGGAACCACTACTGGGAGATACACCTCTAGATTAATGCTTGTGTGGAGAAAGCAAAATTTCCACAAATTATTCTTACTCCAACCAACTCACTGCTGCCGAAAATAAAATTGTACGCGAAGTATTTCACAACTGTTGGAAGTAATGTTGTGGAACTTGTCTACTGGAATGAATTTCATCCATAATTTAAAATTTCTTATATTATTTCAATCATAAAGTCAAAATCAAAAAGAAGCAGACTTTGGGTTAGGCTTAGTAGGCATTAAAAGGAATACAAATGCATCGGTGAGTAATATCAAGATAACAGTAAAGCTTCCCTTTTTACAGAAGTTATAAGGATCGCTGTAACTTTTCACATTAATTTGAAATGTAGCTGGATTCTGTATAATTTACATGCAGAATTTTAATTCTCATAGCTTCCAAACAGCAGCATGTAGGCGTTTAGTTATCCTTGTTATAACTTGTTGCCACGGATAGCTTTGAAGGAAAAAAACCCGAACAACCAGACAAGTTTTCCTATGCAACATGTATCAATTAATGAAAATATTCTTATGTACGGAAGCTTCGCATGACCCACATAAAGGATTAACTGATCTTTTTATCTCATATTGTAAGTTACGTATACTGGAAAAATACTATTGAGGGTTTCAGATTGTTGTTGGGATTTTTTTGCGTTTCGTTGTTTTTTTGTTGGTTTTTTTTTTTAGAAAATAGCTAGAATTTACCCCACTGTATTAAATATTTTAAAGTTGGAAAAAATGCACATCTTTAAGGTAAGAAAAAGGTTTTTTATTTATATTTTAATTACTGGATGGTATGATCAATATATTGTCACATGACGAAATTCTATGAATAATAACTCATAACAGCAAAATGTTATAATATGTGTTACATTGACTTTCATATGCCTGCATATAACTGACACCTAATTTCCACTCTTTTCCTTTATGCATCTCAGTTCAGAGTTTCATGTACTTCATATCAGGATAAATTGTCCAAAATAGAGTTTTACAGCCTTTACTAGCTATAATGAATTTCTCATAAATTTCATTTCACTAGGATGACGTTGCTGTAATGCGGCATTTAGCATTATCTAAAAGACTGTTTTATTTGGGTTAGAGAAATAGGATTTTCTGTCTATGAACTTTTATTATTTTTTTTCGCAGTAGCTTAAGTGTTAAAGCCTGAAAGGATTTAGAAAGCTGCAGTGAATGTGTTAAGACTGTTAATGAAGCCTCTGAATCTAAGGACAAAATTAGCTCTCACACCCACACTGCGCAAAGTACAGCAACTGTCTGATAGAATTGCATCATGACTTTTACCTGGGGACACTAGTATTATATTCACTTGAAATGATGAAATAGGGAAGACAGATGGACCCAAAGGACACTTTAAGGAGCTTGTACCTACATAAATTGCTCCTCAAAAATCCCTGAAATTTGAATATGAAACCTATGTAAAAATGCTTATTGAGTGTGAGCGATAGATAATACATTCTATCATGTAATATTTGCTTTTAAGAGTGTACAAGAATATACTTGATACAGAATAACCCTTGAAAGGAAGAGTGAAAGGAACTTTTGAAAGCAAGGGTTTTGAACTACTTAATTTCATTAGAGGGAAGGAGAGGTCTGCATGCGAGTTTCTGATTCATCAGAATCGAATGCTGGAGAACAAAAAAGCGGGGGGGGGAATGCTACTTGTTTCCTTGTTTCAGTGGGTGGGAAAGATGCGTGTGGCTGTAGTCATGGAGAAGAAGAGTCTCTGAGATCCAGAATATCCTGTTCTTCTCACCTCTCAGCCCACACAAGTTCCTCCTTTCAGGTGTAGCACAGCCATCAGGCCCAGCAGATCTGTAAAGAACGAGACCAGGAGGATTGCCATTCCCTTGGCATCATGCCGCTCGTCCCCTGCTGCTGATTTCATCTGTTCCTTACGGATTTTATCTATCCATTTAACCTGCCTATATTTGTGCAAGATCACGAGGGCTGAATGGCACTTGGCACTGTCTGGCAGCGTAGGCTTGGAATAGGCTATCAGAAAGCACTAGAGGAGGAAGAGGGAGTAGAGGGAGCAGGGAAGAAAGAATAAAATTGGATTCCCATAAAGCACTGAAATAAAAATATTCTAGATAGGGTTACGTAATGGAAAATGTATATACAAATATGAATGGATATAAAAGCACTAAGCAAAATTGCTAATTACAAGAACAAAAATATTACCATTGCAAATGTATTTGAACTGTACATTTTTGCAATAATTTAAATGGTTTCTTTTCATCCACTTTACCCAGGAATACAGTAAATGATCTGCAAATCAGATGTTTACCAGCAATACAGTGGTGCTCTTTCTCCAGCAGAAGCTCACAGATAAGCAGAAGTTATAAAACCAATTTTTTTTCCCTTTTTTTAACAGAAAAATTACAAGAATGGGAGTCTTAAGCAGATAGTAATTGAGAAGAACCTTAGCAGAGATTAAAAAAAAAAGGATATTTGTAGTAAGTGGCATCCCTGTTTAAGAATGCTCATGCATCTTCAAAAAAGTATCCAGCACCTTACAAAAGTAAATATGGATTAAGCTTGAAATCTCCAGCCTCCAAGACAAACTTCCCAAAAAAGTATAACTTCTCCATAGCGGGCTACTGAGTGTGCTGATGACTAAAAGGAAGCGCTTCAATAGAGAAGGGTTTAGTTCTTTCTCCATAATGTGTGTTGATTCCAATAGCAAAGAACTAAACAGGTCCGTATTATGTCTACTTGTATCTCTCTCACATCCACAGTACTATGCAGCAGTAAAAAAACCCACTGGCTACTTTCTCCTAGAGGAGGAAAACATGTTGCTTTTAATAAAAAGGAGGAGATGTATTTCCTGTCTGTCATTCTGTTAGAATTCTTACAGGGAGATTCTTACAGGTATTGACATAATATTTGTCCTTCACTTTATTAAGGTGAATGCTATTAAAACTATATAGGCCATCATTGTAAAATGGAATTTTTAGACCTGATTCTTGTACCTCTTCTTAGAATCCTTTATAAAACTAAAATGAAGGAGTCTGGAACTTCTCCATGCCATCTATTTGCATTCATCAAAATTTAGAGCGATTTTGCATCATGTGATAATATAAGGACATCAAAATTTAGGAATTTATTTTTGAAGAATTTTAGAAAGAAGGAGTCTAGTGCACATGAGAATATTAAAATTCTTATTATATTATTGAAGTTGATAAATTATGACACTGTGTTATCATCACAATTTTTTTAGATGAAGAGGAGTATTTTATAAACATGACAGTAATCTGAAGTAAACTAAAAATCTTCAGAGATTCATTTTACAGCTATGGGTTAAGACACACACAAAATCCTAGGCCTGTTACCAAATACGAAAGATCAGTTGCCTGGGATACTGAAATCAATTTTAAGTAGGACCTTTAACAAGGAAAATTGAGAAAAAGCATTTATAATTAGGCAATAGATAAGTTAAAATCCTGTAAAATAATTATTAATAAAAAGCAAGAAATGGAGTAACTTAAAAATGCCTTTAAGTATGGATACAGTTCACACAGGAAGATATATGTATTTATGTACATGTATTTATTTCTTACTTATTATTTACTCAACAATTGATATAGATTATGACTTTTGATATTTACCTTTAGGATTTCTGTGGTGAGGGCTGGATCTCATTTGCATTGGAAACACTGATTTGGTCTTAACCACATTTCCATAAAACTACAGTATCCTGCAACTTAGAACATATACTGAAAACCTACCAATGGGCATACAGATTTATTTAAAGATAAACCTATTTTTGCTTTCTGCATAGAGCATAAGGCTATATTCTTTACCATTTGTTAGTCATCAGATCAATACTTAGAAAGGCAGCCTCTACTACAACATTGCCTATTACTTTTGAAATATCACAAGCTATGAAGGAAATATACTGATACTGAGTATCAGTATATAAATAAAATACTGAGATGAAAGCAGATGTCGTATAAATAATTGTATACAATATTTAAAGGATATGACAAATGCATAGGATATAGTTGTCAATGAATTTGGCAAATAAAGCTTACTTCTCTAATTGATTGAAAAACCTACAAAATTTGGAGGAGGGGTGGAGGAGTAATTAATGTAGTAATTTTGGATTTTTGCAAAAGGTTGGCTGTTGCTTTGCTAAGCCTTACTTGCAAAATTAATGCAAATTGGCTTGGATAAGAACACTGTCATGTGGATTAAAAACTGGCTGAAAGACTACAAACAAAGGGTGTCTTGAGGGTACCACAGGGATCACTGTGAGGACTAGTCATTTTTAACATCTTTATTAATGATCTGAGAGAGAGAGTGTCAGCAACATGCTAATACAATTAGCATGTGATACTAAATTGTGCGGGGATAGAAGTACTTGAAAGTTTGAAAAAAAAAAAAAATGATACAAGGCCTACAGAGAGATTAGAAACACTGGCAGAAGCACCACAGTGAGCTTCAGCTTCAAGAAAATGCAGCCCAATTAGATCTTGTGAGGAGAATTTGGAAGATGGATAACATACTTAAAGAAACTTGGAAGTGATTAAGTAATAAAAAAAAGGTGAAAGTAGGAGCGATCATCAACAGCAAACCGAATGTGCATAAGCCATGTAAGAGGGTGGCAGAGGATGACAGCAACTAGAGCAGCGTGTGAGCTCGTAGGACTGTGAGTTAGGCTCTTGGCAGCAAAGTTGGAAATTTTTAAGTTTGGTAGGGCAGGAACCTGGTAAATGCTGCAGTGGGAAACAGCCATAAAATGACAGATTAGTTGTTTATGGGTTTTCTCCCTTCTTCCTAATTTCTTTGGATCTAACATGGTGTTCTAAAGGCCACATCCCTTGAATGTTGCAACTATTCAATACGATCATTTAAGCTAATAATGAATAGGGGCATGTTACTGCGTTATTATTCTTGAAGTACCAATGGCAAATACATGTCAGAATCTTAAATAATGAATCAAATCACAAATAAATAATGGAAAATACAGTAGTATTGAGTACCTCTGGGAGTGAAGCCAACTTAATCTGCATACAGCAACAAATAAGCATCTCCAGATTCCAAAAATCTGTTATTTCGGTAAGTGAAATATAAACACTTTCTATATCAGAATAATATGCAAGCCATGAAGTTCACATCTGGTTGTAGGGGTTTCTCCATCCTAACTTTAAATTTTTTATTTTTTTTTTTTAAAGATTGTTTTTCTTTCTCATTGAGAAGTCTAAAGACAGTTCTGGCATACAACAAACCTGAGTCATTAAAGTTGTGGTCTTTCATTCTTTTTGTAAATGTACAAAAATATGATCTGTCTGTTTCGCTGCTGGCAGGGTGGCAAAATGAATCTTTTGTCCTCTGGATGTATTTTGTCATAATTGCTTACACATACATGTTGACAACATGATTTGCTTGATGAAAGTGGCACTTCTCTCTCTTCTTTTAGTTTTGTTAAAAGGCGTTTTCCAGACTGGCTGTTTTCTCTCACAGAACTCCACAAAAGTACCACTTATTTTGAGGATTCTGGATCCTCCTTATTTGTAACCCTTTTTTATCCACTGCAGTAAATCAGCCTGTTTATGTTAGGAATCTGTCACATAAATATTTTAGAAACTACTCTTTTTTTTCTGTCTGTTCAAAAGAATCTTTCTAACCAGTTGAAGTTTAAATAGAGTTGCAACAACACCAATTAAAGTATCGTTTCTCTTGTAGTGCTCAGTGTGATTTTCCAGCTTTATCAGCTGAAAAGAGGCAGGATTTGTTGTGGAAGTGGGTGAAACATGGAGAGCAGATCTTCTTCGCCAGCTGTTTATTCTTATGTATGTGCCTCCAGTTGGCCCACACTACTAGTTCTGGGCTTGGCCGAGCAGCTCATGTTGTTGGAAAAGCATTTGCATTGATTTTGAAGCTGTGCATTCAGTGAGCATGTTTGAAGAGGTGGTGATTGCCCGGCCAACATTTGCGGCATTAATTGTTTGTGAAACTAAAGGTGAATTATATTGGAAAATTGATCTGGCTGAACAGTAACCATTATTTTATCTTAAAGCAGTTTATGTAGCAATGTTATGTATGAAATGCAGCCTCAAAAGAGAGCATCTCCTATTGTAGCTCTGTTGCTTAAATGAGAAGGAGCCGAAAGTCTCTCCATCACCTCTGATGGCATCTATACACGTAGCATCTATCGAGGCTTTTTGGGGTGTGGGGATGTAATTGTAAGGACTTCTTGTTACACATACGTGGCTGTGAAATAGCTAACAGAATGTAGGAAAGAAAATGCTGGGGAAAAAGCCTTTGAGATAACTCATTTATGAGCTATACCTCTTTGAAAAATAAAAGTTTCCATCTTCTATAATATTCTGAAAATTAAATCGACACCAGTTGTGAGTTTTGTTGGTTGTGGTTCCAATAATCTGTTTAGTATGCTACTGAAACCTGGGTCTGTCTGAGTGCTCTCTATCAATAACAAAGGTTCAGTTGTTTTATTTGCTTAGCGGTTTGCTCCAGCTTTAGTCAGCACATTGAAATCTACATTTTGAGTGCTTTTTTGAAACATTTGTTAAATAGATTTTTGCCTTCTGTTGATGGTTAAGGTAACGTTGTACAGTTCCAGACTGCAGTAAAATACACTGGGTTTTATTTGTGATTAAATAAATGCAAATCTGCATGTATTTTTTTTTCCATTTAACTTCAAACTGTGGGGCTACTCAGTCTGTGGACATATTTATTCCACTATAGTACCGGCATAAGCAAATAAAAAGCTGGGCATGAAATTAGATTTTGATCAGAAAATGAAGTTCTGTTTAAGTATTCTTTATGTGTGTAGTAATATTATAGATTTACGATATTTGAGGGGACAAATATAATATGCATCTTAATTTCTGAAGACTGAAGTATAGCTTTGTCACACCTGTAAATATAAACAGATCGAGTTCATTAAGTGAGGTTTGTAAACAACTAAAACTTGCAAGGTCACTTTGCAAATCTTTTGCAACTTTTTAATCTTTTAAAGGTTTTAAAATATTAACTATCTAATCCTTTCAAAAGCTCAGTGAGAAAAGCAGTAAGTACATTCACACCACTCACCTCCAGGCAGCTAGAGCTGGGCTCCGCTCTGGCACCCAGGAACACTTGCCTGACTCTGGATTTAAGTGTGTGCCCTGACTCCGAAGTTAGAGGCACACTTCAGTCCTCCTCTTTCTTCTTCTCCCACTTTTACATGCTGTGGTTTTCATGCGAATCTGCCAGCCTCGTGGATGGCAATGACCATGGAGCGTGCTCCAGAGAGCACCGCAGACTGTTCCTGCCCTGGGGTCTCAGTGCAGCTTGATGTTGGCCCGAACAGATAAGAGCGAGCCAGTGAAATGAAGAGGCATTATTCCTGTTTCGGTGGTGGGGCGTTTTATCAAAATATTTAAGCAAATGAGTGATCGTTAGAGCAACCTGCTTGTTAGAAGTGATTGCTCTTTCTTGAAGGCTATATATTGCATATACTTACTGACATACTCTAGAAGTATGACCTGTTATTAATGAAAAGGCACTTGGCAGAATCAATTAACATAGACATTGCTTTGATTCATTATTGTTGCTCTTTGTTGTTTTATCAGTTATTTACTGAACTTGGTTGATTAGCCCATTGTCCTCTGTTTCCATAAACAGTGGTAAAATCTTCTGAAGACTTTCTTTAAAGCTTTCACTTGGACGTGTAGGGCTGAAACTAATAAGATAAGACTGCTCAGAAGCTCTTCAGGAAACTCCCAGCAGTGATGTAGTACGGAGTTGCACAGGACACGCTAAACCATCTAATTTTGCATTTAATTCACAAAGAAGTAAGCCAAACATTAGTGGTTAATTGTCTGGAGAACTGGTGGTAAAAACAGGATGATATCCCAGCTAATGTGCCAGATAAAAGGAAGTACAAGACTAGCATTTCTAGAAGGGAATATGGATTACCTGGCTTTCTGCTGGAAAAGATACCATCTGTTTTCTCTTTGCCCTGCAAAGAGGCAGGGACATTGTAGTTGTGGGTTGGATTTTTTGAGTTTTATAGATGTGGAAATATTTTTTTTCTTTTTTTTTTTTTTTTTTTGACACAAGCTAAAATTAACCCTCAACAAGGGACAGCAAAAATATTTAAAAAACCTGTTTTAGCTGACATTGGTAATCTGTTGTACTGCTTTAATCGTTGCTGTAATGTAAAAACTGGTACTGCAGTTACACAAGTGCCAAAATGGTTTTGTTTTAGGGAATCTCTATGATTTATCCATTGTGTGCAAGGTATGTTGTTACTTTTTAAAAGTCTTCATAGGTTTTGTTGTTTTATAGCATTTACTAGTCATTTCTTACGGTTGAAAGAGCTGCGTGGCATAAAACCGCTTCATATTGTATGGTTTAATTGACTATAATTAGCAATTTACCACACATTGTTTGAAAGGGACTGAGTAATCTCAGCTAAGAATATTGCTTATAGGATGAAGGTCCTGCAGAAATTGCTTTCTCGAACAAAAAAATATAATCAGTTTTAAATATCTAAAAAAAATTTTGTGAAATTGTGTAATGTTGTGCTCACTGTATTATAAGGAAGAAAACAGTTCCTTATTTAAACGAGTGGGATATTTGAATGTTAATAACACTCAGTGGTGAATTTTATTATGGAGTAGTTGAGAACTTGAAGTATAATAGCAGTATTTCAAAATAACAATTAACACGCTGACAAAAATCGAAGGCTACATTTTAGAAAGAAGCTAAGTTCTACAAATTAAGCTCAAGTTATCCACAGGCTTCTCAGGCACTTATTTACGGGGGGATGACTGGAAATTTTCTTTGCTAGTCTCCAGCCTGTTGTGCCACATCCTGGACGCTGCCCCATGGGGACAAGGGGAGCCAGGGCTGGCCCACCTTTTCTCCAGGTTAAGGTGGAGAAAGCTGTGCTGCGTCAGGGGGGGCTGCTCCCAGAGGTGAGCAAACAGCAGGAGAAAAGTAAAGGGGGGAACAAGATGTGTTAAGTACTCCTAGCCTTGAAATAACGAAATGCAACAGGATTTCACTTGATGGAGAACCAGGGGCCAGATAACCAGGGACCCGAGCCCAGCATGTTGTTGCCTCATTTGCACCCTGTGTGGACATTGGCTCGGCTCAGTACAGACATAATATTATAAGCAGTGTACGGTAAATAAGAATTAAGAGATCATTTTTTCTTCCAGGACTTTGTTTCATTGATTCCTTCGATCTTATCGTGCCACAGCTAAGAGGCACTTCCATAAATTTATGGCTGTTCGTCTCGCATCTGTCTTGGAATAAGTCAGATATTATTCTAAATCCTAGATGAGAAATTATTCATAGCTCATTCCCACCTCCAGCAGCCTTTGAGGGAAGCATCATATTGCTCTCTCTTCATCCACCACGGCACTCCTTGCTGCTGCATTTAATAACAATAGATTCACTAGTACCTTTTTTCCCCCTGTAATGTTCAGCAGTGAAACAATTAACACTGACTTTTAAATTGTTATAATTTTGCTTTTTCATTAGCACCTGTTTTGACAAATAGGATCAGTTCGCACCTCTGAGTAGCTGTCAGCCTGTCTGCAGCCCTCCCCAGGTATCACCGTAAACCTAACCAAACCCTTTGAAGGTTATTGTCTCCGGCATATGGACTAGAGAATTTGGGGTTGGTGAAGCTAAGATTCTGGAGTACAGTTATGAAGGAACCTAAACTAGAAATGGTAATTATGCAGGCATTTTTTGCAGCTGCATAATTGCTTTATACAGCAGGTCATGATTGTGCTGCAGTAATAAATTGTAATGTTGCCCATGCCTTTTAAAATGTTATCTTTGCTTTTGCATGCAAGGAAATAACAAATAAGATGTATTCCAATTTGCAGGTAATCCAGTTCATTTAATTCTAGTTTGCATACATCACATTTCAGTTGAATTTATCACTACTACCAAAACCAGCTTTTAGAAAACAAAGTCTGAATAATTTTGAATAATCTTGGCAATGGTGCAAGCGTTGCTTTTATTTGCATTTGGTTTTGTTGCCACGTCTAACTTTTCCATTTTAAAAATATTTATGCAAGAAATACTTTTTTTCCATTTGCAAATGTTTCCTATTTATTCCCACACCTTATGAAATCAATCACCAACTCACAGTGAACCCTGTTTTCTTAAAACAGTTGCATTTACGAATATCATAAGCAGTTCACTAACAATACATTAAAAGCAAAACCTCTGTAAGGTTCCATGCCACCCATGACTGCATACTTATAGCTTTAAAAAAATCACCATAATTTGAATCATTTTTATACATATTTTAGGATATTCATACAGAATAATTGTATCATATATTCCTTTCCTAAAAGTGAAATTGCTCCTTTCATTTTAATGGAGATTTCGCTATTTAACAAATGCTTTTTCAGATCCAATTACTGAATGTTTGATTCAAAGCTTTTGCGGTAGTCTCAAAGTTAACAAAGTTTAGAAAGAACTGAATTGAAATGTGAAAGGGACTTTCCTAATACACGAATACTGAGTTTTGACTGAAGAACTCACTACTGGAAAAGTAAAATATGCTGAATTATCTTCTGTAATTTAAAAAAAAATAAAAATCTACCTGTAATGTTGTCTTGTGGAGTTTAATCATCAAAGCAAATGTTATCTGTCCATTTCCCTTGCGGCAAACTGTATCAGAAGAACTAACAGGAACCGAGAAGAACTCTAAGAAGAGGTCTTATCAGAAGAACTAACAGTCGAGCATGCAAAAACTGTTTCTGCTGTGAGGGGCAGAAATTGTTTTGGGGATTTTGGGGTGTTTTTTTTTTATTATTTTTTGGGTTTTTTTTTTGCATATGCAAGTCAGCAATCTTTTCTGTCCTATTAGGAATTTCAACTAGTTAGCTAAAATCCTTTTGTTGCTGGGGTTCGAATAACCTTTTCATTTCCTGTGACAAGGTAGTTAGAATCAAACCTTTATCAGAATTAAGCAAAGGATATGTATATTTGTTTGGTTAAAAAAATAAAAATAAAATTGAAATGCAAGTCTTTCCAAACAGGTGAACGATTCCCTTGGGGTAAATGCAAGTTTGCTTTCTTAATCAGTCAGCGTTGTGTGGTAACAAATAATTACCATATCTGCAGTTTGATAGCACCATAGGCTTATCATTACTTAGATGTAAATGTGTCACCATCTTACCCTTTTCCTGTACTTGTGCTAAGTCTTATCTCTCTCTTAAAAATTAAATTAGGTAACAACCCAAGTTGCTTTTTGGACTTTGAAGAGGTTCTGACCTTTCTTCTCGTCTCCTTAATATCTAATGTTTAAGTGTTTTAAACTTACATGTTTTCATTATGCAAGTGAAAATCAAAGTTCATATAAAATCATAAGACTTTGAGCCGGTTCGTAAAATACTTGATGGATTTAGCAACTCTACTCGAAACTGACTGCCTATTTTCCATTGACTTATGTATCGACTTGGTCTCCCACTTGAAGGGAAAACACGAACTTTCCTTTCTCCCTTGGTGAAGACTGAAATGCAGGTGCTTAGATCCAAGCTGTTTTGTGTGGGTTTTTTTCCAGCAGAGTTTTAATGAAAGTAATGTCTGTTTGAGGTCTCCTGCCCTGCTGTGTCCTCCCATCAGCTTCTGCCAAGGGTTGGCAGACCTTTTGCAGATGCCTCATCTTAGGAAAGATACACTCATTCGCGTAATTGACTATTAATTTGTTTGCTTTGTCACAGTTATTTTAGAAAATGTCTCATCTTTAAGAATTTTTTCTTTTTTGTGGTTGAGGGTCAAATAAAATTGCTACTCCACAGGTAAAGTCGGCATGTTCATCTTCTGCTTAAACTTTGTTCAGCTTTAATGCCAGGAACCCAGAACCATGAAAGAAAACAAGCTCCTTTGCCTGTCCTCCTGTTGTCCCTAAAACCTCCTATTCTTATTTCTACATACTACACTGTTTTGGATGCTGCATGTAGGGGGCTATCTTCCCTTGCACTAAGAAATAACTGAATAATTTTTTTCAGTTTTTATGGTGACTCCGTCACTGAGTAATTGAATCTGTGAATTATTCATATACTGACTAGTGACATGAAGTGTGTTACAGGTTTTCCAAGTATATATATAAATGTTTTTTCTAGCTGTATTGTATTAATTTGTGGTGGAGGTGATGAATTTCATTTGCCTCACTGAGAAAGCAAACCAGAAAGTTAATTCTGTTTTCAATTAGGATGTGAAAACAACAGAATAATAAAATGCAGGAAGGAGAAGTAAATCTAAAAACTTGATTCAAGACTAGAGAATATACCTGAGGGAGCGCAGCCTCGGGTTCACGCAGCTACAGAAAGCATGTATCCAATAAGATGTGTGACATATAATCGGGGAAAATAAAAAGTGAGGGGATCTTGCACAAGTCAGTCAATGCCCGCAGTGTTGGGGGTGCAGTACTTCATGCTGGGCACTGGGGCACCGACTGTAGCCCAGCCCGGCCGGGCTCCTTGGCTCTGCGTGAGTGCTGAGCCACGCGTGCTGTGGGCAAGGGAAGCTGAAGCAGTGGCTCACAATCCAGGGTCATGATTATTACAAGTAAGGACCAAAGACTGAAAAAAAAAAAAAAAAAAAAAAAAAAAATTGGCTTGTCCAGAAGCAATGCTAGAAACGCTGACTTGGAGACTACTGCTGTAGATAAATATTATTTCAAAAATTGGACATCAACTCCATCGCAGTTGCTGAGAAAGCCGCCTCTTTTTCTCCATAATAAGACCTTATACTGGAGTTCGATCTTTTGTTTCACAAGAGGAAAAAATCCAGCTTTGTTGATATTAGGATTTTTGTCATCTTACATAGTTTTTAAGACAAAGTGGAAGAAAGAGATAGTTAATAATGTGCAAGAGCGAAATGGACTTTCTGAACTAGCAGAATTGATACTGTAACATGCTGAGTATTGGAAAAAGAGGGAATCTCAGTCAGAACCAGTGAAAGGCTGTCAAAGAATCAATGAGTGTGCAAACTATTTAAAGGACAAAGTGGATCTGGATTATAGGGATTCTTTCTTTAGACTAAAGGAGAGGACACGTTGTTCCAGCTCCTACTATCTCCAGGGATCTGGAGAAAAATCTATTTTGAAAGGCCTGTAAGGCTGGCCCTAAGAACCAAATGATAATTTTTCTCTAAGCTGTTTCTCCTTCAGCTTTCTCACTTGAAAGATACTGGAAATTAAGTTGCTTAAGTTGTGCTAGGACCTCTTTGACAATGATTAAGAGAAATTCCCAGAGTAAAAAGCTGTAGTCAAAAATTATGGCTTTAAGTGAGATTTCACACTTATATCTAAGGAAATGATGTTTGTTCTTGAGTGGACAGCAGACTGTCAGCAGAGATACTTATTCATTAAGCAGAAAGTTGGAAACATTGTAAAATGGAGAAAATTACTGGTCTTACCATCAATGAAATCTTAAGACGTAGATGGCTGCAAGAATTGTTTTTTAAATTATATTCGTATTACTCGTATGTGAAACTGAAACTTTACAAATTTTGCCATTTTCCTGTCCTTTTAGCCAAATAGATATTTAACAGAAGTAAGAAATTAAGCAAAGAAAACTCATTTAATACCATATTGAACGCTGTTTTGCCTTTCTCCTCTGCAGCAGCTGAACTAAAACAAATGAAGTGTTTCTGGTCACACTCAGTTTATCAAGCATAACAAACTTGAAATACAAATAAAAGAAAGCTGGCACCAGAACACCATAAACTGGGATGGTGCTTGTCTTGAGCTCCATGACATTAATTGTAGCCCAGAAACATTGTCAGTTCACAGGTCCTTAAAATAAGCTATTCATTTCCATACGGTTGTGTCTTTGACTAGATCAAACTGCATCTGCTTATTAGTTTCAGCACAGCAAAACGAATAAAAGCCCAGCCAGAATTTGTTTTGGTCTTTAGCTGTGAAATATTTAAATTGTATTCTGCCTTACCAAACACCATGAGCACTGCTGGGAGCTGGGGCACTTTGATTGCAAAACTCTTGAGAGGATATGAAAGGTCAGGTATACTGTCACACCAAATTTCAAGAAAGTATTATAATTTAAGAGATACTAATTTATGTAACCTATTTGTTTTGTCAGTGGCTGTATGAGGTGTATCAGATATTTAAAACATCCTAGAAATAGAATGTGATTGACTTGACCTTATTCTACTCTGGTGGTTAAAGTAGAACTTTGTTACTTACCTTGACAGGCGGTGACTGATGGTACATGCAGACTTGTCTAAATACAAGCAATCCACCCATAATACTCAAGGCAAAGTAATTGGCATTTCACTTTGTCTGCACATTCTTGTGACTGCTGGCCCAAAGATCCATCAGGACTAACACAATTATGTGAATGCCTGGAATCCTTTATGCCCGAAGTACTTTTAATCAGCATGCAAATAATGTAAATAATGCAAATGTGAACCACTCAAGAAAAGTAAGAAGCTTCACCTCGTATTTTTTTATTCAGTGATTGTTATGCCTGCATTTATGCCATTATGTGTCCTTATCATACCATACCTTTTTTCTTTTCTATTTTGAATACTGTAAATTTGGCAAGGTAACTTTGTGCACAAATTGCAAAAACAGTATGACCTGAACTAACACATTTTCCATGAGTTGGGCTCAGTTTCTCATTTAGCTGTAAGAAATCTACTCAAAATGTGCTTTTTTTAATGTGTGTAGTGCTAAATGTAAGTCTTTGATCAGACAGTACATGAATAAGGAATGTTGTTTTTCTGAATTAAGTGGAAATGAGGCCTAAGGCAGCCTGCTGTCAGGATCATAAGTACTAAGTAAAATATAAACTAGTTAAGCTTTGCAACCTCCAAGGACAGGCATAATTTCATATATTGAAAGAAATCTCATATCCAGAATTAGGAGTGATTTGCCTTATATCATGCCGTATATGCATTGTTACAGCTTTAAGTAAAAGGTTGAACTTTAAAAGTACTTAGGTCTTAGAACATAGAGAAAAAAATCTTTTTCTCTGCTTCCTCTCTATCGACATTTATTCTTAGTTATCACAATAATATATTTTACCCGTGTATTTTGCTGACCTTCTTTAAAAAAAATAATCTGGAGTTCTACTTGTGTTCCTTCTTGGTGACCTAAAGACATCATAAGAGAAAGTCCGTTCTTTATTCAGTATTATTTATCTTTTACGTTCTATTTTCTTTTATTTCCTGTGGCTCACTACTCCAGCAAACTGTCACAGTGAAACAGAGATGAGTCTTGAAGATGTGCTAACCAATAAGTAAATGAACAATTGAACAATATTTGTTCACCTTCTTGGAATATTTCTGACACTATTACAGTTTTCAGCCTTCGTTGGGTGTTGGCGAACCATTCATAGTCTCTTCTCTGAACACACTACTTTTGAGTTCTTGGCTTCTTTTATGGTCATCTGCTAACATTTTTCTTCCTTTTGTTTAACGGTCCTTATATGTCAGTTTTCTCATTTTCCGATATATCAGCTGTGTTCTGTGCATCTAAATTTTGATCACAAATACTAAGATTTTTACACTTCATAATGTAAGTTAGTCCATAACAATAACAAGAATAGAGCAAGACCCTTGTAACTCCCCTTGCAGTCCCCACCTGCCCCTCCACATGTGATGACAGGCACCGGCAGCGTTTGTGCCAGGCCATGAACCATTTAAAAACGGCTTATATATCAGTGCGTATGCTGTGGTTTAGAAACTCATTTTCATACTCCGCAGAGCTCTAAGGGATGTTGTTTGCAGGTCACCGGCATTTACATTTTGTACAATCCTCATGAGCTTGGACTGCATAACAGCAAAATCTAAATTAGTCCTTGCATTTTTCTCAGGGTGCTCCAGATCAGTCTTCGTTTTTTGTCTTTTTTTTTTTTTTCTTCTCCCTCTCCCCCTGCTTCAACATAGTTAACTGGATCTGGGCCTTCAGTGTCTGTGTAGGCATATCGCTTAGAAAAAATGGGATGTCACTGAAATCACTCAAGAGAAATGCTCCCATGTTTGTGTGGCCCTTGCATAGCTACACGGTGTCCTGCTGGCTGGAAACATTCTGATCTGCTCTTCGCTGCCTTGTTTTTCTGATGTAGCCTCATGGTATCTTGTTTCATCATTTTTTTATTTTTTCTTAATGCATTTTAGGTGTAGTGTGTCATTTTTTACTAGCCTTCAAGGTATGTTCGTTCATTAAGTACTTCATTAGAAAGATTTCATACTTAGTACAAACCTTTCAAGCTAATAAATAGAAACTGCTGTGGGTGTTCTATCTCAAAACTGGGGATAAGTGTCTACAAATTTTGTTATGTCCTAATTTTATTCTGTGCACTGTTTAGACAAATTATTACACATTACACCTATATTATTGAAAAATTTTGGTAAAGATATGTAATATTTTCTTGTGTTGCATTATCAATGGCATTTCATTGAAGCCATTTCTCATTTCAGATTGAGGCTTCTAATTGACTTAACTTTCAGCCTCTTGTGAAAACATCACCCATAATTTTGTAACAAATACCAGCTTTAGTATTTTTATAATTATAAAGATGCAAAAAGGTTTAATCTGCACAGAAGCTTTGCTTTTTAAATCTAATAATCTTGGCTTTATAAAATATAAAATCACTTGATATGGGGCTTCATCACTTAAAAGAAAAGAAGATAGCTTAGGTATTGATTCATTTTCCTGTGTGGTTGTCACTAACAGCACAAAATGAACACAAAATAGCTTACCATTTTTAGGTGCAATCACAATTTATTATGTACTCTGAAATTGCTATCACTGAAAGTGTGTTTTATTTCAACTTGTATTACATTCATTAAACTCTGGTAGCTGCTCAGTGTATAGTGAATAAAATATGGGTAGTTGCCAGGATGGTGACAACAACAGGACTGACTGACCATTCTGGTAGAAAGTCCGTATCTGGACTTATCTTACCTCTACTACTGCTGCTCTTCTTCTTTGGAGTCCACATAATATAGTGACAGAAGAGCATGATAGAGAAGAGGAGACCAGAACCTCCACAGATTTTAATTGAAAACTAAAATACTGGATTTACTCATGATTTTGAGGAAGCTAGTGAGCCTGATCTCTTTCTTCAGCACTTAAATATAAAAACATTTATATTCCTCACTAGCTTAGCAGCGCTTAGAGGAGATAGCTGTAACATAATGATTGCCAGAAGCAGCTCAACAAGAAAGACCAGTAAGAAATACGTGATAGAAGAAAGGGATTTCAACCGTGAGATTGGGAAGTGTAACTATTGATAACTCTTCAAACAAGTAATTTATCAGCTGTTATTTATTTTTTCAAATTAGGATATGATTTTGAATAGGCAATTCACTTTTGTTTCTGTTTTAACTATTTCTTAGTGTTTACTCTTATTCAAAAAGTTCTTGTCTGTATTTTTATTCATTTGAATGTATTTCATAGGAATGCTAAACAAATACCTCTACGTGTATTTAGTGTACATTCATTGTTCATAGGTTGTAGGCACTGTGGCTAAAGTTTCACTTTTACAGTACAGTGCAAATTTTTTTGGAAGCTACAAATAATCATATTTGGTGCTTCATGCATTCCACAGATTTTTTCCTAGTGTTGGGAGGGAAGCATTAAGAAAGTTGTCAAATAAACATTTTCAATATTTTAAGCACTTAAATCTTGCGGGCCGATCTTACAGTCACCTCAGTAGGTCAACACTGTTTTTATGTAATTTTCCAAGTTCTTTTATGTGGTGCATAACCAAGCTTTCAGTCTTGTAATTCTGTTAGCTTGATTATGCAAGTGATGTTTGAGAAAATGATAAGGAACAGTAAGAATGCTTGTTGTCTCTTTGCATCAGCTTTTATCTGTGAATTATTTCCTAGGAGAAAAACATAAGGAAGAAGTGATTACTTGCAAAGTTTTCATGCCCAGCTTTGTTTCAGGACCCTAGACATGTAAAAATAAAAATAGCCCGCTAGACCTTTATATATCTAGTCTTTCTTTCCATTATCTGTCTTTGGTAAACTGATGTACAAACCTCAAAACATTAATGGTGTCTTAAGCAGGACTTTAGGTCATGAGTCAGGGAAAACAATACAGCAATTGTATTTGACATGCACTATAAAATACCAACAAAAAACCCAGTCAATACTGCTAACCATTTCTTCACATTGTATTGAGACCAGGTAAAACTGAAAAAAGATTTAAGTTTAGAGCTACTTCGCAGCTGCTTAGAATTGCTATTAAATTTTCAGTTAATATGTACCTTTTTACACTTCTTTAAATGGATAGTACAGTGAAAGCCAAAGGAGAAGCACTGAACTCTTTTTAACATAGTGTAAAACAACAGTTGGGAGATGAATGGCCTTTGCTTCCTCCTTTTAAATGGTTCTTTAAGAATGATTTTAGAGTTGGTACTATATATTTTTTCATTACTGATCGCGTCAAGAAAGGAGAGAGATGCAATTCCTGATCGCTGTTACTAATGTCCATATCATAAGGAAGATGTTCCGGAGAACAGTCAGCAGCTTTTTTCTTCCTATTTGTTAACTTGTAGAGTCAAAAGGATAAAGATTAGAATTAGGCAGCAGGACACATTTATTTAATCTCAAGCCACAGCTTTGCATCTTAATTTTAACAGTCAGTCCTTAAGGGCAGGGTCCATATTGAACACCGCATGTATTTCATGTGGCATAAAGAAACACACTGTGTATGCAAAATTAAAATTTTTTTCTTAATCTTGCTAAAATCATAAGTCTATTCAAAGAACTACTAATACTTTTAGACCAAATTATGCAACTATTACAGCTCATTCCCAATAATGATACAATTAGAACTGATATAAACAAACTTTTTATATGTACCCCTTTCTCTGGGGTTACCTTTGCCTTTCTTAAAGCCTCTCAGAGGCTAAGACTGATGGGAGTAGTGTTATTTAACAAAAAAACAGGGTGGAGTTATGGTGAGTGGTCAGAAATTGTTGACGTTAATGTTGACAGTTTCTTTCTTCTCTTTGGTGGAAGAGTATGATATTGACCCAGATTAATTGTGGGGGTAGGAAAGAGGGAGAACGGACACTGCTCAGACCATACTGCTGTTAAAGGGAACGCACATGCAACTACACCTTTAAACACCCAGTTTGATCTCCCACACATCTTCTCTGGTGTTTGTCAGAGGAGAGAATGAAGATGCAAGGACAGAGGAGGGCACAGGAACGCAGGAAAGCCTCCTGACTGTAACAGGAAACTATAGGAAACTGTCAGCAAGAATAAAGCAGGGATCTCATGCTAAGACTGAAGGATCCTTAGAAAAGTTACAAGCTCTGGGAGAATGTACAATCATGTACAATAACGTACATCTCGGAGATGTATTGATTCATGGCAAAACTATCCAGGACAGTGAGGAAAGTCATACAAAAGTCATTTTTTTTCTCTTTTTTTTTTTTTTTCCTCTCAGAGGTGAGGGGGTCACCTTTATTTTTTTTTGGTCTAGGTCTGTGTATTTCTTTACGCTACGAGGTAAAGCTGTACCATGTTCTACATATATCATGTTCTCTTTCACAATGAATCTAAAGAACATGGGGAAGAGAAATTCTTGTGTATTATCAAAAATAAGGTTATCACTGGTCTTGTAGGCCTAAAACAGTTTGGCTTTTGGACTGCTTTCCCGTCAAATATTAATAGGCAGATACCACAGCCAGGAAATATGCCAAAAGGCTCAAGGATTGAACAGAGAGACAACTTAATACAGTAATATTGCACACTGCAAAACAGCTTTGGAGTTGGAGGCATTATAGCTTCAGACTAAATTATCGATGTACAACCTGAGCTAAGTAACCTTGCTGGCAGCAAGACTTACTAACCTCTCTCAGCGGCACTTGAAGATGGCATCGCATTGTGACCTGACCGTTCTCACAGAGCTGACGGGGGAGCTGAACTGGAACTGGCAGTAAGGCATACAGACAGCGCCTGCGATTCACAGAAACTTCAGCAGCTACGTGGATTAAGCCCCCGCACAGCGAGTATAGGCGGTGCACAGTAACAGCTCATCCAGCTTTCAGAGCTGACTGCAAAACTCCAAACAGAAGGTCTAGCTCTGTGTCTTCAACAAGCTCTATGAGCTTTTTATTTGTGACCAAGGGACATTTAAATGTCTTTGGGGCGTTTGGTTTGCCTTTTTTTTTTTTGTTTTTCAAAAGCAAAAGGATTTTTTGGCATTTTTCAATATCTGTGTAATCTTAAAGTTTTTCTAAAATCTGCTCTTACCTCAAAATTTTAACTCATTTTTAACAGCCGAACTTGTGGCCTGAGCTGTGCACAGAACCACTTCTCCCCACTCTGCTTTGACCCATACTTAAACTAGCCATTATGGGTCACAGTCTGAAGACCGAACATTACAACTTTCTTTGTGTGTAGCATGACTATAACAAAGTCAGAAATAAGAATGCTATGAGTTTACTAGAACATTTTTGTGAGAAAGACACCAAAAAAAGTCTGAGGAGTATGTAACAAAGATTTTGTGGAAGAATTTACTGAAGCTTAAAAATAAAAGTTTGGGGTTTTTTTAAATTATTTTTTCAGAAATTTTGATTAGCTGATGTGAAATGGAACTGAGTAGTATTTTTTGTGCTCACTCAGTATCTTTCAGGCAAGGGTTTTAAAGTGCATCACACATTTGTGGCAGAACCCATAACTGAAACTCAAATTTCCTGGCACATTTAGGATCTAATTAGTGGCCTTGGTTTCAAGTGGATGCATATGGGTAGATCAATACACATGTATTAATCTCCACAGAGCAGAACAGAGCTGACCTGAGTATTTACTTTTGCACTTGCAGGAGCAGGTTCTAAATTAAGTTTTATTTTCTCAAATATCATACAACAGCCACTGAGAACAGGAGAAGCAATTAAATATGATTAACCTGTCATGCTAATTATGTATGGTGTAAGGTTGGGACGGTAACAACACCTCATCAGTTTTGTTTCAAACACAAGACTTTCACGTAAGTGAGGATTTAGTAAATTTTGATTCCGTCACATATGCTGAGGTTAAGCTCAGTTGGAAAACTTTATCGCTGAAATTTCTAGTCAAAGTTAAACCACTTGATTAACTTTCTGAAACTAGAGGATTGACCACAAATCCTCAGCCTCAATAAGAACTTTGCAGTGGATAAGATTCAGTAGAAAGCACTTCTCTATCTACAGAAAAGTCTTTCTTTACATTCTTTAATGAAACTGGAAGGATGCAGTTACCCTTCCATTATCAAAACAAGCTTCACCGAAATTTAAACTTCATGACTGGTACCATCAAAATTACAGTCCACTTGTTATTTGACTTTACAGGGTTCCTACTTTTTCTCAGTGTAAAACTATAATTACTTGTTTACCAGTTAATGCTGCCTGCCTCAATTCAGTTAATGGGAGGTAGCATCCACACTGCTGTTAGTCCTTAATTTCTTGTTGAGACTGATCCACTGCTGTAAAGTTTCTCGTGGTGTCTCAGGATGTTCATCCTGACTAAGCGTTGGGACGTTTTTGGTGAAAAAAAAATCAAGGCAATAAATCATCCACTTTCAGAAAAAATGTGTCAAAATAGATTTCTGCACATATTTTATATTGCTATTTCTCAGCTGAACTGATTCTCAGGGGTCAGCTGAGACTTTATTCAACTAGAGCTTTTTCAGACATGATAGCATGCCTCAGGGTACTCATTCAGATTGAGATTTGCGGAGCAGACAGTTGGAGTTCATTTAACACTTTGGCAAATTGTTGTTACTTCAACATTGTTCCTCACAGAAAAGCAGAAGTGCAGCTGGACTGAGTTGCCAGTGTTTTGTAGTATTTGTTGTCTAGATTTTCCCTGTCCTTTAACTTTGTTTTGTACTTTTTTCAGAATATTCTTGCTATTGCCTCTGTTACCCAAAATTAAAACTTACTCTTAAAAATACTTAACTTATAATTGATTTAAAGTGTATTTATTTTCGTTTTCTATCTTCTTCCCTCCCTCTATAAAGCCTCTACTGAATCTTTCAGATTTGATGATCTATTACTGCTGAAAAGCAGAACAGGACAGCAAGCTTTCTCTGGTTTGTTTACTTATTGCTCTTCCTAGTTACACTGGCAGATTTTTCGTGTCATCCTTTACAATATGGTGTAACATTTGGGATTATCAAAAATCCCTAGCTGTTAGGTACTTGGATTCCACTTAATTACAGTGAGATTTGTATTCCTAAATCACTTAGTACAGATTGCCATGTTCCCAGGTGTTAACCCAGAGCAGTCAGCATACCTGAAGAGCATCTACTGGGCAAGAAATTGGACTTTTTCCAACCAATTACCAAATGCTAATTAGAAGATGAAGTAGGTCAAATGAGAATGAATACTTTCTCTTGCTTGTCTTTACTCAAATTCTTTGAGCAGGCTCCCAGGCAAGGCTTAGGAGCGATCACAACTTCTACGGGCAGATGTTTTAATGTGCCCTGGTTCATTTCACTGTGGCTCTTTTACACCATGTGTTTCCTGTCACCAGGGCTCACCTAATTTTTGTGTGATTGATAATTCTTCGTGAGGTCCCTTAACTCACACCTCCTTTTCATGTAGTACTGGTAACTCTATAGGTCAGAGCATTCCTAAATACCTCCCAAAAGTCTAGTGAGACTGGAACAGGTAAGGGAAGTCAAATTCAGAGCCAGTATAAAAGACTATATAAACTTATGTGGTAGTAAATTAGACAAGGAGTACGCTTCCACAGTTTGTGGGCCGTGGACTTTTTTGGTGAAAGCTTCTCAGTACATCCAGTGAATGATATTCAACAGTAAAATTTGGAGCGTTTAATACCAAGGTTAAAAAGGAATTTGTGATAGTCCTCAAAACATTTTGATGTTTGCCCGTTCCACTGGTATAAAAAATTTGAATTTCAGTCACCTACATTTAAGGAGTGAAAGAGTGCAGAAGATGCTGAATTTCCGTAAACAACAGAGATTTTAAAGATGTTGTCTGAAAAGTATGATTAAAAGAATTGGAGTACATTTTTAAGCTTCAGTCTAGATTTCAGTTTATGTGATTTTTATTTACAGTAGTTCTAAGGTGGTTGTTATCTGCTAATTGCTACTTAATGTACTGCCCATCCAATAAATTACACATTTTCTACAGTGTTTTCCCGCTTTTATTTGTAATAACTATTTATGCTCCGTGGAGAGGCCAAGACCTCTTCCTCACAGAAGGAACACACAAATGTGGATTATATCTTTCCTCTTCTACTGTCTATCAGATAAACCCTGATCTTATGGATTCTTTCGGGTTTTTCAGTTTGGGCTTTGGTTGTTTGTTGGCTGTTTTTTTTTTCATTTTAAATCCAGCAGTTCTAACTAATGGAATTTGAAATTGATCAGGTTTATAGAAATACTCAAAAAGGATGGTCTTGAAGGGAATCTGAAACAGCCAAGAACACATTAGATAGGTTTCAAAAATTAGATAATTTGGCTTTGATTTGTTGTGAAGAGAAAGAATGACATCTGCTAACTGCCTGGAGTTAGGAGGAAATTTCCCCCTGAGGCTGTCTTATGTCTTCTGAAACACCTTATACTGTCAGTGTCACAGATGGAGTATCCTATTAGACTGCTTATGCTGTAATTTTTATATTTTATCTATAAAGTACAACTCTAAAGGAATCATGGCAGGAGAAACAAAGCGCATCGTGAAATACAATGAGCTCATCAGTGAGTAAGCCTTTAATGCGATTAGAAATATGCATAAATATCTTCCTGAATAAGGTCCAGGGTATGAAGAGTAATGTAAAAATACATATTATTCAAATCCTTCCAGCATGGACAGTATAAGAATATGTTTTCATTTAGTGCTCGGCATTTTACTCCTTTGCTTAACACTGTTGAAATCCCTTCTTATGCTTTTTAATTTGAACACTTTTTAAAGGGTAGCATTTTGGAGCAATTTCAATTCCCTGTAAAGTGGGTGGGGAAATTGTTCTTCCTAGAAGTTCTGTCAGAACTGTTATAGCTTTTACATCTGGAAGTCTAAACCCAAGGACTGAAGCTTTCTGCTTTTATGATGAAAAGCAAATGAGTCATTATTCTAATTATGCATTTAAAATATCAATAGAAGTACCCAGTAAGTAGCAGTAAACATCTCTATATAAATTTCCTGTTATATTGATTGTATCTCATATAATAGCACATTACCTGATTGCCGTTGATCAGCAAAATGAAATGAGATTATATTTATTACTTTTCACTGTTGGGTCTCATCATAAATTATTATGGTAAATGTGAGAGGCAGCAAAGTAATTGCTGCTGCATTTATGTTAATTATTCATTATTTTTAATATCAAACTTCTTTAAAATATATATATGGAATAACTTAAATCATCAGTTTATTATTGTGCACTCAAAATGCAGTAATTATTTGATTGTTTTTGGCTTTAAAAACAACAGATTTTTTTGTTATTTTAATCTCCTACAGCTCTCATATTACTGTATAGTTTAATTTTTCCTATGCCGGGAAACAAATATTAAGAATGATAGTGCAGCTGCTGTGCATATGTGTAATTGTTGACCTTGGTGACACTCTACTTCTGCATTGACGATGCCAGATAGAAGGTCAGTGTGCTAATTTCCTGCATGGAGAGAGCATAAACTTACTCTGAGCTTTCGCAACTACTTGATTAGCAGATTGACTTGGGGAACAGTCTCTGTTCCCTTGATGGGTCAATTTCTCTGTTTTGCTAAACCTATTTTGTGTGCCAGATCTGTCCTTACAGTTTGCAGAGATTCTTCTACTACTCTCACCTCTGTCACGTGAATGTCAACAGTCAAATTACCAGAGTAATGCCAGAGCCTGTTTTCTAGGCATTGAACTAAAGCAAACTCAAAATATTAAGATATTTTGTTGGCTTTTTGTATTTGGGCCATATTCAAGTGTCCTTTGACTGGCAAAAGGAAAATACATGACCAGGTGATAGTGAGTTTAACTTGTGATTTCAGTGTTATGCGCTCGTCCTTGTTTGATGTATCAAAAATCCTTTTGTGTACTGTGAATTATCATATTAATAACATCTCTCAGAACAGAAATCAGTGGCTAGGTCTGCACTGCCCTCTGAGCTGGTTCTGAAGCTTTTATTTATTTTTTTTATTTATGTCTTTATTGCAAGCTCTTAGGGTTTCTGCGGGCTGCTTCTGTCAGGAGGCCATGCACCATTTTTTCTGCCGCTGACTTGCTCTTGTCCTTAGCCTCTTAGATGTTGTTGCCAGAATCCAAAGGAACACTGTGCCCAGCTGGCATGGCGCTGCTGCTCAAATACATTTTCATCGAATGTCCCCAAGTAAGTGGGGCGATGTTAATGGTCATCTATCTAGTGTATCTGCAAGCATTGAAGATCTCTTCGTATCGTCTATGAGATGGGCTTGATGCCACCGTGGAGAATGCTGTCAAACCCACAGTGTGTTGCTGTGCACTTCACAACGCGTTAGAGAGGGATAAGGAACCTTTCCTCTTGCAAGAGGATGAGTATTGTGGAGGACCCTCATCCAGTGACAGCCTTGGGCACTGCATTAATGTGTATGGCTCCCTGCAGAAAAGAATGGTGTAGTTTCTTACCTAACAACATTTGTGTCTCTACCTCACCTTGAGATTTTGAAATCCCCATAGCAACCTTGAAAACTCCATTCCCATAAAGGATGTCTCATTATTTTTGTTCTCCATCCCATTTCCTCCCTGCAGATACCAGAATTCTCCTTCTATTGTTTAACAGTGAGCAGAGGGTTGATTGTGTTGGCAAGGTCATCTCAAATTTCTCAGGGTTGCTTCATAAATTCTTCCTTAAGTGAAAAAAACATTCTTTCTTCTGTGCTTCGACCAGGTAACTGCAATGGAAATACCGTTTTGCTGCACTTAGGGTGTTAGCTGTCATTTCTTCCACTTCCTCATCACCCTTCTCCGCTGTTCAGAAATGGTCGTCTTCGATATGCTGTCCATGTGCCTGTCTGTGATACTTGACTGTAGCCTTTATGGGACTCCCTTCATAAAGACACATCCCAGGAGGAAGATACTGTCTTACAGCTCCCAATTACAAACCCTACCTCCCTCTCCTCATATTTTCCCTTCACTGTCTTTCAGTCTTGGAGCTTGGTCTCTGAAAGGCATTGTGAAAGCTGGCTGCTTTGTAGCCTTCCCCCGATTTACCACTTGTGGTGATCACGGTGACCCAGAGCATTTTTCAAGAGACAGGCAATTTAGATGATCAGAAACTTTATACTTCGTGAAGTTACCAAAGGCAGTACAAAATGACGACCTGGTATTTTCTACCTGTAGTGTCCAAAGTGCTCTCATTATCTGGATTATAGATTTGTGAAGTTAGTAAGTAATAATTAGATATACATATATTTATAGGTAAAAATGGCATAGTAGGTATTTTCGCTTATTTTCTGAAGCACGATAGGATATTGTAACTCCTAGATACATTTAAAGGTACTATACTGTTGCCCATCTATCATTGTTGCGTCTGGGTGCCTTTCATGTTAAATTGATAATAATGGCAGCATCTATAGTGAATTCTCTTGTAGTTCTTTTGTTTAGGGGGAAATGTTCAGACGCAGGATTTTTGATTGATTATAATTCATTCCTTTACACTTGCAGGAGGAGGTTGCTTTGGTTTTTTTAGATTCAAGGGAATGTCAGTTTTCTTCGTAACGTTTCTATAATGGAAGAAGAGTTTGAGGAAGAATGTGATTTTACTTCAGTGATTTTACTGAAGTTTGTCAGGCTAGTTTTGCCTGAAGACCTTAAAAAGCTAGGAGAGCTAGAGGGAAGCTAGAGTATGTAATGTTATTGTATAAACTAAAAATTCCATTTAATGTCCAAAAAGAATTAGAAAGTATCACATTCTAAACTTCATATTTGTTGTGCAGTATGTTATATTCCCCAGGACTGAAGAAAAGTAGGTTTGCTAGAGAAATGGTCTTTCATTGTTAGTATATCACTTGCTTGATTGGATGGTGACAATTAAGTGGTCCAGATAAAGACAGATTAGCAAGATTTAAGATTTTTCCATGTTACAGGAAGCGTATGCTCTAAAAACAGCAGAAGGCCAGGCAAAATAAATTAACAGAAAAAAAAGAAATTCAACAGTCTGAAAGCGTCAGCAGCCAGTCCTACTTTTTTGTTTCAGTTTTAGACTCTCATTCCCATTGACATTAGCATTTTGCCCTTCAGTGCAAGGCTACGAATAACATGAAGGAAATGAATGAATGAAATTAAAATCTCTGGGGGAAAATGTTGGTTTCCATGCAACAGTCAGTTGTAGCTTTGTTGCGATGCGTCTCTCTGCAAACATCAGTAAGACCTACTTCTAAGTATGGTGCGTACCTGTGTGCTTTGTTAGTATGGTCCGTAGATAGCAAACCTTATCCTTCAGACCTTAGCGTTTTGAATTCAGCAGGCAATTGTTGAGCTCCATTTATCCAGGCTTCCTTTATCTGATTCAAGAGAAAAGTGTGGTTTTGTGTAAGTGCACTGAGCTGGTGGGAATGTTTGCCAGCTGTTCTTCAACCCTGATGTTGTTTGAAAAAATTATAATCGATGTTTATGATAAGGATTGCAAAAGAGAAAATGCTGTTAACAAAATGCATCAGTCAGTTGCACATTCTTTCCTCTGTGCTTGTGTTTTCTATTTGTTTTTACTTAAAATAGCCATGACCTTCAGCTGTGTGTAATAGTGAAGCATAATTCCTATATTTCACAGTGTGAGTAATATGCCTGTACCTTTCTGAAAAACTAAACAAACAAATAAACTATCACTTATGTTGAATTAGCATTTACCCCGGTGGCAGCCAAAGGTAAGTGTAGTTTTATGTCAAGTCTATGAAATCCCTCTCTGCGTGAACAGCAGTACACAATGGGCTGTAATGGGAATTTCTTACAAATCCCTCCCTGCAGGGATTTACATTGTCAGTAGTCTCCCACATATAATATGCCATAATTGAAAGGCAACCTCAGTCAGTTGGGTTTTTTTCCTCTTAATTATACAATAATGTTGTTTTATATGTCATATAAAGTCTTTTCATGTTTTGTGTATTTATATATGTTTAGCAAATCAGAAAGTGAAGGTAATTTTTGTCATCTCTTTCTTTTCTTCAAGGCTAAGTGTATTTTGTTACTTCTTAATCACTGGCTTTCATACCAGTACGTTGTTTCCTGTAGTTTATTGGGATTCTGGCATAGTCAGAGACAGTTACCACATCAAAAACAAAAGCTGACTGAGAGGAAAAGAACGGACCATCACATAGGTAGTTTTTGGTGAACTATGATTCAACATCTTTTATCATGCATTTATTTGTGGCAGAAATGGATATGTAAAAGCAACTGATCTAATAATTGCATCACTTAATTAGCCTGAATTACATATATTCACAAATGATAAAAGCTTCCAGAAAACTGGGTAAACCCAAATAAAAATTAAAACAAAACTGTAAGAAAAGGCTGTGGCAATTCAAAACCCTGGCACTCTGAAGTTATTTGTGGTCATCGCAAAGATTAAAGTGTTGGCTTGTTCTGTCTAGGCAAAGTAATCTTTCAACTTTATTAACATATACTGAAAATTGAATCACTGGTAGGTGATGTGTCACAGGTTTGTCATCACTAATTTCCGTAACAGATTTTTCCCGTTGCTTAAACCCCATGATAATGTGAAATTCAGTCAGCCTCTGAGGAGGAAGTGAATCTGAACAAAGCAATCTATATACTGACCTCTGAGGATGAAAAACTGAGACCCAAGCACTGGGAAGCAATCCCTAACAGGCTGCAGTGGTCTGCAAGTGCTCGAGGTTAGGGAAAAGGATTCTCATGTGGGCACAAGTTATAACTGTCCTGCAGGAACATGAGGTAGGCAGATGCTCCACAGCTCTAGGCAAACCCTGAGGTCCCATATGTGGCTTTGCAATTGGGCTTCAGCTGAGTAAATCTTTTCGCAGCAGCTGAGTTAGGAGAGGTGATGTAGGCATGATTGCTGTTTTAGTGCGAGTCTAATGTAGAACAACTGAAAGAGATGGGGTAGGAGAAGTGACATGCAAGACCTGAGCAGAGATCTAAAGTTTTGAGCTTGGCATTTTAATATAACAATTGCTAAGAACAAGAGGCCAGATTTCACATTTTTCTCTTGTGGGTCAGTAAAGGGCATAGATGACAGTAAAGGAGAGAAACATCTCAGATGTCCGAGTAGTCTGTCCCTTCCTTTTTGGTCTACTCACACCTGAGTTCAATCGAGAGTTTCATCTGATGAGGCAGATCGTTATCTCTCTGCTGCATAACCCAATGTGATCCTCTGACATGGCTGTAATTATTTGACATACAAGCTGAAGGATAGTAGATGGAAATTAGAAAGTTGATACTGATTTTGTAGTTAACTTTGTTAAAAAAAATACCCTACCATAATATACCTAATTGTGGTATCTGCTCTTTAA
>VYZM01015611.1:52802-65653 GCA_013398915.1 Dromas ardeola
AAAAAAAAAGTTAAGAAGTTGGAAAGGTGGCAGAAAGGAGTTACAGGGTATTTCAGGACTGGAAGTTAACCAAACTGTGCGGACTAAAGAAACTAAACGTACATAGTTTATCAAGCGAGGGGACATAACATCCCTTTTATACCAATTGTGCTGTGTATTCTGTGATGCTGTCCATGTAAGCTACAGTTGTCTCCCCAGACTCTAAGATGTTCTGAGATTTTATTTCGCTCAAAAAGTCCTTATGTCAGAAGGAAGACTTTGTATATAAATACCTAGGTGTGTTTCTTGACTTTTGGAGTGAACTTTGCCCTGTGGATGGAAATTGCCTGATGAAGACTGAGCAAAGGTGGTTATAATTGTATTGGTAAGACAACTTTGGAGTAAGAAACATGAATGTGTTTTGCAGACAACATGTCAGACAGCATTGTAAATATGCAGTATAAGTTATATAAAAAATGAACTACTAACGTTGACTGAATCCAACAATCAGAAAAGTCAGACCTTTTTTCTTCTCAGGACAAACAGAGAGCACTTACAAGTGTATTACCCATTTTCTGTGTCTTTGACAATTAGCAGATTGAATGATTAAGACTAGCACCTGTATAACAGTTGGTATATTTTAAGAATTTAATTATCAGAAAGAACCATGAAATATGAAAGTCATGTAATAGAGACCAGAAGAAAGCTATATACCTGGTATATATACGACAACTCTTGAAATCTCCAGAATAATGATTGCAGGGGAAAGGGACGGCTAACACAGGGTTGGAGCCTGCAGTGTTTAGTCTGTCATTCCTCATCTGATTGCCTTGTCTTCTGTAGAACTGTGGTGTTTACCCTTGATAGCGAAATATTGCCCTGTCTGAATGTAAATGGTTATATTTTCTTCAGCAGTGTATAGGTTGATATTATTAATTTGTTGTCTTTGCATATGATATTAATTTTAATGCAACACTCAAGAAAGGAAATAAAACTGGGTTTTTTTAACCCTTAAAAGTTCAGTTTTGTTATATCTTTAAAAGATTCATGTTCATACCTTTCAATAGGTTTACCATCAATATGGATATTGTGTATGCTCCTCTTCCCAACAGGGGATTAGCTAGTCTTTAGATTGTATTACTCCCCTGTCAAATGTAACTACTGTTTGTTACCAAAGCACCACCTGATGATGGAAAATATGAGTGTTGAGCAGTGAAGCATGCAGTACATTAATTCCATATTGGGAAAAAGTGTAAACTTGGACTCAGTTGCATATTACTTACAAAAGTAATACATCAGTTCTAAAATATATTCTGAAAATAATTGGATTTCCAGGCATTAATTAAAACAAACTTCAGCACAAAACAAAAAAGTGTATAGCTCAGATAGAAGCTTATAAGATTTAAAAGATGAGTTGGCATATCTTATGTAATTACCTCAAGATTTGTACTCCAATGAAGGAAAAACACTTTTTTTTCCCCCCAAAGGAAAAACAAACCAGAAGTTATGGCAGGTTTTTAACAGTATTTTATAATTGAGAAATAAGAGGATTGTGATACATTTTCTACAAAATCTATCTTTCTGCACAGATCTGTACCTGCAGCACAAGTTTTAATTCACCAGAGCATATTTCATATAAATTCATTTATCATGGGGATTACTTTAAGCACAACATATAATGAAAATGTCATTCATAGTTTTCAAACATTGGAGTATCACACATTTTATTTTTAAAATGGTGTTAAATACATGCTACAGGCAGAAACATTTTTTTAAATTCTAAAAGACGCAATCATAGGGGGAAAAAAAAGACCTTTTTTTTACATCCAAGCCCTTATTTCTTCATGCTAGGAAGAGCTGAATTTTATGTGCAGGGACCTTTCCATTTTTTTCCCCCCACAGATTGCTGTTTTAGGGCCAGGCTAATGTGGTGGCATGCCAGGCAGTCAGCAAGAAAACAGCGGATAATGGCAAAAACCTTGAAAATACCCATACCGTTGGGATGTGCAGCACAGCCCAGCAAGAAAGCCGTCATATGGACCCAGCTTATTAGTCCTGGCTCCGTTCCACGTCAGCAGGACCCAGGCTGGCTCCTGCTGGCTCTGCCCCCCGTTCCTCGGTGTTTTGGATCCAGAAGGGGCTTATTAGCTCAGGTGCATCGCCTTACAGGGCCAGGTTTTGCCTGGGATTAAGCGGAGGCTAATAGGAACCCGGAGCTCCCCGGAGTCAGCTGAAACGTTGCCATAAGCAGCTGCACTGCTGACCTGGCTCCGAAATCTGTACATGGCTCTGCTAAAGCATCCTGCTGGACCAAAGATGCCTCTGCAAACTGCCAGGTCTAATATCTCGGCATCTGTGGTGCACTTAATCTACAACCCAGATAAACTATACATGGATATTTTGGAGCTGAATTGTGTTTTTAAAGAACGGCTGTGCAACTAAATGATCTCCAGCTCTTCCATGCCTTCCCCTTTCTCCCTCTTTGCAGCTTGCTGGTTGTCTGAAAGGTCAGTGAAGGTTGAGCTTAGAACGAGAAAGCGCTGATTAGCGGGCTAGTTAACCAATTAGTTCATAATTTTTCCAGGCCTGTCTCTAGTTGTGTGTGCTGCATGTTGCTTAGTCGTGTCTGAGGCGTTTTGGAGGCTGCCAAAAATCTGAGCTAGATACTGTCATGAGCTGTCAGCTGAGCTGTCTGCTCCACACGGTTTGAAAATCAATAAAGTAAGTGTATTCATGTGGAATTTGCTATATCTCTACTGGGTAAGAAGTAAAGTATATACATATCTTTCTGATACATTTTAGTAATTTAATTACTTCAGTAAATCTATGATTTAGAAATTTAGCTTATTTTAGTTAAATTAATAATCTAGCTTGTCATTTTGGTAAATTGGTCAACTGTCAACTTAAGTTCTAAAATCAGACAAAAGAAGGGTCTCAATAGCGACAAGAGCAAATAAGAATGTTACATTACTTTCTTCAATAATGAAGAGATGCAGAAACTGGGTGTCTTCTGTTCCTTTAATGATTTGAACTCTTCCTGTCATAAGGCATAATAATATAATAATATATATTATTATAGCCATATAGTAATAATTATTAAAAATAAGGTATGTTGGAGAAGAATAAAAATGCTTATAATTATCTTGTAAAAAATGTCTTCCTTTTTAAAAGCGCCATGAAAATCAGCTAGAACTTATTAGTTAATAAGTACAAACAACTGTTAGTACTCTCTCTCCCACTACTCTTCCAGATACAATTTTCCTCTTGCCATAGGGGGAACATTAGCCTTAACAGTAATTTGCTCATCTTTTTCTATGCGTTTGAGGGTTCCATGCGATACTGAACGTGGAGTTGATCACAGCAGTTAACATTTATATTGTTGGTTTCTATTGTCTTGCCAAGTCTTGCGGAATCCACTGGTGGCCTGCTCTCTCAGGTTTGGAGAATGTTTTAAAAAATTTATAGTAAAGAAAGCATAAAAACAAATGGAATTTGATATATTATGTAAATTAATATAAACATTCTTCTAACTATTCCAGCTCACACTATATTTCTGTTTCCTCAAAAGATACTTAAATTTTCAAAAGTATGCCTAAAATTAGTGCCTAAGAAGTATATTGAGGGGAACCAAGCCATTATTTAACTTGCTGATATGCAGATTTACTCTGTACAAAGTATTTTCTGTTTCTGGACATAGCCACAGGATTCTTAGTGGAGAAATAACCTATTTTAGAGAAGGTGGCAAAAAAAGAAAGTCAAGATTTGGGGTCTTTTTTCTTTTTTTTTTTTTCTTTATTAAATTTTGTTACCATAGGCTCCAGCACAATTCTGATTAGCAGATTGTCAAGCCATTTGCCTGTGTTTTTCTTGTGGGCCCAAGAACTTCTAGTTGTCATTGTCCATGCTTTTGAGAAGAGCACTTTGAAAAGGAGGGAGGAAAAACCAATTTTATTTTAAAATATGACTCCTATCCTACTAGTATTTTTGTTGGGCTTTTTTCAGATATTTTTTTTGTGACTGCCCATTGCTGATTCATTCTTTTCTCTTTCTTCTGCCTTTTATGATCTAGTCTACTTTTGTGAACATAGATTTCTCTTTCTGCAAAACTAGTCGTGTCAAAACGCTTTCTGCCAGTCACTTATCTACAGTGGGATTCTATTACAATCCAAGGGATTGCTCTTTTAAGAATCTCATTAAAGTCTGAACGAACAATATGAAATGAAAAATCCTTCCCCAAGGCACAAAGACTATAGACAATACTGCATTGCAAAGCGAGCTAGGTGGGATAAAATTAGACAGGCGGTAATGAAAATATCAGAAAGATTTAATAGTTAAAAATGTGTAACAATTAAGGTCAAGAAAGCAGCCCATTTTCTGATTTTAAACATTAAATATAATTCACAGATGAGAGAACATAAATGCATTAAATCTTTCATCGTAAAGCATTGGTCAGAGGGGGGTGTTTCTTACGGACTTTTCATAGAGCTACTGAAAATCTTACAGTAAAAACAGTACTTTAAAGATCCCCACAAAAAAATGTACCAAAAGATGGTTTTTAACAGCCTTTTATTAAAGAAAAACAATTCAAACAAAAAATACACAGGTACATTAACATGCTTTAAAATTCACATGCTATAAATAGTTTCAACAAATTTACTAGTACTAATTTTGCTGCTTGAGACTTGGACATACTGCAGGAAAGTCTTGCCAGTCATTAATCCGTGGGTAACTTCTGTTAGTTTTAAAAATATTTGTATTTAAACACATAGAGATCTTGAAATAGACTGGTCTATAATTCAGTATTTTATAAAATTTTGTCTGTAGCTAGGGCTTACCTCTTTTTTCTAAATTTTTATGTCTGAACAGCTTTTCTTATGGTGGCTCAGCAGTTTGTTACTGGAGTTCTCTCCCGAAAAGAAGTGCTTGTTCCTGGAAGCTCTTATTCCTGAAGGGGTGATGGTATTAGGGGGATGCTCCAGAGACAGTAAAATAAGTATTCTCTAACTGAGACCCTTTGAAAATCATTGTATTCTCTTGGTACTAAAACTTTTAGTTGTGGAGTTCTTGACAAATCCTATGCTCTTCTGAGTGGCCAAAGACTGGTATTGTTCGGAGCAGATAGACTTGCGAGTTGTGCATTTTTTTCTGTTTGTATTTTGGATGGCAGGCTGAGCATTTTTCTTTTTGATACAGACCTCATTACAAGTATTCATTGCCTCTATCACCTCCATTTAGAATTTGCTCTTTTTTCTGTAGCTGCATATTTGCCATAAAGACCCCAAGGGAAAGTAATCTAATTTAATAGAAACTGTCCCTGAATTAAAGCTTGAAGAAAGGGATAATTAATGTTAACAATATCCATATCTTCCAAATAAAGACATACAGCAGCTTGCTTTTGTGTGCTTTGGACAGTTAGGATTTTTATTTTGGTGTATAATGCTGCTTGTCTTCATATCGCACTAATGTGTAATATCTGGGTTTACTGTAAGACATTAACAAAGGGTTCATCAACGGAATTAATTTATCAAAACAGGAAGGTTTCGCTATTTGAGGAGTATACACTGTCAATTAAGACAAATAGTTATTGGCTGGTGGGAAGCTCATAGCAAGTAATTTTAAGAGATGTTCCCTGTTAAACTACCACACATTATTCATCAGATTTTAAGTGATGTGGATTAGGCTGATAAATTGACTTGCATCATTTGTTCCTTGCTCCACTAAGGTCACTTGCACTTTTAAATTTTGTTTGGGTGGGGGAAGGTGTGCGTGGAAAAAAAAAAGCTTTGTTTTAAATTCATTTAAGTCACTAGTAACTATGCTGAGAAAGTAATATGGAATCAAAGTTCATACTAAACGCTGGCCAGACGTGGTCCCCTTTGCAGAGGCAAGTAACCTTCCATTTTCCTTTTCCAGGGGCTTTTAAAGGTAATCTAGTTCCTGTGAAGTTGACACAATTGGCCAGTAAAAATTCTTAGAGTGACTCAAATCACGGCAATATGGGCTGTTTTCCCACATACACAAGATTAGAAACAGTGGGTACACAGTGAGGCAGGCTGAAGACAACGGCAGGAGCAGTTGTTGGGAGGCTGGGCTGCCCCTGCATGGCTGAGAAATGCCATTTGGTCCTGACTGCATTTTTCTCCGTCTCCTGGAGTCCAGAGCAAGGACTGCAGAATAATCAAGAAGTAGTAGTTACCTATTTCCAATTAATTATAATGTAGATCAAGGCAAGCAGTACTAGTGAAGGCAATTCCGCTGAGACAGGGGCCACGGGCAGGATACAGAAGAGGCATTGACTTGCTTGAAATCTCTGCAGAAGAGGTTTATTTTAGTCCATCTACTGCTATTCACAGATAAAAGGTGCATGTATGACTTTTAAAGTGCACTGTGGAGTTAAAAATCGTCATGCCACACACATAAGTGTAAAAATTCTGCATTTCCACAATGGAAATGTTTTCATACCTTTAATAAAAAGAGAGAAGAAAGTTTTTATTCGGAAATATTAGAGACATACTGGTCAGAAAAATCACTAAAGGTACAAAATTGTAAAATTACTCTTCCTATCCTCTGACACAAATGATTTTTTTTCTATTTAGATAAAATTTGCTGGCCGTATAGGAGTTGGATCTCTTTGGAATAAGAATGTCAGTAAACAAGATCAATCCCTTAGAAAAAAAGAAGATATGATCCCGTTACATGCTTTAGCTCTGGAGATGATTTGTATGTTTGTTTAGGGTTTATTATTGTAGGTATAAATGGAAGTAAAAAAATGAAGTTGTGTACATTCATGTTGTGGAATAAGTAGACTGAATATTAAAAATCAGAGTTTTAAAAAACAGAGGATAAAAAAATCAAGTGAAAATAAATAGATATATCCAGGCCCTAATGGTTAAAAGTAATTTATTTTTCTTTGCATTTGCTTGCATGTGTTACTAAATTAAAAAATAGACACCACCAGGCACTCTTTTCTGTGACTGTTCCCATATTGCTATTTCGTGCCATATCTGAACATGATGTACAGGAAAAAGAAATGTATAATTATATAGTCAGGACACGGAGAACTCTTAGGCCAGACTGGAGGCTTTTTTTCTTTATCAGTGGTTAGAGCTTTGGGAAGAAACCCAGGTAGAAACTTCTAGTACATCTTTTGGCTTGAAAGGGCTGTATTGCATACATATGTTGGATTTTGCTGTAGTGAAGACATGGTCATCTGTGTGATCTATACCATGAAGCGGAGCTCAAATTTCCCTGTTCTTCTTTCTCTGCTGGCATGGACAGGAGCGATATGAATGGTAGATGTGGGCATGATTCATAGGATATTCACCCAAATTACTGGGGCTTAGTTAATCTTTAATGTCCTCCCAATAATGTTAGAATTGTTACTGCCAACTACCTACTCTCAATGTTATTTTCTTAAGGGTGTTTGTTTGCACCTAGGCTGTTATGATGCCAGCTTAAACTGTAGTGTCTTGTTAGACGCAGATTTTGTTGTGAATACCTGATTAGGAACACGTGAATGAAAACAAATACAAATTCCACTTATTTTGTTAAGTAGATAATTTTTGTCATAAAGGTGTTTCAGGAACATTACTCCAAACTCTGTGGACCGTATAATACTGGATTATTTGCATGGGTTACAAAATGTCTGGATTTTTCTCAATAAGACAGAAATCCTGTAGGCTGCATCAACATGTCATCTTTGATTTAAACAGGTGATTTTTAAAAAGAAAACTTGGAGAATGATCTATCTCTGTAGGCATATTCTTGTGTCTAATAATGCGGTACATTATCAATATATCTGATTTACAGTGAGAATGAGATATGCTTTGTGTTTAGACCAATCTATAAACATACATATCTTTTCAATCTAAACTACGGTTTACTGTGGGAAGTTGGGTTGCATAAATTAAATATACAGTGGCTCCAACAGCATGCCACACTGAAGCAATTTGTGGCAGCTGGTTTCCTTTTGTATTTTTTCTCAAATTTCTGTTCTGATATTGTCTAGGTGAACTGGTGTAATTTGGTTAAGCTCTAGAAACACCTGGAACTAAAAGGTATCGCACATAGGATAACTGAGAAATTAAGTTGTGCATACCCATGAGTGAGATTTGTGAGACAACATTAAGTTTTCTTCACAACTTTTCAAGGGCTTTTCCTGTGGTTTGGGAGCCTGGACTGATCTTAGTTATGATGTTTTTCACACTGATTATCAAGTTGTAATTGGCACTCTAACACTGTCCTACACACTGAGCCACCCTAGCCCTTTTCCTCTCCCTGTTTTGTTGAGTATATCAAAAGATAATCAAAGAGGGTTCTTAAGGCGTCATAGCTGTAACTGGTCTCCATTAACTGTAGGTATTTACATCTTTTGACTGTTTTTATGTATCAGGTTGCCTTCTTTTTTTTTTTTTTTTTTACTTCCCTCCCCTCTTCCTCCTCTCCAGTTGTACCATACTGTAAAGTGAATTTGGGTATAACTTGAGTACATCATCAGCGTTTTGGCTGAGGTTTTTTTGTTCATGTTTTTTTTTTGTTTCATAGAATCAGAGAATCATAGGGTTGTAAGGGACCTCTGGAGATCATCTAGTCCAACCCCCCTGCCAGAGCAGGGTCACCTAGAGCAGGTTGCACAGGAACGTGTCCAGGCGGGTTTGGAATGTCTCCAGAGACGGAGACTCCACCACTTCTCTGGGCAGCCTGTTCCAGTGCTCTGCCACCCTCAAAGTAAAGAAGTTCCTCCTCATGTTGAGATGGAACTTCCTACACTCAAGTTTGTACCCATTACCTCTTGTCCTGTTGCCGGGCACCATCGAAAAGAGCCTGGCCCCATCCTCCTGACACCCACCCTTTAAGTATTTGTAAGCATTAATAAGGTCACCCCTCAGCCGTCTCTTTTCCAGACTAAACAGACCCAATTCCCTCAGCCTTTCCTCATAAGAGAGGTGTTCCAGTCCCCTAATCATCTTGGTAGCCCTATGCTGCACCCTCTCCAGCAGTTCCCTGTCCTTCTTGAGCTGGGGAGCCCAGAACTGGACACAGTACTCCAGGTGTGGCCTCACCAAGGCAGAGTAGAGGGGGAGGATGACCTCCCTCGACCTGCTGGCCACACTCTTCTTGATGCACCCCAGGATGCCATTGGACTTCTTGGCCACACTCTTCTTGATGCACCCCAGGATGCCATTGGCCTTCTTGGCCACAAGGGCACATTGCTGGCTCATGGTCATCCTGTTGTCCACCAGGACTCCCAGGTCTCTTTCCACTGAGCTGCTCTCCAGCAGGTCGGCCCCCAACCTGTACTGGTGCATGGGGTTATTCCTCCCCAGGTGCAGCACCCTACACTTGCCCTTATTGAATTTCATAAGGTTTCTCTCCGCCCAACTCTCCAGCCTGTCCAGGTCTCTCTGTATGGCGGCACAGCCTTCCGGTGTGTCAGCCACCCCCCCCAGCTTTGTGTCATCAGCAAACTTGCTGAGGGTGTTTGTTTTGTTTTTGTTTTGTTTTTATTAAAACCTTAGTCAGACAAGTCTCATTAGGCATCTTCTATGTCATTAATTTATAAAGAAAATACTGCATGTATTAAAATGTAATTTTGGTTAATGTATAACATGGCTAAAGTTATTAATGATTTTTATGATAGTCATTACTCTTTGAACCTCTTCCTTCTTGGAAATCTACAGCAACTGAAAGGACAGAACACTGTGTAAAGATACAATATCTATCAGATTTTACTGAGGATGCTAGACAACAATGACAAAAACATTTGTGAAAAAACATCATCTCTCTTTCTGCTCCAGCAAAGAAGGCAAGTATCTGTACGCTGCTTTCAGTGTACTTAGATGTATATGAGAGCAGAGTGCTTTGCACATGGCTAAATAAGAATACATTTAGTATTTAGGAAAACCAGATGAAACTTGGACTGCAATTTATTAGAAAATATTCTGATTAAGCAGTATGCAGATGAGGGGGAAAATGATCATATTCTACGTTATCTAAATAGTTCACTTGCAAAGCATAAATTCTGTTCAAATTGAAGCATAGTAAACCCAGTTTCTTACAGGCTGCAGTTCGTTAGTAACATGTAAAATATTTAATATCCTGTCCTTTCTGTGTAACCCCTTGGATTGTTCCACATTTTTCAGTGTTACTTTGACTGGACTCTGTTCTGTAAATCTTTGTCAAGATGTTCTTAACGTCGACAGTGACTCCCGCAGTCCGAGTGACGTCTTCTGTCTCCCGTTTGGAGATAAAACATTGTTCCAGTCACTCGCTTGGAACCAGGAGATTGCCTGCTGCAAAAACAGGCTATCAGCATTTATTAGTACGACATTCTTCACAGGTTTAAGACAAATGAAACATTTAAAAGGAATGAAGCTCATTTAGGTTTTTTTTTCCGTTTCTCCTAAGAGACGGGAGAATGCTTTTCTCTTTGACTCATACATGTGTGTATATATATATAAGTACACACATGTATGTATATGCACACAGACCACGTAAGGCTTAATATTTACAAATTGAGTCCTGTCTTTAGGTTTTATTGTTGGTGGATTTTACTAACTCAGAAATATTAGGCATACCATTTTGAAGTTGGCCATGGCTTTGAAATTATTAGCACTTATTTTTTGGACAGGAAGCAAAGAGAGTTTATTGCTTTAATTACAGGGTAATGTTCATATTAAATATAAATATATTTTAAAATTCCAGTTTTAAGGAGATTTTAATAGAAGCTGGAGCTGATGAGGCAAAGCAATGCAAAAAGGCTGTTGCAGATGGCATATATCCAGAGGGAGACATTTGCGTATTGACAACGGTGGAAATATATGAAAAGAGAAATAAGTAACGAGTACGAGACTAGTGAAGGGAATCCGAGTGAGAATAGTTCAGGACTCAATCTGTTGTTGTAAGGAAAGGAGTAACAGTATTCTCTACATACCATAATCTGATCCCAGGGAAAGATACTGAAAATGGTAAGTGCTTCAGTCAAACGATAGAGGAAAGCAAGAATGAGTCAGCAGGGCAGTTATAGATGAAATTGCAGAGCGGGAGAGTAAAAATTTTGCAAATCCAGGAGGAAAGGGAGAAGAAAATGAATTTATAATGAAGATCAGTCTCGAGGTGATGGTAGAGATATAAAGGTCATTTTTATGGATTAGAAACAGAAAAGATTACATTGTGTGTATGTAATGTGGCATAATGGTGATTCTTCCGTGTGTTGAAGGGCATTTTTCTTCTCCAAGGAAAGCACTCTGGGAAGCAAAATGTTTACATCTGACTAAATGCATTTAAAATTAATTGAAAGAAATATGAAAAATGCTATTTAATGTTTAAAATCTTTCCCATTCCTTTTTGATGTTGTTTAACATGACAACACCAATGTTATGAATACCTTATAACTAGCTCAGGCAAAGGTTAGAACTAAGTGTTGTGTCAAGGAAAGTGGGCTCTCTAGTTAAAAGCAAATAGCAGCTGCTACCTTTGATTGTAGAAGGGGAGTTTTTTGCTAAATGCCTAATTATAGTGCTATGTGTCTGCTCGCCTTCAGTGCGATGCAACTTCTGTTCAAACTTCTTACTCTGAAGTTTCTTTCAAATTTGTTATTTAATTTTTATCCCAGTGCTATTTGGATGGTTTTGTTTAGGTATTCATTGCTTCTCCATGGGCTTTTTCCCCTCTATCCTGTACAGTGTCATGCTGTAGGCACAGTGCACCGAGGGAGGCATTTTTTTTACCTCCCCAGATACTAGCCAGCAAAGTCTCCCTGGGAGCACTCCTGGGAGCACAGAGAGTTTAATAAATTACAGATTAATTAAAGTTACCCTGCTTGGAAATTTAGATGTGCTACCATCTACTTTATAACTTCATCTGCCATCTCTGACCCAACATGGCAGCATCCTCACTCCGACTCTGCTGACCAGAATATTGGCCACTGCCTGGCTGACCGATTCTCCTTTGCAATTCAAGATAAAGGGTAACATGGAGTTTCTGTAGCCACTTTCTGGAAGTAACAGAGATCGTTGTTGTTCTGCAGTGATAAGTAGGTTCACTTTGTAATACTGCAAATTTAAAAGAATAGATACACTGAATTAAAGTATGCTGATTATAACTTAGAGCTTAAAAAATATGAGAGTTCCTTTTTACTGTTCCAGAAAGAGTAACAGTTATGCCCCTCATGAAGCTAAAGCAAGCCTGCTTTTATAATGAAAATTATTATGAGATGGTAGAGACATGGTTCAGTAGCTGTATCATTGCCATCTTATCAACTTTCTGAAAGTGCTATCTATCTATCAACTACTGATTCATTTTCCCATATTAAAATCATGCACGATGCAAAAAAGACACATATATATACCTAAACAACTACATATTTTTAAACATTTCTTCTGCAACTGCTCTCTCTTTGCAGTCAGAAAATGTTTTCTTTGTGTTATCCTAATTTATTGTGTAGTATATATTATATAGTATATCTGAATGTTGTAGTACGTTTTCTTCAAGTTAGTATGATAAATATGAAATGCAATATGAAATCTAGTTCCCATAGTTTCTGCAGAGAACGAGCCATTTGGAAAACCCTTCTGAGCAGTAAGGCAACATGCTAACTTAATACGCTGGGATTTTGAATGGGAAAATTTTCAAGGGCACGCAGGGAAGGAACATGCCCGAGTACCCCTGCAAACGAGGGACTGTGGCTGGAGTGGGGGGGGGTGAATTGCAGGGAGCGTGCTGCCCCTGGGCACCTCCGGCTGAGCTGCCCGAGTCCCACCTGGGCAGGGAAGGAGGCTCAGCTCCGCTCGGGAGCCCCAGGGAAGCTTCTGGAGCAGACAAGGTGAGCAGACAGGGAAAGAAAAAGAAGGATAAGAAACAAAAGCAGAAGT
>VYZM01015611.1:65660-77715 GCA_013398915.1 Dromas ardeola
AGAAACAAAAGCAGAAGTGAAAATCATAAGGGTGGGGGTGGGGGTGGGGAAGGAAAAATCTATGCTTTGTAGATATTTGCTTAAGTAGAGCTGTTTGCTAGAGTATGTCTTCATTATCAAGGTGCGTGGGATATGGCTTTCAGTTTACACCAATGTAAGCTGCAGGGTCTAAATTATTATACTTCATTGTACAACAAAGATGGAGCTACCCTCTGAAAAGAATGTGCTAATACAGGCTTGTAATTTCAATTTTTCACACATTTTTCACTCTGTATTTCACTAAAAATCTAATCTACCCAATCATTGCTTTAGGCTAATAGCCTGTAATACAGTATAGTGTCAAAAATGTCAAACTTAATGAAAAAAAAAAAGGGGGGGGGAGGAAATCATAAGCGTTCACTGAAATGACTTCTTTGAATACTTTTTTCCACAAGATCTGTGTATTCTCTTTAGTGAGTTTTGTGGAATACGTATTAATCAAATCTGAAATAAAAGGGGAAAGCTGTACCACCATGAAACTATTCCGTGTCTAAAGCACGTATTAAAGCTATAAATCCATTAAATATATTTTTAAGAAATCATTGACATATAACCTAAAAGAAGAAAAGTGTTTTAGGCTATGCATGCCAGATATATCTTACTGTAACTTCTTGAGACTTGTACTCGAGCTTTTTAAAATTGAAATCTGAAAATTTTTGCAATCATGCAACCTGTTGGGCAAAGTGGTCAAATTCTTTACCTTTAAAATAATTTAAAATTTCTATTGTAAAGTTAAAAGGAGAGAAGGAATAGATTCTACAGTATTCATGCTATTTAATTGCAACAAACAGTTTAATTACCTGACTCACTCATGTATGACAAACCCCTGAAATCTCATAGGTAATTTGATAGCACATACAAGATGAAACACCTGCATGCCAATACTTTGGTCTATTTGCATCACTCCCTTATACAGGGAGGCAATGGAAAATTTGCAACAACGATTTAACAAGTCTTTATGTGTTCATTGCTGTCCTTCCATCTCCTCCATTAGTATTTGTTTTGTTTTTCTCCTTCATGCTACAGCAGTAATGCTGATGATGCAACCCCAGACAGTCATTTCTGTGTAATAGCTTTGGGCATGAAATGCTTGATTCACACTCCTGAGCAGCTATCATGGGCTTTGCTCCCCAGGTCTGTATGTCTGAGGGGTCATGAAAATGAGGAGTTTTCTTAAACTTCAGGGGTGTGGGTAATGCAGAGAGTAAAAAAGGAATAGAGTGAATGAGTAATGCAGCCATAGTGGAATTGAAGGCAGGAGCAAGAAACTTTCTGCTTGAAACAACAGTTTTATTTGATTCAGTTCTTTGGTGTTTGCTTTTATAAAACAGAAAAATAAGCAAGAGCGTAAGACAAGAAAAGAAGCGGTTTATTTTAAATCTATCCTACCATATGTAAAGCCATAACAAAAACTGTACATAATCATAAAGAACAACTTTTTTCCTCTGGACGAAGACTGTCTGGACTCATGACAGCTTTCTCCGTAGTTATTTAGGTAGTAAATGCAGAAGGAAAGATTATTATATGCCAATATATTAAATATTATACTTTTGAACACTCTCAGAAAGGTCACCAGTTACAGCAATTACCTACAGCATTGACTGTTCCGGGGTTTTTACCATTTAGAATTTCACAATTTTTTTTTCCCCCTGCATATGTATTCAAGGAGATTTTACAACTTTCCTTTAAATCCTCTCAAATGGTCTTAGCTAATATCATAAATGTCAAGTATCTTTAAAAAAGTTCTGAAAAACTAGTGTCACAAAATGAGTTTGAGGCTGAGCAATTTGAATGTTTTTGTCTTGTAATCAAAACTTCAGAGGAAAAATCCAGAAATAAAAATTCGATTTGCTGTTCAAATATGTAAAATTGTTTGACCTAGGTGAAAGTTAATACATCTGCAGAGAAAAGAGCTCCTGTAAATGTAGTGATTTTGCTTCTGGATCAGAGATTGTGAAATAAGGCTAGATAACTAAGAGCATACTAGTAAAAAAATACTGTATGCTTTTATGCTACTGTACTCCTATGTACAAATATATATTACAAAATACACAATATCCCAAAAATGCCCCGAACAGCATTCAACAAAAATGTTAATTGAATGGACCAGTTGCTTTCAAATTATTCTGCCAAAAATTTAAGGGCAGTATTCTGGAAAGCTGAATATTTGAAAATGTTCAGGGTATAAATTCAACCAATGTGAGTAACTTGTGGTCTATACAGATGTTAAGAATGCCAGTATTCTCTGTTTGCTGATGGCATTTCCAAATACACTTTGTTTTTATATAACGGTGCCTGGAAATTAAGTGAAGTAGTCTATTTTTACTTGACTTAGAAACAATATCCACACTTTGGTCTTGAGCTTTGGTTTATGAGCTTATCTCCACCCCATGCCCCCATCAGTTGTTCATCCCTAATTGGGAGGGTCGTGTAAAAGTCAATTATAAGGTTAGTCTTAACCATCTGCCCAAAAAGTCTCTTTTCTGAAGTTCACGTGTGCATGCACAGAAACGCACTACAGGGTCACCGTCCTTGGATAACAAGCTACTTAGGCATATCTGAATGAACAGGATTAATTGCATTTCTCTACAGAGATTTACTCATGCTTAAAGTTTGATGCAAACTCTTTTCATATCTTTATGAATTAAATTCAGTACTACTGAATCTCCAGAGTGAAAAGTTTCTTTTTGTTTAAAAATAGTGCTGCTGCATTTTTTTATATAATTCTAAATGTTTTTATTCAGTTAAAGGGAAAACTTTTTGGTAGGAGTGATTTGGAGGGGCAGAGATAGTTCCAACAATGTTGCTCCATCATGTGGAGGTATCTCAACATCTTAACCAACAGGCATTCACTTGTTAAATAAATACATTTATGGTCAGCGATGTACCAAATAAATTGCCTGGTTTTCTATTTTTTTTTTTTTTCCAGTACCAGAAAATGAATGAGATTGCTAGATTTATTTCTACATCTTTTAGTATAGTAAATTGTTAGAGATATTACTCAGATACCATTAACTGCGGCATTACTTATGTTAGTTATATCCATTAGAAGTTATGTTATATTCATTAGAAGTACTTAATAAATTCCTCGGCTTGCTTTGACTTCAGGGAGAGTTCGGGTGACTCAGCATCTGTAGAAGACTAGCTTTAAAAGATGCGTATGTCTGTATACATATACATGCAAAGTCAGAAGCCTAGTCTGTGCAAATCTATGAATAATTTGATGACAATATTTGAACCTGTTTTCTACTAATCAGTAACACGTGCATTTCGATGTGAAATGCATCTTTTAGGTGAAGTCACTACACCAGAGCCTATTATAGAATGTTAAAGAAAAAAAGACTTGGTTGTTGTTACCATATCCTGCAGCCTCTATTTTAGCTACCCTTAATTCACTGTCGTGGTCTCAAACTCTTTCAATTTCTTTTCTTCCCCCTAGGTTTTTGTTTTTATTTTTTAATAAAGCACGGTCTAAAATGAAGAGCCTCTTTCCCATTCAGTACATTATAGCAGTGATGGAAAAAACCTGAAAGGGCTGGGTGTGAGGTTGATTTCTTGGTTGAGTCAAAAATCTTCTGTTTTTCCTTAACAATAACAAAAAAAGTAAAAGAATTAGAAAGAAATTCCTTAAGTAAAAATTGTCATTTGATCCTAAATTAAATTTTTCATTTCCTATTTTGAAGTTATCTTCTAAAACATAAATTTAAGAATGTTTCAAAATAAAATTTTATTTTTAAAAAGATCTACTATTTTCCCCCTCTTTTTTTTTAAATTTATTTTAAAAAGTTAAATGAAAAACAAAGAGTAACCTTCTGTTCATTAAGGATAACTTATCAGATTTGCATGTAACTCTCATCAGCACTATCTTATTCTCAGGAGGCATACATAGTTATGACTGGATTCCTGCCTCTACAGTTCTTGAAGTGTGTTGATGCTCTTCAGTTTATTCATAATCCGCTCTAGTTCTTCACTATATTTCTTTCCGATATTAGCAATGATAGTATGATAAAAACATACACAAAACTGTTGCACTGTAGGAAAAAAAAGTGTGACAAAGATAATTCATTCCTTAAATCTTTTACAGATGTGAACTGTGATAGCATAGCATAGCATAGCATAGCATAGAATAGTTCGGGGTGGAAGGGTTCTTTATAGGTCACCTACGTCAACCTCCACTGTAATGAGCAGGGACATCTTTAACTCGATCAAGTTGCTCAGAACCCCATCCAACCTGACCTTGAATGTTTCAAGGCATGGGGCATCTACCACCTCTCTGGGCAACCTGTACCAGTGTTTCACCACCCTCATTGTAAAAAATTTCTGCCTTATATCTAGTCTAAATCTACCCTCTTTTAGTTTAAAGCCATTACGCTTTGTCCTATCACAACAGGCCCTGCTAAAAAGTTTGTTGCCATCTGTCCTGTAGGCCCCCTTTAAGTACTGAAAGGCCACAGTAAGGTCTCCCCACACCCTTCTCTTCTCCAGGCTGAACAACCCCAACTCTTTCAGCCTGTCCTCATAGGAGAGGTGCTCCGGCCCTCTGATCTTCTTCGTGGCCCTTGGAACAATTTAATGGTGACATCAATAGTGTATCCAACAAAAGAACTAAACTTTCACGGAAGGATGATCAGCATCTGTACATTTGTAGATATATTGTCAGTGATTCAATTGAAAAATGAAACTTAAGAAATATGTATCTTTACACTGGGATGGCATTTTTGTGCTATAACTGTTGTATTGTTGGGAATAACATCTGAAATTATGTTGAGAGGTATACAAGTATTCAAAACCTGAGCTAAGAAACTGATTTTCCTCCTTAACGGAAAAAAGCCAACCAAACAAAAAGGAATCAAGAAAATTGGTATTATGGTTATGTAAAGTAGTCAATAAGCTTCCTTTCAAGTATGGAATAAAATGCAGTTTGAGAATGTCTTCAGTCGTATTTCTGACATCCCTCTTTGAAAGACATAGATGGTTTATATAGATTATACTGTTGAAAAATATTTTTATGAGGTAATTTCTTGCAGAGGGCTGCGGTTTATTCTTAGATTTGAATTAAGGTTTTTGGATGAAGAGGAGGGAAGTTTACTTTTTAAAGTATAAAATAAATATTGAAGCAGAATATAGGCTTGTTCTTTTATATTAACTTACATGAAATGATTCAACTTTATATATAGTCATGTCTACAAGATGCCATTTGTAGCTATTTAGAAGTCGCTTTACAAATACTAAAATATTGCACAGAACTGCATAATTTCAGGCACAATGGCTCATAAGTGCCATGGCGTGTTCTTTTCACTATGCATGGTGCATAAAATGTCAAATTGTAAAATTATAATGAATACATTCTAAGTATTAAATATACTCTTTTGGCATATTAATATTATGCTGTGGATCTGTTCTGGAGGATAGAAGTTATATATTTGAATTTTTAATTCGGTTCAATGATTATGACTGACTGGGAGATTTTTGAGGCGAGCATAAAATGCTGTGACGCCTTTGTGCGTTCTGCGATGCTGGAGGCTTGGTCAAGGTGTTTTTGCACACTACCAGCTCCTGTCAGTTGAATTCTTCTGCAAATATGTAGGCCTTTAGGACAATGATGGCAGAAGATGCTTTTAAAGATAGGGTGGCTGAGAGTTGTTACATGAAATTGCAAGCAATTTTACCACTAATTAAATCAATAATTAAATCCAGTGTTTCTGAAGTTATTTTCTCTTACTGTTTTCAGGGATATTGCTCAGATACTAAATTGAAAAAAAAACACCAAACACATATACAGGTGCTTTTCACTTTAAAAGATAAAATGCTTTGTAACTTGCAGGATTAAGGCCAAAATTCCTTTCTTTTTCTCAGGTCTTCCCTTGTCTCATCTAAAAGAGAAAGTGTTATTAATTTATTATAACTGTGAAAGACATAAAATTTTTCTCTTCCATTACAACCGTTTTATTTATTCCCTTCAACTGTGTTTAAATCTGAAATTTAATTTTTTGAATAATTAAATAAACCTAGTTCTTAAAAACTTGTATTTTTTAAATGCTTTTTTGCTTTATATAATATGTTTCAGCCTATTTTGGAAGGTTTTTTTTTCATTTTTCTTTTACAGAATGCTTTCAAAAAATACATGTCACACGTCCAAGTGCACGTAATAAATGAATGAGAAATATTTTATCTTTTTAATGAGAATGGGCTGTGAAATATTTAGAGTTAAGGTTTTTATACCAGACATGCACATTGTTTTTTCACTGTTAGCAAATATGTAATGACTAAATTTTTGGTGTCAAGAATTATAGAAGACCATACCACTTTAAATTAGGTAAAAGTGGCAAACTACAAGCTTCAGGAAATCTTCGGTTTGGGACAAAACTGAAATTACAAGATCTTTTGTTATCTTTTATTAGGTGGGCGTAAGTTTAGTTTGTGTCAGTATAGTTTATCTCAGTTTGGCTTTGATGCGCCCTGTGACAATGGTCGCACTTATTGGAACTGTATGTTTTAGCATCTCCTTCTGTAATATTTTAGCACTGGAACTTGTTCTATGCAGAATTATCAACTGTTTCTCCTTAGAGCTATCACTCTTCTGGACTTTCTGTGCTATGATAGGTCAGTTGATCTCAAGTAATTAGAGTAGGTATTTACAGCATTAAAATTAGGCAAAGAAATGATATCATAATGATATTAGAAAGCCACTTGATTTTAGTGAGAGGAAAAAAGATCTTAGATGGAGTGAAGAAACAGAGGATTTTTGCCACATTCTCAATTTTATTTAATCAGCTTCCCAAGTTCGGTATGTCATTGCTTCTTAGGCGGTACTATTTATTTATGTGTTATTATATAAACATAAGGATTATACAAAAGTTACCTAAGAAAAAAGATGAGGCTTAAACTGACACAGAGAAAAATGTAACTGACTGGAACATAAATAAACATTTTAAGTACTCCTAACATTTTTCTGACAGGTTTATATATATAGAAAAGAAGCCTGTGATTCTGTGACACATCTATTAACACCAATAGACACAACTTCATCAAATCATTCAGAGGCTGATTTTTTTTCTTTATAACACCACCATATTTTGTATGAGTTCTCATTCTCTCTGTGACCAGTGCATACTGTTAACAAGGATTTTGTTGAGCTAGAAAAAATAAAATGTGTTAGAAAAATAGAGAAGCCTCTCTGAACTCCAGGAAGATAAAGACTGAAGAAGAAATACATTCTAACCAGGTTCCATCCCAACATTTCCCATCTATGAGACTTTGGTAGAAGTACTGAGAAGAATTTCAAAATAACATTTTGGTCTTACGGCTTCCCTCTAATCTCCTAAAGATGAATCATCAACATTTGAGACTTTTGCTAAAATTAAAGTATTGGTACTATTTTGCTCAACAAAGAAATAGTTTGGGCATTTTCTTCTGGTGTTAGGTAGTTTAGAAGTAGCATGTTGTAGCTTCGCTCTTCCTGCCCCTTAAGTCTGTTTATCAAAAAAAAAACCACAGAGCAATTTTAAATTATAAACTCTTAAAACATCTTGGGTTAGTTTTTTACACTGTCTTCTCTACTACCTGTTTTTTGTTTGTTTGTTCTTTTCCTCTTTCATATCCTACAGGTCAAGCTACATTAGAATGTCTGCTGTTGACTTGCTAAGAAACATCACCAAGAAAATCCTGAATGCTTGTTGAGTCAGATTAAAGATTGTTTCAGTAGGGCTACAGTAGCCTCAGGTCAGCTCCTCCCGATGAGACATATAGGATAGCTCTCCTGAGCTCGCTGTGTACTCTAATTAAACCTGCTGTGCTGACATGGTGTCACGGACAGAATCTAAATGTGGATGTGTGAGAGCCACCACAGCTGGTTTTTGTCTGAACATTCACAATTCAGCTGACCCCTGGGTTTCTCTCCTACGCTCATGTGAAGGGTCTGGGCCCCATGGGCAGAGCGCTGCGCAGAGGGTGTTAGGCATTGGACTTATTAGGCAAATAGTTGCTTACTCTGGCTCCTGTGTGGAACAGCTTCACATTGTACGTTGTTTTAGCCAACAACTTTCTCTGTCCTTACATAATGAGAGTAATTAACCAGGTACTTGTTCAGAGCTTCAAGTTTCTGTCTTGTGGTTTAGATATTTTAAAAATGCAGAACTAGCTGAGGAACAAAATACCAAGCAAAAGTAGTACGCGTTCTGCTGCGAGTGCCACATCAGTAGTCGTCATCATCGTCTGGAAATACATGGTTTCCAGATTTTGTGAAAGCATTTTTGTCTGGGTCACTAAAATTAACACCATATGAACGGCAATAAGATATAACTCTAACAGAAGGATATGCAATACTATATCTAATTATGTCAGTAATACTATCTGTAACAGAACTCATCTGAAATCTTGTTTTCTATGTACATTTTATATGTAAAGGTTATTTCTAAAATGAAATATCTTTGTTTTAGTCAGGAATAGGCATTTTGTAGAATTAGCAGGGTATACAGCCTTTTTAGTAGTGATCCTTGTAAAATCAAATTTAGTACTTGAATCATTCTAGTTTGAAACTAATAATTTTCTGGAGGGGTTTTGTTGTGTTTTTTTGGGGGGTTGAGTTGGTTTTTTTGAGGGTGAGGCTCTGGTTTTTAAACTTCGAAAATGTGTCTTAGAGAGAAATCTTGAATCAGCTTTGCATAGGAAGGAAATTTAAACTGGGATACATAGTAACCCCCAAGTCTTGATAGGATTAAGCCAGCTGTCTGGTTGACATTCATACTGATGGTTAACATTTCTATTTGCTATGAAATAATTGTGTTACTTGTAGCAAATGGATTTCTGCCGCTCGCATCTCAAAATGAAGTAGAATAGATATCATAGTGGAAAGCTACATTTATTTTGCATTCCCAAATTTAACATGAAAAGCATTTATAATAGTTAAGCATCAGAATGATTACTGAAGCTGCACATTCAAATCTTGTCTTTTCTCAATAGGCTTGTATCAATGGAAGATCCCATAGATATTCATCAAAATGAAACTTTCAAGGACATAACTCATTATCAGCCGAGTGTTTATAGACGTTGGATAGTTTACAGTCGTTTGGATCTGCAGCATTAATTCTGCATTACCCAATATCATAAATCTATTATTTAATATATACCAAACAATCAGCTACGTGAATTCTTTGTTCTCCCCAGCTTCTCATTTTCTCTGAAAACAAAGTATCGCAGAGAAAGTCTTTGAGATAAAACAAAGTAATTATTTGAGAAAACTGATGCCAGGTAAGGCCAAAAATGTCTTCAGGCTAACAGTATTGATTAGCATTTTTAAAGTTTGGTAGCTAATAGTTTAACATTTTTTTTTGCCTTAAGGATTTGAGATTTCTTGCACAAATCCTTTGGTTTAATATGACAGCCACATTATTAATTAACAGAAATTGGAAAAAGTGATTTTAACTAACTGCTAGCTGCATAATTTATTAATTTATATACAGTATAAATACTTCTGGGTGTATGCCAAGGGAATTAATAATCGTAGGAATAATATCACTGAACTTTCATATCAAGGAGACACGGTAATACTTTATTACAACATTTGAATTAATGTGCAAATTTAACATCCTTATTCTATGCTATGCTTATTACAAATCAGAGAGAAACTGATAGCATTACAGACCTAGAAGCACAAGAGTACAACACCGAAAAAACATGCACACAAACAACCTATAAAGGTCACCTTTCATTTTTTAATTGCGGAATATGCATAGTGGAAGGAAACCTAACATTATCATATTTGGTTGGATGCCTGATTATTAAAAAAGAAAAAAAACAACACCAAATCCACACCTTCCGTGAATGGCCAATATTTATACCTTATTGAGCTCCTACATCTCTCATATTTTTCTGTGTAATAGGGAAGGAAATTAATATTTTACCACACGTCCCTAGCTGATAATGATGCTAATAATATTTTTTGTTATTTAACAGGGGGGGAAATTAGCATCATTTTTGTTATGTTTTGCATTCTCTGATATTTGAAGCTGTAATGTTTGAATATTCTAATGATTTCCGGTTGTTCATTTCTGCTGTCCAGATTTGAATAACTCACTTCTGAAGTACTTTGTCCACCTATTAATTACTTCTCGAAGTAGATTTTATTTAGATACAGGGCGTATTCATGGCAGACACCACCCGGGCTTCTACTCTGTATTGTGTTATGTTAAATCATTATTTTGCTCTCATTTGATGGCACATAGCAACTTTTCACATTCTGATTTTGTACATTGTGCCTCTAGGCTTTCAAATACAGGCACACCAAAGGTCACACGATACAGTCGTGGCTATATATTATTAATTGAAATGATATTTCCTCAACATCAAGAACAATGGCGACTAATGACTACCAGAATATTCCTATGTGTTTTATGATTTGTTAGTGATCAGAAAGAATTCAGTATATGATGATATGTTGAAAATTTACTTTTCAAAAGTCATATGCGTATTAACTTTCCAGCTGTTATCTAATGGATGAGTGGAGTTTGGATCAGGACTTTAAAGTTTCCATATAGGGTTTCTTAAATTCCTGTTGCGAGGCATCTGTGTGCAACCTTTTTCTTTGCAAAAGACTGAAAAATGCTCCCTATATCCTCCTACTAGGTGGCTTTTCCTTATTAAATGCCCTTTCTTCTGGAGAGTATGACTTTTACCGGTTTTCTTATTATACCATAATTTTACTGTGCTTTTTATATACTACAGTCTCTCTCTGTAGACTCAGTACTTTTATTTCAGTCATGCTTAGTATTGTATTTTAACTGCACTATTTGCTTGGTATTAATGAAGTCCTTGGCGTGGAGTGTAGTTGCAACAGTTTTATGTGAAGTATGTGGGCGTCCAAGAATAGCAAATACAACTGCTTTTGTTACTTGGCTATCTCTTAATTTCCCTCAGGCTGACAATATCATAACTCATGCAGAGCACCGAAGTTCTAAAATTTTAAAGACAAAATTTAAAATATGGAATTGTTAATAAAGAATAAGCTATGGCTTTTTATGTTTGGGGTTTTTTTTGTCTTTTTAGTTAGTGGAAGATAGTGCTTTTAATTGTATCTGAGTCTTAAAGCTATTGATACCTCTGCCAGTTGAAGGAAAAAGAAAAGTCTTTAAAAGACACAAAAACACCTTTTTTTTTTTAAGGAAAATTTCATTCTTGACACAGAGTCAGTTACTCCCAAGTTTGGTCACATGACTGAAATAGAAGATTTAAACCTTTTTGTAATACTCAGACTGTTGTAGAGTTATGTCATTATAGAGTACACATGGGGATGAAAAAGCTGATCGTAGGCGTAAGGATTTAATGAATGCATTTTAATGTTTTCTCCCATTCCGGGCTTATGCACAAACCAACAACAACAAAAAAAATCAAATCCCCAAACAAAACAAAAAACCCCTGAGCCGTAACAATTGGCATGAATCATGCGAAACTCAGTAACTTACAAGACTCAAAATTCAGGAACTCTGACTTCTGCTCAGATCTGACAATCTGCTTGTTTCACTTGCCCCTCGAGTTCAAAGGTCTGATACAAAAGCCGTTATAAGGCAGAGAGAGAAGTAAAGGCATTAAGATGGCAGCAATCCATTGGAGTCAGCCAAGTCAGGAGGCGGGACAGTGCACAGGATGATGCTATTCTGCATGACTCAAACCTAACTCCCTTAAATCATGAACAGCTATAGAATTAAAAAGACATCTAGTAGTCCTTTATATGAGTTAACCCTCGTCTAGTAAGGACAATGCTTAACGTTGTATGGTACTTCAACTCTTATGACCTTCCTCTTATGGTAGATTTGTCTGGCTTATTCCTTCTACTAATGTTCCTTTATTATGATCAAGAGGATGATTTTTTTGTTGTTGTTGTTGTTTAGATCAATGGTTTTGACTGAGTCTTTAGCAAAATGATATAAACAATTTCCATTTGTTTATGTTTTATCATTTTGTTCTGTTGAGTATTTTGAAGCTGTGACTGTCAGGTTTCACTGTCAGTGAACATTGAAAT
>VYZM01015613.1:0-24726 GCA_013398915.1 Dromas ardeola
TTACCTCAAACCAGGACAGTTCCTCAGACCATGGTGAACTTACTACATCTATACTTTAGAATGATTTTCAAAAACACCCAGTTATGATAATAAGAGTTACTAAATTAGATGAAGGGAATGGTCTGTGTGGTTCAATAAACAAATACCAGCACAGAATAGCTTTAAAAACCTGTAAGAAAAAAACAGAAGGCGGCAATCATGATATACTTTCTCTTTTGAAATAGTGTATCCTTCTTGGGCTATGCTTTGAAATGTATTTTCTAGATCACTTTAATCACTGGTGTGCTGAATGTTCTCATTACCCGTTTCCATGTCCAGTCTGTGTCTGAATCAAACAAAATTTGTTTTTTTTTTTTTTTAAATACTAAATAAAGATAATTACAGGTTGTTCAAAAAAATCCCAGTGAAAAATATGTTCCTTTAGAAACATTTTTCAATAGTAAATTTTCAGTTCTTACAAAATATTGCTTTTTAAACAGAACCGAAATGTTTGCTTTTATTTTGAAGCGTTGTATTTGATTCTGTCCTTTTTATCATTTCTGCTTTTTCATTTCTCATTCAAGTGAGAAATGAAGTAAAACACATACATTAACAAAATAAATTTTGGTGGAGATTTTGAAAAAAGAAGTTATTTATTACTATTTGATAAAAGGAATGGAAAATTTTCAAGTCTTATCTCTTAATGCCTTCCTTTATCATTAGGTTTCTTTACCATTATTTGAGATGTGTCTTGCTGGGAAAATTTTTAGCGACTATGTAGAGTATTGGCACACTGTGATATTTTTCAGGGGAATGGATTGCTATTTAGGGAAAAGAAATGTTTGAGAGAGCAGGGAGCCTTCACAGAAGAAGAAATATTAAAGGGAACTAAAATGTCAGTACAGTTCTAAGTAAAGTTTTGCCTGATTAAAGACTTCATGTTTCAACCAATTTTTAACAGGAACATAGGACTGGAAGGGATCACCTGTACTACTGAATGTAGCTTCTGCAATGGGGCACTAGATGAAAGACCCGTTGCACATTCACTGCAGTTGTCCCCACACAAAGGGTCACCAATTCCTTTCCTACAACCCAAAAGAAGATCATGACCTGCAGTGGAAAACTGAAAGCTACAACTACAGTGTAGGGAATTCCTCTGAAGGGAACTTGAAGAGACTGAGGGTGTTACCGGTGTCCTACAGCACCGTTGTTATTTAGCATTTATTAAATAAAGACTAACTGTGACTCAAGCTCAATCTCTGCTGTCTATCCACTTTCATATTAACTCATCTTGCATAAGCACAGATGAACCATACAAACTGAGAAAGCAGCTCACATTATACAATGTGGAAGAGTGGGTCAAAACTAGAACCTGACAGTCTGAGCTGCAGATTTGTGTTGCAGTCTCTTGAACATGTAATGGCTCCAGGAAAACTAGGAGTGAATATTTTTTCTTTTGCACAAAGTTCAGGGGAAGGCAACTCACCTTACACAATCTCCAGTAGTCATCTATGGATCAGCAGGGAAAAATCCACTCACCCTCCCCCAAGCAAACACAAGCCCAGAAAGATGTCACTAATATACAGTGTGATCCTGTTTCAAAGACATCAACCATCCAAGGACTTGTATCACAACTTCAATTTCCAGTCTCCTTAAATTCCCCTATTTTGATATGCAATCCCTTTCAGTAGCTTACCAAGCATCATCTCAAACCAATTTTGATTCCTTCTCCAGTTGGCTATTAGGAAGACCATTCCAGTAATTCACTCATTCTTTTTTTTTTTTTTTTGCTAAACTTGATGAGGACAAATTTTGATCTTTTAACTTCAGAACTTTTTTCCTCTTTGACATTTGTTCTCCAAAAATATTTGCAGAAAATTATCCCTTTTGACACGCAGTTGGTGTAGGTTAAAAAGGCAAAATCTTTTCATCTGTCAAATACGGTTTAATCAATGTGTTTTACAATGGAAAACACCTGAAGCCAAGAAAAGTCCTTGGCAGTTCATGGCCACCTTCCAGCTAAGGAATGACCTTTTTTTGTCTTTCAATTTAGAGATCCTCTATTTATAACAAAAAATTTTTATTGCTGATTTTTGAGTGCCCAGTATTGGTTTTGAAACTCTCAAGTTTCATTTCATACTTTTCATTTCAGTTGCCCGAGTCATCTGATCTTCCCTGCCATTAATGGATGACTCCCTCCCCACTCCCCGGTTTCGGCTTTACCCTCCAGATTTATGCCCAGTTACGAATTTCAGAACCACATATTTAGTTCTCTACATTTGGGTCATTAATGAATACATTAAACAGGATCTGTCACAGACTGATCCTTTGAGGATACTAGCAGTAGCCTTTCTCCATCCCACTATCCCCTTCTGCATATCCTTCCCTTTCAACAGCTCTTTAATCCACCCCACATCCTCTATTACTTGCCATCATCTCCACTTACAGTACCAATTTCCTACGCAGTGTTGTAGAAAGTGCTTTTCTGAAATCTAAAGAAATAAATCCACTGCAGTACCTTACACAAGAAAAAAATAACATAAAATAAAACAGAATAAAATAAAATGAAAATAATAGGCTAATCTGACCAAAAAAAAAATTACCTTTGATAAAACTCTCCAGGAATTTATCCAATTTTCTATTTGCCTTCATTCCTTACTTATATTTTCCTTCAAAATCTCTTCTAATATTTTGCCTACTAACAAGCTGGTTTTAGCTGTAGACTTGTGAGGCAGCTGCCAAGAGCTGCCATTGGTTTGCTGCCTGCTTACCTTGCCCCCACTTTCTGTGTCTTGTCTCTGCTTTCCTGACAACACCGGGAGCAGGAGCCGAGAGAAGAGAGAAGAAACATGCATCACCTTCAGCCTTTTCCTTCACTGCCTGACCAGCTCCTGCTCTCAGTGCCAGTTGAGGGGTGGAGGTAGAGGAAAGAAGACAGGAAAATGGGAAGACTGGGAACAGGGTGAAAGCTGTGAGGGCTGCTGGGTGCCTGGTGTGGAGGCTGCAGCAGCTTCTCCTCCTGCCATGAGGGACAGAACAAGAAGGTCGTCTCAGAGGAAGAGGAGGAGATTGTGTCCTGTGCTGTTATGGACTGGAGAATGAGGAGTTGAGCCAGAAGAAGGGCACCCTATGGAAATAAATCTTACCCTGTAGCAGCGTAAAGGGAGCGGAAGGGTTGCATGAAAGGGTAGAGACACAGGAATAAATTTTTTATGAATGGTCTCTGTGGAAAAAAAGAAGAGGCTTTGGGAAGCTGAGAAGCCTGGGAGCTATAGTCCTTACTTCTCACACACCCAGCAAGGCAGACTCTCACTGTCCTGAGCACATGGTCCATGCTGAGCCTGGGCTAGTGCCCTTTCAGAAGGCCCTCTCTGGGAGAGACCTGAGATTTGATTGGCAGGGTAGGGACAGAGGGGAAAGCACCTCAGATCAGTCTCTTCCAGTTGTCCCCATTTCAGCAGAACTTTAAAAATTTCTTCAAGCTGCTTATTGCCTACTCTGTCCTCCCAAAATCTTTCTTTGCTCCATCACAAAGCTGAAATGTCACCACAAACAATGAGGACAAAATAAATATCCCTGATGCTTACTCATGCAGTGGCAAAATTCAGTTTTGCTCACACAGTTAAGAAGCCCTGAGTTGGGTCTGGTGAGAACTAAGAGAGCAGAAGATTGTAGGGGAGGGGAAGATTGTGGGGGAGGAGAGGAAGTTATTTTTAAAAGATTGTCACTGTTTTTTTGGTATTCTCTAATCATATAATCCTACTATATCAAAAAATTTTGTTAAAAATCCTTGCTGCTGGACTTACTATTTCCTGCAGTAGTTCCTTCGGTAATCTAGAATGGAGATTATCTGGATTTTGTCACGCTGAGCAATCTAAGCTTTGCTTCTTTGAGCTACATTTTGCTGCTTCTGCCTTGCTTAGAGCTACTGCATGTAGTGCAGTTACAATGGCTGATTTATAATTGTGTCAGAGATAGCATACAATATACAGAACAAAGGGTTAACATGCTAATCTTCCTGCATTCAAACAGAAACACCCCAGTGGAGCCAGTCACTGAGATAATGAAATTACAGCTCAAGAGGAAGATCCCGAGAAAGGAGTGTAATAGTTTTAATAAACAAGGACTACTCATGTTGGGGAGGGAGGCTTTCTACAGGCTTAATTAATCAAAACAGCTAGGGAACACCTAAGCAACCACTATAAACAGTGCAACTAATTGTTCTTTATATGAGTACTTTACCGAGCCAGGATGTAACTTCCTAGTTTAGCTGTGGAATGATATAGAGAGTGCTGACTGTATACAATGTCCATATGTTCATAAAGTCATAGATATATTTTAAATCATTTAACAAAATTACTACTCTCTTGATTGGCTAGGAAATGTGGTTAGGAAGTCTGTCATCTAAAATGAGATGTCCATTCTATCATTCTATGATTCTATCATTTTCCTGTAAGGGATTTTACAGTAAGAAACCGTATCTGGAGGTTGCATTCAAGGCACTTTGTAACAGCTTGGACAGTGTCTTGGATGGTGTCTTTTCTTTCAAGTTTAATAATATGTGACTGTTATATCCTACAGGAGGAAGGAGTCATTCAGGTGAATACCTGGTTCAGAGCAGCTTTTCTTCCACGTACCCATGCACCCTCCATGAGAAATACATCACTCTAACAACACTTTTTATGACATCCCTGCGTCAGCGGAACCAGCTGTCGAGGCTAATGGAAGTACACAATCTTCCTGATGATTTCTGGAATAATCCAAAGGAGAAGATGATGACAATTACCTTTGAGACACCTGCCTCTAAAATGGCACATGCTCGTTTTAAACAGCCTGTAATCTCACCTTGAGTGACTGCCAGGCTTCATTTGGATCCTTCATGTTTAATATATTATTTAGATTGCATGGTTTTAGGCCTGAAAGGAAGCAATTTAGATTGAAATTAGCAGTAGAGTGTGGAATTATACTGACAGGCAGTGGAGGTTTAGATAGTTATTTCAAAAATACCACACTCAGTTCTCCATGTACCTATATGGCACTAAAAATGTTTAGAGAATGTTAAGACATCACAGTTAAATGCTCAGAAATAACACTTCTTAAGTTAAGATGTCAGGCTCTGGTTTTGCTTCTTTGTTTCCCAGTGCATTACCAGCACTGGAATATCATACACACCTCTGGTGGTTGCCCATGATCAAACTGGGAGAAATGCAAGGAAGGTCTGTACGGCTGATCAAAGGAGAGGGGAACGTACTTTATGAGAGATGAGCAAAGGAAGGCTGGTTGGCTTGTTTGGTCTAGCCAAATGAAACTTGAGTGGGAACAGGAACCTGATTAGAAACGTATCAGAGATGATACAACAAGAAGAAAGGAAGACCTATTTAAATCTAATGAATAATGTTGGTACGAAAACAAACTAGTCTAAATCTGCCACAAATAATTTGAGACTGGAGGCTGGAAGAAATGTCCCCTTAGAACAGCCTCTTAATGACAGATGTAACAGCAAAAACCATAGAATCATACAATCATAGAATGCGTTGGGTTGGAAGGGACCTTTAAAGGTCATCCAGTCCAACCCCCCTGCAGTAAGCAGGGACATCTTCAACTAGATCAGGTTGCTCAGAGCCTCATCAAGCCTGGCCTTGAATGTCTCCAGGGATGGGGCCTCCACCACCTCTCTGGGCAACCTGTTCCAGAGTCTCACCACCCTCAGTGTAAAGAACTTCTTCCTAATGCCTAATCTAACCCTACCCTGCTCTAGTTTAAAACCATTGCCCCTTGTCCTATCGCTACATGCCCTTGCAAACAGCCCCTCCCCAGCTTTACTGTAGGCCCCCTTCAGGTACTGGAAGGCCGCTATAAGGTCTCCCCAGAGCCTTCTCCTCTCCAGGCTGAACAACCCCAACTCTCTCAGCCTGTCTTCACAGAAGAGGTGCTCCAGCCCTCGGATCATCTTCGTGGCCCTCATCTGGACCCGATCCAACAGGTCCATGTCGTTCTTGTGCTGAGGGCTCCAGAGCTGGACACAGTGCTCCAGGTGGGGTCTCACGAGAACAGAGGGGGAGAATCACCTCTCTGGATCTGCTGGCCACGGTTCTTTTGATGCAGCCCAGGATGCGACTGGCCGCTTGGGCTGCAAGCACACATTGTTGGTTCATGTCCAGCCTTTCATCCACGAGTACGCCCACGTCCTTTTCTGCAGGGCTGCTCTCAATCCCTTCATCCCCCTGCCTGTATTGATAACGAGGACTGTCCCAACTAAACCTTGCTAAATTTTAACTTTCTAATTGCAGTAGTCTTAATTCTAACCCTGTAAAACACTGATCAACTTCTCATTTAGGTCATGTGAAACGCAGCCCTGTGTCCTCTAAATCTTGATATGGGAAGAGTTGTGATGATTATCTCCTTTTTACTTTTCACCTGCAGACAAATGGGTCAGGAAACTTTCAGACAAACTGGTGAAAGTTTCTGAAAGTAGAAGGTAGTATCAGGAGCACTCTGACATCCAGAAATATATCTGCTAATGGTGTTCACTATGTGTCATGATATATGGAATTGCCATTCATCTTAAACAGCAGGCAGTTATTCAAGGAAACTACAATTTGCAGACACTGACAAGCTCTCATGCATGAGTTCCAGCTTCATTTCTTTTGCTTGCTGGGGACCACATAGCAAAACCAGACCCCTATAAATCAGTTACATTAGTCTAATCTTGAGGTGACACAGGCATGGGCATGTGTGGTGAGACTTGTATAGAAAAGAAGCAGGCACACTTGCTAGTCAACATTGGGTTTAGTTGCTTGTCTTGCTCTAGCAACATTATGTTTGTTTTATTAAAATGCAGCCAAATGGCATTTATCATTTAACCATCCATCCAGGCTTTTCAGAATGGTGCTTACATTATTATCTCTGCACCAATCTAAGTCATACCTCCCATATGCAACTTTATACTGTATAGTTAAGTTCTACAGAGACTGGAGAAAAATTTCACTCACCAACATCTTCTAATTTACCTTTTTTCAAACATAGAGCAGCTTCCACAGCTTTTTTTATTTTAGACAACGTATCTTTTCTTTTCAATCCAGCCAGCCTTCAGTGGCAGTGTATATTTTTAGGAAGCTGTACAGCCATCTGGAAAGGTTTTATTTTTTTGTTATGTTTATCCTTTACACTTTTCAGATTTCTGTCAACGTCCATGGTAACAGCTGCTATAATACTCTCCATTCTTGTGTAGTTTGAGAGCTGCACAATCCAATGTAGTTTGCAGTCTAGACTTCAAGAAACCACCAATATGTAAGACCAATAGTTGGGGGTTTTTTTGACTATTACATAGGTGTTATAGGTGTTATTTCTGTGTCCTTTTTGCTCATGGTTTATTTCAAGGGTGGTTGATCTGAAGACTATACATTGTTTTTTCATACACATACATGCATATATATATATATATATAAAAAAATATAAAAATTCTGAAAATTTTGACTTTTGCATTACAGGTTTTGTGGTTTGGTTTTGTTTTCCTCTCTCTACTCCTATCATCAACCTTGTAAATGAAATTATTTTCCTTATTTAGGAGAGCAGAAGCTCTGAAGTGTTGCAGTTCATGTACAACTGTATTTTATTCCTCATGAACAGTAATAACTTGCATAGGTGTAACATTATTCAACCCACAGAGTTAAGAAAAGAAAAAGTGGTATCACCTCCAGGTACAGGCACGGTAACTGCTTCAACAGGTAAAAGCAGTTAATAAAGCAACATTTTAAAAAAGTAACTGAACCTGAGGGAGATGTCTGTAAAGGGGAATTCTATTAATCTGAGCTGAAAATTGAGATGCCTTGACTGTTAAAAGTAAAAAGTGCCAAAACTTACATAACGATTGCAAAATATTTGGAAACAAGCTCCATAAACATTTAAGGCAATTACTAGAAGAAAAAATATTCCAGTAATTTTCTATCCTGGATTCAGGAGTCTTATGGTATGTGACCTATATTCACAGATGAACTTACTTGTCTAACTTGTAGGGGCCTACATCCCAGAGAGCATCAGGAGCTGTGAGAAGGGTGTCGGAGTATTCACAGCAGCCAGCAAGCTCAGCAAAGAGGTACCTGCATAACCAACAGCAAATACCAAGGTGGGATTTGTGCCTGAAACCACGTCTCCTGGGAGCTTAAGTGTTTAGACCTAAATCTATCTCACGCATCTTCAGAGGCATGCAAGGCAGGTGCCAGCTTAATCTGGAAGATGATGCTCTCTTTGTAGTCAGTAGAGAATATGCCAAGAGTGATTCATCCCACCCTAAGACCTGAACAGGCATTTAAGGAAACTTCAGTGGCAAAAAACTGTATTATCTGGGGTATTATATAGTGATTTTGATGACTGTGCACTTGGAATTCTGTGTTTAATTTCAATCTCCTAAAATTCAACTTTTGCACAAATGTCTGCACACTCAGGTATTAGTCTCAGAGCCCCATCTGTCCAGCAAGGATAGCGATATGTCCCTTTCTTGCACACAGCAAGTTTAGGAGGAGAAATATATTTCTGTGAGTTATTCAGATTTTGCAGCAATGGGCCATGTAGGTACCTAAGAGAGATACTTTACATCAAGGGAAAATGGAGATTCTTACTTGGAACGTGCCTTCCAGCTACTAGCTCTTTGGTTCACCAGTGAGGACTTTACCCTTCCTTTACACAAGCTAAACACAAAAGCCAAACTGCGGTTCGCAAATTTTCATGACCTTATTCTACCTCTGTATCACAGAACCATGGCAGCACCTCTGAACAACAGCATGGATCTACTAAGCCAGATCCTCCTTAAAACATTTAACTTTCTGCAAAGTTTGACCAGCCTTAAGGAATAACAGAGGAAGAAAAAAAAGCCCTGTGAATTGCTACCCAGTACAGCATGTTGAACTATAGGCCCAGCAACGTCAGCATATCAAGGAAAACAGCTCTAGGGAACTCTAACCATCATCCAGCAGACCGAAATTTTGTATACAATGTAAATATTGGACTGTCTGTCTTTCTATATTGTTATTGCTAAGCTCTTTACTGTTTAACCTGTGTGGTACAGTACCTGTCAGTCTCTGTTGTACCTGAAAGTTCCTGTAAACAAACAGCATTATGATAAATCTCTTGAGTCTCCCTGAGGCATTTCTGCTGCTGCTGGAAGCCTGAGGTCACTGTGCAGTCAGTCCTGCAAATATCCCCCTTGACTGTCAACTGAGAGGGCACAAGTCTGGATGCTGTGACGCTGGAATGCTTTAATAAAAAACTCGCAATACAGAGCTTTGGGAATCAGCATCTTTAGCAAGTCTGAGAAACCTTTTCATTTCTTCTAAGGAACAGAAAGAAAAAAAAAACCATGTCTGTCAAACCGTCAATGTGCAGAAGAAATTGTCCCTGAGTATATGCTGTTAGTGAGCAGACAGATCTCGCAGTGAGACTCCTGCTACTTTATCGTGACCCACTGACAACTCACACAAAGGTGCTTACCTCCTCCAAGGCTCAAGCTACAAGGAAACTAATTACCAGTTAAATAGATAAATGAATAAAATTGAACACCATTTTTTTCACTGATAGAGACTGGAAGTCAGACCCAAACAACTTAAGGCATGCTAACACCTAAAAGTGAGATGCTTAGATTTAGCGTGATGATCCAGAAAATCTGAGTTAGTCATCTTAGGCTCTTAATGTAGAGCTGCTTCCAAGGAGCAGCCCTCCACGAAGACTAGAGCTGGACAGTGACTAATGAATTGTCCTGTCTAACTCATGGCTATATGCTAGGATACAACTACCCTAACTTTAGGCATCTAAAAGTCATTTTTTCTGTCTCTAGGCTACCTCTGTAGTCCCCACAGAAAAGCAGAATGGTAAAATCACCTTCCAGCAGACCTGCTCCATGAGATGGAAGTGTTCCCCCAGATGTGCCTATTTGTCTCCGCTGACTTAGGCTTACACAGATAACTTTTGAATGTGCACATTTCAGAGAGGTGAAAGTCATCGTAGCTGCCTTATAGAGCCATAGAATCATAGAATGGTTTGGGTTGGAAGGGACCTTAAAGATCATCTAGTTCCAACCCCCTGCCAAGGGCAGGGATACCTCCCACTAGACCAGGTTGCTTAACCCATTTCCCATCAAGTTACATAAACGCATCCACACTTACAGTACTATGAAAAAGATGTCACTTATTTGCACTGACTGGACCATTATGGGAATTACTAGTGTTCCATATTGCCTGTTTATTTATCTGTGTCTGATTATTATTTTTTTTCATGAACCAAAAGAAACAACCTGTGATTTGCTCAGTTGTCAATGAAGTTCTTCATTTCTCCAAGTATGTCACACAGTCCTGAGATCACAACTCAAAAGAGATTCCTAACTTAAGCAGGCAAAAAGTGTTTACTTATGTGAAGCACATGACTTTACCCCAGAGGCAAGTTTAAATCAACACTTGAATGGCTATGCTGTGGCTCTTTTCCCTTCTTCCCCTCCACCCCACCCAAACTAAGATCTCTACTAGAAGTCAGAACACTGTCTTGCAGCTTAGTTTTCAAAAGTATCTTATGTCACAGAATTACTCACCTTTCCTACTTTACAATTTATGTGTATGACAAGTAATATTATATCATACATTATTACACATATGAAAACATGAATATGTTCTACTTACAAATCTTAACCATGAAACATGAAACGACCATTACCCCGGTTTTAATTTCTGAGACAGATAATAGAGAAAGCTTTATTTGATATGGACGGCTTAGACAGGCATGTAAAGAAAATAATAGCTAGATTTGCAGAAAACCCCCAAAAAGCTTCCAAGGACCTTAAGGTCTTGCTTCTAGTTACATTAGACCTTATGGGAACAGGAAGAAGAGAAGACTTTGCTTGTGCCATTACGAGTACACCAGCAAGATCAGTGTAAAAACGTTCCCATTTCTTTGGATGACTTAAAACAGCTGGAAGATGAATTTAATGATCACGGAAGACTCATTCAGACCATGTTTGCAGGCTAGCCTGGCATAGAATGAAATACGGGATCTGCTCTGAAACTCTGAAATCTCCCAGAGTAAATCTGGGAGGATTTGCAACACTCCATCACCCATCCGTCTCTCTGTCCTTGCCCCCATCAGTAAGGCCTCCTCAGGCAACTACCTGAGAAGCGATGTAGAGACCTATATAAACTGGGTACATAGCCAATATTTTTTATTACCTCTGCTAAGAAAAATTTACACAGACCCAAGCCCTTCTCCTATCCTCACATTTTTCCATGACTGCTCATTGCAGACCACGTGGGATGCGCTTACACTGAATGCTATCACAAGCTGTATGAAATCTGGAGGCCCCCAAGATCTATCCCAAAGCGTCCACAGTGTCCTTATAACCAGTATCTATTCATGGTCACTCAGGAAACCCAAACAGGCAGCTGAAGATCTCCTGGGTGCTTGCAAGAACCCCTAGCCAACTCTGCAGCTACAAGATGGAACAACCAAAAGCTTTGTAATATGCTGTAACTACCTCTGACACAGACACATGCACAATGTAAGCACCTACCATTATCCCCAACTCAGCAACTCCGTTACCCAAAGGATTTCTATCAAAAACTAATGTAAATGGGCAATTCTTACCACCCAGAACCTGTCTGCTCGGCGAAGTATGATGCAGCCAAGCATCTCTCTCCAGCCAAGCTCTCTGGGGTGGTCAAGAAGTGTTTTGCGTCCATTGATGAAGAACAAACTCTCATACAAAACATCCTCTCCATGCATAAATGCTGTTGTTCACATCTCATGCCTAATAAAGGTGTATCTTGTTCTTTATGATCCAAGAAGGAAAAAATATGCACACAAATGAAGCATATATGTGTATCTTTGTCAATATAGATCAGAATATCCTTTATGTGTGAGTCAAGTTTTGTTCTGTAATATAGGAAGTCAGAGCCTTCCCAGAAAATCGTATCATGCAGATTTCTAATATCTGTTATCCCAAGTGAGATGATGAAGTTACTTTTGTTCTCCACACAAAAGTGGGTGCAGTGAAAATTGTGTGTGAGTTGCCAGCACATTTGTGTTTTGAAGGGTTATTGATGTGAATAGCAGGTGAAGTGTAAAGAAAAGGCTCCAGCTGTTTCTTATTTTGAATTCTTCCTTGGTGCAAGCACCAAGAGTAAATACTGGAATGGGAAAAGTTAAACTCATAAGTGTCCCAGTTACACTCAAAGAGAAAAGAATTAAACCCCTTTTTTGTTGGTGTGCTATGCGGTTCTGCAACATTGATTTTATTCACACATAGTGCACAGCTGTTTATTGAGTCTGACCCTTGAGGCAATGCTGAAGAAACACTGGAAATGAAACCACTCAGAAAAAGACAGTTTTCCTTTCCTGTTTACTTGATAGATGTTTCATATTAAAAAAAAAAAAAAAAAAATCAGAAACAGAAGGAAGCATTTCTTATATAACAGTGACTTGCAAATAATTGTTTCAAATATTAGCATAATTATTTCAATACTTCTGATGTTTTCCCCATCTTATTCTCCAGAACACTTGCTTTCACTAAAAATGAAAAAAAGTGGAGAAGCTGCTGTTATTATTGTTCAGGAGACTGTAAAATAAAACTAAGCAATGCTGTCCTTTATTAGAATGATTTAGTAACCAGACCATCTCACTTTTTTATACTGCCTTAAACGCTACTATAACCAGCCTTAAATATGTCATTCCTATTCTGTTTGATTGTTTTGTCAGAATAAGAAATATAAAATACATAATGGATTCAAATAAAGAGAGACTGAAATGCAGTGAGCACATTCAAATCGCTGCAGATCCAATTTTATGGGTAGGGAGGATGACTGGGATGTTGTTGCCTGAGTACTTTTAGCTAGGCTCCTGCAGAACATCCCTTACTTAACACAATTCTTCTTGAATCAAACAGTACCATTATTGAAATATAAAAATTTAAATTAAAATGTGAGCCATCATTTTGCAACTGAAGCTTTTCTTCAAATTCATAATACTGAAGACAATAAATGTACAAAAAAATCATGCCTTCAACCCTCCTTTCTCCTTAGGTGCCTCTAACCTGCCAGTGGCAAGATCTGCACAGCTGAAAGTGATTTCCACAGCCACCAATTCTGTATTCAGTGCTGGGCAATTCGTCACAACAAGAGAAAGGTAAATTCTATCAACCTGAAATGGCAGACATCTATACTCTGAGACTTTAGGGGGGATTCAGATTTAAGAATTCCTTTTTCTTTAGTTTACTTTCTATTGCTATAGACTCAGTTCTAGTATATAAGTCAAAAATTGTCAAAAATTGAAATTCTAGGTCTTTGAGGAAAGAGAGACGAGTGGTCTAGTGAATAGAGAAAAGTGTTCTTCTCCTGAAGGATGGTGTGATAAAATCGTAAACTACTGTGAGGATGCCACCAGCAAAACTAGTGTTTGAACCTCTGGAAGGTTTAAAGAGCCAGGTCAAGGGGACTTGACAGAACACAGAATCTGAGACACAACCAGAGACAGAGCTGTCAAGAGCTCTGAAGACAGTTCAAACTCAGCGTTGCTTAAAGAAAGAGCCAGTGGAAGATTTGAATGATGAAACAACCGATATATCAGAAAAGCAATTTCCAGATCTTTGGATTAAGAGTGCTGAATAAATGCAAAACATTGTTACTTGCTAACAGGACGAACAGTTGGCCATCACAGGAGTGGTACAAGAAATGCAGATTTTAATTAAAAAAAAATAAATAAAATTGTCATATCCGGTTCAGAGCTAGTGAGAAATGTTTCCCAGTGTGTTAACTTTCAGATTACTGCACCAAGACAAATGGGTACAGGTTTTTCTTCCTCCTTTTTAAGCCATCTAAGCTGGCGGTCAAATGTTTGGATAAAAGTAAGTCTATGCAAATTTGCCTTTTGTTGTATGTAGACTATCTCTTCCTATTGTATTATTTCTGAGTTTTATGTTAAAGTTATAATGCTCTTAATCTTCTCCTCTGTGATATCTACAGGAACAAGGACAATGGTGGAGACCTTCAGCCTGAATAGTTCAGCAGCTTAGGCCAGCACATGCATTCATCAAATGCAAATAATGTCCACGACAGTCTATGTTATTCTGATTTATTTCAACAAATCTCAAAAGCTGTATTTTAAAAAAATAATCTTAATAAGGGGTTTAATATTTTGCTGCAATTAATGCTCTTCTTTGGCTTAAGCATACCGTCCAATCATTAAATAAGCTCTACCAACCTCACTGCTCTTTAAAGAATCTGTTGAAAGTCTTGTCCTCTGAAATACACAGAATAGTGTAAATTTAAAAAGAAAACAGTAAGTTACCCATTAAAACCTGCGGATTATGTAACAGTCCCCTTTTATAAATCAAATCTCAGTATTATAAAGTCGAAACCTCACCTTGAAGAACTGTGGTTTGCATCATCATAGAAGGTCTCTTAAAGCTAACGTAGATAAGAAGATGAACCCTACAGATGTAAGCACAGGCTTTTCCCCACTTAGTACTTCACACTAACGCTGGCACCAAATGAACTGCTTTTCACATACAATAGTATGTGAAAGGCAATTTTCAGATGTTATTTCAAGGCCTAGATTCTCCTCCTTCTAACCATGTTGAACTATGTTTTATTGCACAAGTGGTCCACTCTAAGATAAAGAAGGAGAACCTGACCTTAGAGTGTTACATGTCACTCATGTACAAACAGCACTAAAGCACACGGTTTTATCATTAACTACGTAGCTCTGTTTTTATTTCAAAAGTCTTTGGTTATTTTTCTAATGATTCATAACAAACTCCTTAGCCTAACCGTCTAAGCACCAAAGACCATCCAATGTCTGGAAGTTAAAAAAGGCAAATTCATAATATAACTAAAGACACGTATTTCTAATGACAAACGGTCAATTAGCCATACTGAATGATGCCATATGATAACTTCAAATTAAGATGGAAAACCTTTCCAAAATTTGCTCTGTGTCCCAAGCAAAATCAGAAGATTGATGTGGATAATAGAGAAAGAAGTCCTTAGTCCTGTACTGAAAACTGAAAGTCCATCCAGACCTAGCTGGCCTAAGCCACGCCACCTATTTTCAATGGCACGCAAGGGATGAATGTGACCTAGTATCGTATTTAGATGCAGCAGTAACCCCAGCAGAACTCACTGGGTACCTATTCACAGCTCTGTAAGTATCTGCAGGTTTCATACCAAATCTAGAGCAAATCAAAATTTGTAGCAAATTCCTTAACTGGCCAGCTACCGTGCACTGGAAATCTAACTATTTGATCATAAAAGTCCTTTGGGATCTTTAAAACTGATTTTCTAGTATTTATTTATTTAACTTTCATATTCCTCGTGTCGAAACACTGCCAGTTACCATTTTTCTACCAGAGAATCTCCTTCCATTCCACAGCTCCCTCGTCTTGCTGCAGACAAATAGTATGTTTGTCCCCAGGCCCAAAGTGGATGTCACTGACCCTGACTTGAGCCTTACCTCCACTTAATTCTTCCTTTCAAATGGACAGTTTTTAAAAGTATCTGCTGATGGGATATTCCAGAAGAAGCAATAGGGTTAGCATTCCTTCTTTTGCCCAAACCTTTTCAGGATGAAAATCAGGGAATAAACTAAGCACGTTAAGGTGCAGAACAACAGACTAGTGCTGTTACGCGTATGAGACCCCTCTGCTCCCCACTCCCGCTGCAACCTCATTCCTCACCCGCCTACAGCTTTCATTGCTCTGTCACCTGATATGAATCCTTTTAAACCATGTCCATATGTATTTTTTACCTATCCGAGATCACCTCATCCTCATTTTTTCATCTAAGCTTCTGCATAGACTAAATCATCTGATTCACAGTTTCAGGCTTTCATTCCCTTTATTCCCTTGCAACTCAGGACCCACATTTACTGACTTTACCCACTGATCATCCCTTTCCAACTAACTAGTCCGTAGCTGAAAAACAGTATTATTGCTGATCAGAGAGGAACAGAACGGGTTTCTGTCCCTGCCCCATTACTGAAATTCTGCAGCCAGGTTAGTTACAGGACAATGGGTCCTCATCTCTTTCTGCATCTTCTTCATTGCATAAAAGTGGAAAGAAAGATGGTGGAGCTTCAACTTAATATTATTCTCCTCCATATTAATAAATAACTAGCCTAGAAAACCAATTTCCTCCATAAATTTGCAGATTGTTATAGATGACACTGCCTATTAGTATTTGCATTTAGGGACTTCCACTTACAGAAAAGCATGCAATTATGTCTTTGCTACGAACTACGCTACACAAAGATAAATGTTATTTAAACCTGCTGCAAATTCTAAAGGCCAAAGAGTTTTTATAAGTAGGTCATTTTTAATGAAAATAATTTGAGATTGGTCAATTCCCTGCCACTTGAAAAGAAGAATCAGGCAGAGAGAAGATATTTAACTTCAGCAAATTCCATCATTTCATGAAACAATTCAGCATTATGTTGCTAAATCTTATACTATACACTTCTCTTTTTTCAAAGAATTAAGACAGCCTCCTCAGATCAGCTTGGGAAACTTTTCATTGCAAGAGTTATCGACAAGAAGAACCGAAAAATAAATGGGATTATTTTATTTTTTGTGCAAATGGCTTCTTGTGCTGGTATCTTCTTTTGTCTTTTGAAGCTTCGGTTTAAGGAAAAGTTAATGCAAAGTCTCCACCTGGTGGCCAACCGTATTTTGGTGAAAGCAAAACATTTTGCTATCTGGTCAACATAATATTTTAATCTCTCTCCTACTTAGTCAAGCCATTGCTTGAAATCGGTTGTTACCGTTAAAGAGGGGGGAAAATGGCTTGCAGAAAAAGTATCCCTGATCTACTGAGTATACAATGCTATTCATACGTAACTCACATGTTTGTAATTTTGCACAGATTAGCACACTATTTTTGTCAATGTCTTGTTATTCATTCTTGATACACACAATCCCCAGGGAGCCCAAGCAGGTGGAGAAAAACGTAGTGAAGGGTTTGACAGGGTAGCACGTAATACAAACTGAAAAACTCTACCAGTATCTCCTGTTGGAAATTGAAAATTTCATAGCACATTTGGAGATAAGGAACGGGACACCCTCTGAGCTAAAGGAAAAACAAAAAAATATATATATAATTAGAGGAAGAGGGCAGCTGGTCAAAGAACAAAGCTCAGAAAATTCATCTAGCAGTATCATTGGAAGCAGCAAAATTTAATCACAATTTTAAAGAAATCTGTTTGTGCACTCCCATTTGCATGATGGCTGAATGGTCACTTAGCAGTGTTGCAGTGGATGACCATATACCATCTGGCGATGAAGATATTTTTGCATTACAGGACTGAACTTGCATAATTATTGGCCAAAAAAAATTCTGTTCCAAGTAAAAATTTTAAAAATTATAGTCATTGTTTAAAGGTACTATAAACTACAGTCTTATTCTTGATGAAAGCATTGCAACTATATTGTAAGGTTAATGCAAACACTAGATAAATGTATTTCAAACAACTTAATTTCTCCTCTCTAAATCTTCCTTGAAACATTCTTGTGCGTGTTCCAGCTCTTCATCATTAATCTTCTGGTTTGAGCATCTCTGGTCAGCTAAGCCCATCACTAGTACAACTGTTCATTGGTTTTGACAGGGACAAAAATAATAGCATGCCATAATCACCAGGACAGCTTTGGATCTAATGATCCAAAATTAAATGAATGTCTACACTCCCTTTGGCATCAGCTATCAAATCATAACTTATTGGAGCTGATACTGTGGATTCATATTGCAGAACTGTAAATTTATAGGCCATTGGTCCTTTAGTCATTCTGAGAGGTTGCACCCTGATTGAATACTTGCAAAAAAAGGTCAAATAGAATGCTATGAAGACTAGCAAAAGTTTTTGTTTAATATAAAATCTTTTCTAAAGCCACTGTAGAAAAGAAACTGCCTTCTCTCATAGAAGTAAACGTTACAAATAAGGAAAGCTCAGATCATATATGCCTTATGAGTTTATAACGGACTTTAAATCAGGGATCAAAAAAAAAAAAGTGTTGAAGAGTTTCTATGTGAACGGGACAGAGAATGTCTGTGAAATTGTACAACGCTGCTCTTTCTAGAATAGCAGGTGAGAAAACAGAACATCCATCTCGGATATGCAGTCACTAATGCCAATGTAACCATTCTCCTACATCCTTTTCTTTTGAGGTTGTTCTACTTTCTATGAAACACCTATACAGCCACTAAGGCAGAGAATTACTAAGTCTCAACAAATATATCTGGACTTTTACAGAGTAACTTCAAGATTAACCTCCAGGCTCCCTCCTGTACCCATCCTAACTGTTGCTCAGCCCCAGGTATGAGCGGGGTCACGCTCCAGCACACACAAGTTTGCACTCCACAGGTAGGCTGGGCTCCCCTCCAGCGGCATTCCTGTGGACAGAGGAGAGCATCACGACCACAGCAACCTTCAGGCCACCCACGGATACGCAGTCTCAAGGTTGTAAAGACAATCACCTTAACTGTAAATTTTTAATTCTGAAACCAAAAAGAAAAATTAAGGCATTTGTGGGGATATTTCCACCTTTATCAACATACTTCTGATGATGTATAGAAAAAGCAATTATTTTCACTCACATTTTGTGTGATATATACATCAATACAAAGACCTACAAACTCCTATTATGAGAAAAAAAACCTGTATTTTAAAAATCACACAGAAGTCTTACAGAAAGAGGAGCGCCTACAAAACATTCTCATATAAGAATGAACAGGACTTTTTCTAGACGCACCACATCACAGAATAAAGTAATTCAGAAGCAAAAAATACTTCTGAGGTCATCTCCTCAGCCTTATAGGAAACAGCCCAAGCTTGCTCCCTTCAGGCACTTCATCTAATCTAGTTTTAAATAAGCCACATAATGAGGCTTCTACAGCTTCCCCTGGGAACTTATTCTACAGTCTAATAGAACTCATTTTCAGGAAGTTTAAATTATTTTTAATTTCCTCCCATTACTTCTAGTTATATATATCGTATTATACTACATCCAGTAAAACTTTTTGAAATACAGTAATTTTTCTTTATAAAAAAGTAACCCTTAGCATCATTAATAAGCTTACTAATTTCAACAGTGTTTTCTTTTTCAAACAAATTTAATTCTATTGAAAGGTTACAAAGTAAAAACTGAGTAAAAATTTCTCTGGTTGAGATATATATATATATAGAGAGAGATATATATATATCTATCAGGTATAATAATGTTGTACGGTATCCTAAAAATGTGACCCACTCAAAAATTAAGGTTATTAGTACCAAGGAAATATATCAGGTGAGCATCTATTCCCTTAAATTGAAAACCTCCTTATTGAAAAAGATTTGGAGTATAAGAATGTCCCGAGGGAAGGGGCAAAAACTCTCCATAAATTCTTATTGCCTGGATGGAACAGAGTCATTGACAAAATAAGATCCCTGTTCATTAAAAAGCCCTGTGCAGCTCAGGCAAATTTACACTCTTAAGATATATATCCATATAAGGCACTTGATGTGAAAAAGCCATTACACCAGAAAATGCATAAGTTTGAAGGAAATAAACTACAAAAAGAGGTTTTTGGTACTGTAGTGTATTACCTGTCACTGTTAAATCACATAATGATGATGCCCTATTATTCATAGTTCCAGTAAAGGGTATTTGTACCTGGAGAGTGGCATAAAGGTAATAAGTGTGTCTATACTACATCTACACTATATTACCATATGTGTATGTGTGTTGCTATAACCTAGCCAGCCTGAATATGATACAAAGTCTAGTATTGAGCACTAATTCAGTTGCCCAGATGGGACCAAGCTCTTCGTTACCACAGAGAAGCCATCTGTTCCCAAACTGAATCATTGAAAACTAGTTCAGGTGCGTTTACAATACATTGTGCATAATCCAAGAAAATAATAGTTATCAAAGAGTAACTGAGGTTGGAATGGACCTCTCAAGGCCATTTGGTCTGACTGCTGCTGAAAGCACAGGGGTAACCTGTGAGGGCAACCTGTGCTCAAAGTAGGGGTAACTTCAAAGCCAGGGCAGGTTGTCCAGGGCCTTGTTCAGCCAAGGCTTGGTATCTCCAAGGAATGGAAAATCCACGGCCTCTCCACGCAAACTGTGCCAGTGCTTAGCTAGTCTCACTAGGAATAATATTTGGGTTTTTTCGTGTATCTGACTGGAATTTCCCTTACTGCAACTTGTGTCCGTTGCTCTTCAACCTTCTACTGTGTACCCCTGAGAAAAGTCTGGCTCTGTACCTTCAGTGTAGGCAGTTGAAGACAGTGATTAAATCCAACCTAGTATGTGGGCTGACTTCCTCACCGCACTGCTCGCTCCCATTCAACCCGCTGTCCATCAGAAGAACAAACATCCGATATTGGATGCACCCCCTTTTTTTCTGCAGAGCTGTCTTCTAACCAGTCAGCTCCTAACTTGTACTGTTGTATGGGCTTGTTCCACTGCAGGTGTCCCTCCCCTGGACTTGTGTGAGTCCAGTTTGCTCAAAACTGGGCCCTAGCTCAATCTGCCTTAACTATCCTCAAATATGAGGAAGTGTCAGTTTTTGTTGGAAACAAAACAAAACATCAGCAGTAAGCTGAATTTTAAAAATACATCAAAATACTTCTGAAGAAAACCAACAGCAAGAATTAGGGTGCATGGACTAAATTTAAAGAAATTTTACAGCGAGCATTAAGCAGAATTGTCCAGGTTCAAACCTGCTACTTAAAACACCTTGTTCAGCAGCTGCTGTACCTGCAGGCACCTGCAATAACTAGCTGTCCCCGTTTGATTTCCTGATTCCCCAGGCACTGGGAACCATGCTCCCCAGCATGCCCAGCACTCCAGTCTCAGCACCTCAGTGCTCATCTCCCCCATACAGCCAGTTAGAAACTGAGCGTGGACCTTTTTCAACCTATGTCCTTTAGGGGGAAGCATTGAAAAAGCAGGTGTTCTTACTTTCTAGCCCTTAGGGGTCCCCAGTTATGAAAAGGCTACTCAGAGAGACCACTTCATATAAATCACGGGGCAGTGCTCAGCCTTTTTTTTTTTTTGGGGGGGGGAGAGAGAGAGAGAGAGAGAGAGAATTGCCAGAGAAAATAGTAGCAAACAGTTACTAATGAACAGCTTAATAGTTAAATCATTCACCTAGAAAATGAAAGATGTTTTCGGCTTGACAGTATCCAAAAACATTCCACCACCAAACTATAATGGCATAAGGACCCTTTTCATTCCCTCCCCTTGACACTGTTCTACTATGGACAAAACAGTGAACTGGTCGCAGAAGCAAGGCTATAGAATGCATATCTTAATCCCTCTAGCTCTGTACCTCTAGCAGCCAGGCTACAAAATCATATCCTTCTTCCTTTTGCACAAGGAATCCCAAGTGCCTTGCTGTACTGCTTCAGAAAGAAGGGAAACTGCTTTTTTTTGCGAAATGCCATACAGTTTGTAGGTGTTTTCCCTGGGTTGTGGCTATGGGTTTAGTAGGAACTTGTTCTTGGAACTCCTAATAGCTGTGCAAGTGATGTAAACAATGCACATCATATGAAAAACTGGCGTTATTTCTTAAATGATGGATGAGTTTATGAATGAATGCTCAATGTGTTGAATGAGCTATTTTTAGACGTGTAGCTCAGGGAAAGGTACTGCATGGACAGAAGTGCCTACTTACACTATGAAGGGGTAAAATTTAGAATACATGCTCATCCTCACGGTTTTCCATGTACAATATGTAGATTGTCTTAAATCCCACATGGAGAGGCCAGACTTTTCCCTATACAGTCTATAGGAAGCCTTGGACTTCCCCAAAGGTTTTTGTGCCTGGGACAGGAAACCCAAAGATTATACACTGCCCAAGTGCTTTGCTGGATCTAGTGCCATAAACTTTTTGGTAAGGTGTTACTTCTCAATAAGCACAAAATAAGGCATACTGAGTCTCAGCTGGCTACCAGAGCAGACTCCACAGCCCACACCACGGCAAGAGGCAGATGCTTCAGGATATGCTCTAAGTGACTCATGAGTCCAAAGGGAGAAATGCCTAAGCAGCCAAGCAGAAACACTGAGTACAGGCACCCGAGATGCCACCCGTCTTTAGCCAATTTATGCCACTGGTAGGTTCTTCCATCCACTCATTCATCGCCATCTAGCTCTTCATAAAATTAGAAGTCTAATTTGTCTCATACTCTAATGTGCTTTATCCTTTAAAACACAAAAGTACACTCTATTATGAAATAGGCTGGTGCATTCAATCCAAGAGAAGAAAATGCAAAGCTAATTCTCTATTTCAGACCAAAGTTGTTGTTGTTTTTCTTATTTTTGTTTTTAATTTCTTTCAGGTCATTTGATCTTTCTTGAGGAAGGTGTCTGCTTTGCAGAAAAGGATCCAAGATTAATTAGGGAAAATAAAGGGTGCAAAACACAGGGAACATAACTAGATTATGGAAGTCCTAGTGTCTGCTCCCAGAGTCATTTCATCAATGAACGTTTCATATAAAAATGCATAAGAATTCCTTTGAGGAGAAATTGGAGCATAGTTTTCCCCCTGCTCAAGAAATTGTCTAGCTCCTAGACCAGACTCCTGTGGCTAGAGAGAGAGAGACATATCACTGCTCTTTAATACTTTTTGTACAGTAAAACAGCTTCAAGGGGGTGAACAGCAAGCTTATAGCTTGAAGGTGGGAAATGAGAGATGAAGGTTTGAACCCTTGGAGGCAGAAGGGGGAATACTGGCTTAATGCAAAAGTAAGTGAAATTCCACATTATATGGAATGTCAGATTAGAGGAGATCAATGGCTCCATGGCTTAAAAGAAAATGAACATAATTAAAGAGCTTGATCATATATTATGTGTTAAGTTCAAACTCCTATGAAATCAGGGTGATTAAACACTAAAGAATTAATCAGAATCAAAGTCTGTCAAATAGCGTTTTCTCTCTTAACACCTTGGTATTCCTTTAAAGTACAAAAAAAAAAGAATATTAAACCCCACTTTCACTCCATTTCTTTTTATTTGCAGCATAATAATTTCACAGAACTAGGTCTAGTTGTATTTCAGGGTCACACAGTTGGATTCCTAATGTTCACTGCTCACTAAAAATTACGCTGCAATCACAATTTTAATTCCTTCATTATGCAGATCTAGACATGGTNTAAGGTGTTACTTCTCAATAAGCACAAAATAAGGCATACTGAGTCTCAGCTGGCTACCAGAGCAGACTCCACAGCCCACACCACGGCAAGAGGCAGATGCTTCAGGATATGCTCTAAGTGACTCATGAGTCCAAAGGGAGAAATGCCTAAGCAGCCAAGCAGAAACACTGAGTACAGGCACCCGAGATGCCACCCGTCTTTAGCCAATTTATGCCACTGGTAGGTTCTTCCATCCACTCATTCATCGCCATCTAGCTCTTCATAAAATTAGAAGTCTAATTTGTCTCATACTCTAATGTGCTTTATCCTTTAAAACACAAAAGTACACTCTATTATGAAATAGGCTGGTGCATTCAATCCAAGAGAAGAAAATGCAAAGCTAATTCTCTATTTCAGACCAAAGTTGTTGTTGTTTTTCTTATTTTTGTTTTTAATTTCTTTCAGGTCATTTGATCTTTCTTGAGGAAGGTGTCTGCTTTGCAGAAAAGGATCCAAGATTAATTAGGGAAAATAAAGGGTGCAAAACACAGGGAACATAACTAGATTATGGAAGTCCTAGTGTCTGCTCCCAGAGTCATTTCATCAATGAACGTTTCATATAAAAATGCATAAGAATTCCTTTGAGGAGAAATTGGAGCATAGTTTTCCCCCTGCTCAAGAAATTGTCTAGCTCCTAGACCAGACTCCTGTGGCTAGAGAGAGAGAGACATATCACTGCTCTTTAATACTTTTTGTACAGTAAAACAGCTTCAAGGGGGTGAACAGCAAGCTTATAGCTTGAAGGTGGGAAATGAGAGATGAAGGTTTGAACCCTTGGAGGCAGAAGGGGGAATACTGGCTTAATGCAAAAGTAAGTGAAATTCCACATTATATGGAATGTCAGATTAGAGGAGATCAATGGCTCCATGGCTTAAAAGAAAATGAACATAATTAAAGAGCTTGATCATATATTATGTGTTAAGTTCAAACTCCTATGAAATCAGGGTGATTAAACACTAAAGAATTAATCAGAATCAAAGTCTGTCAAATAGCGTTTTCTCTCTTAACACCTTGGTATTCCTTTAAAGTACAAAAAAAAAAGAATATTAAACCCCACTTTCACTCCATTTCTTTTTATTTGCAGCATAATAATTTCACAGAACTAGGTCTAGTTGTATTTCAGGGTCACACAGTTGGATTCCTAATGTTCACTGCTCACTAAAAATTACGCTGCAATCACAATTTTAATTCCTTCATTATGCAGATCTAGACATGGTAGTCCTAGAAACTCTCTTACTAAATCTGCAAGAATCAAGATAGCTGTCCCTAAAGTCACTTCAGAGCAGAATAAATAATGTCATTATTTTGTTTTCACAATGTTTATTATTATGGAAAGAATTGATTCTTGAAGAAACAAAAAATGGTATTTTTCAAGTGTGTCTAAATAATTAAGAAAAAGAAATTTACTGGGTGTTGGAGAATGTGCATTTTTAAGTGCTTTTGAATACCCAGTCTGTAAATATCGTATCTATGTAGCTCCAGAAATCAGGAATTTGCCACCAAATATTTTCTGGTATCAGGGCTCCCTTAAAAAAAAAGCATCTCCAA
>VYZM01015613.1:24751-40252 GCA_013398915.1 Dromas ardeola
CGCACTCTGCCTATTCTAATGTTTCACCTTTTCTCAGAACAAAAGCAGAGAAATCCTCACTTAAAGGAGATTTAAGGAAGGGGGAGGTATCCTGCCAGGAGCCATGCCTGGGTGCGCAGAGCCACCAGGTGTCAGTGCAGCTCACAGGACTCATCGGAAAGCAGCATCCTCCTGCAAACGGAGAGGGGCTCATCCCAAAGCGTCTTTAAGAGGCTGAAGATATTAAACTAATATCACAAACTCCTTCTACGTCAAGGGTTTCCTCCTGTCCCACACATGCTGAATGCTAAAAAAGCGTTCCCAGCTGTTACTGGAGCAGCCTTCCCAGTCTCTGCTATTCCCACTCGCAAATCAGCCAATAAAGCTCTTTACAATAGCAGAGTTGTTATTTTTGGGGAATTCCTGATCCCCAAGGAGCACTGAAAGGATATCATGATACTTTACCCCCTGGCAGATTGCATTGCCACCCACTTACAAACAGCTCTCTGACTTTCCAAGGTAGAAGTCTTTCCTCCCCTCTCCTCGTACCTCCATGTGTTTCTGAAGCACGTATATCCTGCAATGTCTCCACTGAACCTCATATTTTATATCAATGTGTTAATTATAAAACATAGCTGACACAGGCCGTTAATACCTATGGCATGGAGTGCAAGATCAGATAAAATGGTGATGGACCACGTTGGGTGGCAAAACATTTAAGATCACTGACTCACACTGCACCTACTGGTGTGCTTTTCTGTAAGAGCCATATAAGCAGGTGTCTTAAAAAGTTACTAATTACCTTATCCAACAGGGATATTTGCACTCCTCTAATCAAACTATTTCTTACAGAAAGACTGCAAGTCTGAGGCAATGAGTAGACGAGCACACATATTCTCAAGAGTAATTATCCCTTCAGATTTACACAGTTACAGATGAGTCTACAGCAAAGGAATGTATGGAGATGCTTTTAAACACCTTGGAGAAGAGGGAGGGGCAGGGGACAGAAGAGATGAGACAAAAGGAGGTAGTTCAGGCTTCTGTTCCCAAAGCTACCTCTCATGTATCTAAAGGCAGATAAACCACCTGACAGGCTTTCTGTGTACTTCACCCTATTGAGGCATTTCTGTCCTAACATTCTTTTTCTATATATACAAGGTATTTTTCAAATAAGGGTTTTCCTTGGTGGAAGTTTCCAATCACAGCTGGAGAAAGCCAGACAGAATACCTATGTAGTTCTCATTCATTTGCCTTCTACGCTTAAACGGAGACAGCTTGAATGGAACTGGCTAACCATGTGTTAAAATAAGATTTAGGGACTTCCATGTGCTTGATTCCAGAAGCAAGGCTTTGGAAGCTAGTAAGGTATGAAAAGTAGCTGTAGTAGTAACAGGATAATTCAAGTGAAAAGGGACCTCTAGAGTTCACTTAGTCAACCTTCTGTTCAGAGCAGGGTCAGCCATCCAGTCAGACCAGGTTTGTCAGAACTTTAACCAGTCAGGTGTTGAAAACTACCAACGATGGAGGCTGCACAACCACTCTAGGCAACCTTCTGCAATGCTTGACTGTCTTCACTCTGAAAAGGTTTTGCTTTCCAGTATAAACCTCTCATTTCAGTTTATGGCCATTTGTCCCTGTTACATTTCATCGTGTTTCTGCTGACCCATTCCTTCAGCCTCTCCCTCTGGAATGTGGTCTGTGGCCCTCAAAGTGTATCAGCTAGTCCACCCAACTTGGTATAATGTGCAACTTGATAAGCAAGTACTCCATTGCCTCCTCCAGGTCATTGATAAAGATGTTTAACAGGACAAGACCCAGGACAGACCCCTGAAGTACTCCACTCATTAACAACCCCCAGATAGAGCATATCCCATTAACCACTACATTCCAAACCCAACTATCAAAACAGCTTTTTGCCCATCCAGCTCTTGACCCATCCAGAGAGTAACATCCTACCCCAGATACAAGAATATTGTGGCAGAATGTTGGAAGCCTTGCAAAAGTCAAGGTACATGATGTCCACTTCTCTCCCCTCAGGCTGGTCAAGCCTGATTTACCCTTGGTAAACCTGTGCCAACTATTAACAGTTACCTACCTCTCCTTCATGTGCCCAGAAATGTGTTCCAAGACGACTTGTTCCATGTTTTTCCCTGGTACCAAAGTGGGACTGACCAAACCTGTAGTTTCCTGATTGTCCTTCAGGCATCTTTTGAAGATGGCTTCAACATTTGTTTTCCTCCAAACATAAGGAATCTCCCCTAATCTCTATGAAAGGACATCAGCCAATTCTCTCAGCAGCTTTGGATTTAGCGTGTCAGGTCCCATGGACTCGTATGGGTTGAGTTCTCTTCTTGTAGGTTTTGACATCCCTCACAAATCTGAACTCCAGCTCTAATTCCTCCTGCTTATATCCTAGGCTGCACGTATTTGTATACCTATATTTGATGTAGCCTCCTTTCCACTATTTCAGTATTCCTGAGGTCTCTCTTGTTCCCATCACACTGCACCCTTTTCTTTCTACCTCATCCACCATTTGTTCACTTAACTGTGAGTCACACTCCCTATCCTCATTCCTGGTTTAAACCTTTCCTCTAGACATCAGCCAGCTTGTTGGCATAGATACTCTTTCCTCACTCTGTCAGGTGGAACCTGTCTCCAGCCAGCAGTCCTCAATTCTCAAGAAGGGTCCTGCTATCATAAAACCAAAATTTCTGTCAATAACATCAGCTGCATAACCAGGTATTAATCCACAGGACCAATCTGCTCCTCCCCCAGCCTCTTCTCTTCACCATCAGGGCTAATAACGTCACCTGGATCACTATGTATAAGCAAAAAGTCCTGCCAGAACACTAAACCTCTTAATTAGCTAAGGCCTTTGATGGGAACTAGGAGGCTGGTGAAAACTATTCAGGAGTGAAGATACCATGTAAGCACAAACCAGATTATTCTGTTGCAGGTATTGGAAACTGCACAAAAGCAGCTGCTTGTGCTTAGGCTTAGGTAGTAGAGTAAAGACCAAGTCAGATAATTTTCTCTAAGACACATATAAAGTAAATGAAATGTAAGCAGCATGAACTAAATAATCAGAAGACAGTCTTGGGGTACAAGGCTGGTGGCATCTAACTTGCTGAGGGTGCACTCGATCTCACTGTCTATGTCATTGATGAAGATATTAAATAGTACTGGTCCCAGTACAGACCCCTGAGGGACACCACTTGTCACCGATCTCCATCTGGACATTGAGCTGTTGACTGCTACCCTCTGAATGCGACCATCCAACCAATTTCTCATCCACCAAACAGTCCACCCATCAAATCCATCTCTCTCCAGTTAAGAGAGGATGTTACGCAAGACTGTGTCAAAGGCCTTACAGAAGTCCAGACAGACAACATCCACATCGAGACAGACAACATCCAACAACCGTAAGAATGACTGAGGCAAGTTACACACAGAAGATAAGCATTTTATTATTCATGACAAAAAGGCGCAATACTGAATACATCAGTCAGTATACGTGGGAACATTTTTAATTCCGAACAAATGCAACTGGTTGTCTATCACTATCATGAATTAAAAAAAAAAATTAATCAAAGTAATCTATGACACAGTACAAACAAAAATAGTACATTTAGAAAATACAGCCAAATGATGAACCCTGATTTCCAATTAAATTTTACCAAATCAAAGTAGTGGTTTTGCTCAGAATTATGCTTGCCCCAAAACAAGAAGGAAAACACACCTAAAATTCCAGATCCTAAATACATGACACTTTATCAACTACATTACAAGAATAGCCTCTCCAACTTACAAGAAAAATGCCGTTACAGCTGAGCTTGGGGGCAAGAGAAGTACGCACCAAAGAAAAAAGACTGGGAATAAAATCCATAGCTAGTCATCCCAGCAACTTCATCTAAGAATCATAACATAACCTTATAATGTACTTCTGAAAATCCGAATCAACAATGGCAACAAAAGACATTCTCTACATTAAGAGGTGCAGCATAATCCTGAAAATAGTTTCAATTATCTAGTTTTTACCTTAAGCACTTTGGGTATCAGACCTTTAAAAAAAGGAATTACTACCACAAGCTAGACTCATTATGAGTTCAAAATAAAATACACATTCTTGCAAAAAAATCTAACATTTGCAATTTGCAGAACATAAAAACAGTACACACAGAGCTTATTTTTTCTTAATCATCCATCATTTCTAGGCTCCATTTTGCAACATCAGGTAAGCAGTGTTCTACAACTACACACAAGTTAAAGCACAATATACTTTACATTACTTTACAATATAAAAAAAAAACTAAATTAAAATATGCAAGTTGTGTATTAATACTACACCAACAGGACTGGCATTTAGCGTATCCAGATGATATTTAAAAAGAGAAGACACCCAAACACCTGCTGTTCCAACTGAATGATAGCCAGAAGTCAGAACCAGAGTTAATTAACCCTTAAGCATCAGTGCTTCTACATGCAAATTAAGTATTACTTGGCACTACAATGAACATAGTGCAGTGAAGTAAATGTAAAGTTATCACTCAACGTGAGTAATGTTGCACAATACAACCTTTGCATTTTATCATAAGAGCAAGTAGTATGTCAAACTATCGACAAAACACATGCCAGGTAAGCTTATTATTTTTAACTAGGAAAAACTTCAAATTCTGCAATGATATAATGAAATGGTGCAAAATAAAAACAGTTAACAATCATAAATGGTAACAAAAAAGCCTCTATTTAATCACTACATGACTGTAATACTTCTGATACTTTAGCTAACATTTACTTAAGAAATCTTATTGTACGAGCTTTCTGATTTGTTGCTAATGGGCATCTTTCGCTTGTATGCTGAAAAATATTTGCATGCTTTTTGAATAATTCACCAGCAGAGTTAACTTTGTAAAGATCAGCTAGCATCGTCCTATCTCTTATTTATTCGAATTTCCTGGACACATCTCTCTCCTTTAAAAAAAAGTTAAATTCTGTTTTCCAGATAAATCTTTCAATTTTTCACAGGAATTAAATACACCGTGATATCCAGGGCCAGGGGTGGGGGAGTGGAAGGTTCTTAGATCTTATTTGCATATAGAGATGCATTAGATATATTGCCTATCTTTAAGGATGTATTCCTTTTTTCATTTAAATTCAAACAATCACAGAGCATACAAAGAAAAACTCTTGCCCTTCAGGCCTCTTTATGCTTCATCTTTGTCCAAACAACTGAGGAAGGAGGTGGGAGAAAAAGTTTTCAAAAAATTAAAAATTTAAAAAAAAAAAAAAATCAGAGAAACATGTTACAAATTCTTATAATTTCAGGATAGTTACTGAAAAAAAAAGTTCTAAGACATATAAAGCATATCATCACTTTTCAGTTCTGAAATTTCCTCCTCCTACAAAAAAGAAAAATCAAAAAGGCTCTGAATGTTTCCCTTCTGGATACAGACTAAGCACATGGAGAAAACTTCTGTGGGAGAATGGAGGAGAGATTAGGGGAACAAGCACCCCAATCTGTGATGCAACCCAAATACCAAGAGAATCTTGAGACAGGTCAATGGCACATTTACACCAAGAGCTTACTGAAAACAACTTAATGGAGGTCTCTCCCATAAATGGGGATCGAAGCTTTTGGCTTATTGTTAGTAAACTTTCTCCTAATAAGAGAAAAGATACTCAACACGGGAAATTTGGAATTAGAAACAAAGAAAAGAAGATGCTTAGAATCTTTGTTTTCTGAGCATCCAAAACAAGGAGACAACTCCACTGTAAACCAGATGTTACTGCAAATAAAATTTTATAAATATACACACATGCATAAATTGTAAAAGCATTCTGACAGAAAAGTTTGCCAAAAACATGATTGTCTAAATAAATATAACAACAGATCTTGAAGGAAAAAAATATACCAAGGGCAGTACCTGTATTTTTTTGTAATGCACTGAAGAAGCACTTTCCTAACTGCAGTCTACTTACTATTCAAATAATTATTTTGACAGTATCTTCACACCATCTTTCTGGACTGTGGAACATCAGAATCACAAATCTCAATAGTGCTTCTGGTAGCAGATTTACACTGTATAAAGTCAATTTTACTTTTCTTATCACAATGCTGAAAAAACCCCAACTTCTTCACAGCATTGTCCATCTTTTATAGTTTTTCTTTTCCTTTAGTGTTATATAAACTCAGATCTTTTGTCAATGATATTCCAGCACCCACTTTACCAGACTTCCTTATTTGAAACTTTATCACACATAGTCCTATATTTCGGATATTTTTTGTTTCATTTTTTTGCATTACTTCCATCAGCAAAATAAGAGTCCTCATCATAATTATAATCCGGTTCACAAAGGGAAGCACAGTAGCTAGAAGTTGGGCACGCAGGCTGCAAATCTGTTTTTTCTGATTTAATTCTGCCAACTGGAATGAGGCAGCATCTACTTCTAGAAGAGACTGCATGGCCAGCAGCAATTAAGGCCTGAGCTAGATTGTTCTCCTTGTACAGAACATCCACCTCTAATTTCATTTCAGAGCCATAGTGTTTAAAATGGAATATCAGACCTGGTTTACTAAGAAGCTTTTGAAACAGAAGTTTGGCTTCATCACTCCAGTATTCCCCCCTGGCAGGGACTACATCATGTAAAGAGCAAGAGCGTGCCAAGCGTGGTAAATAAGACAGACCTTCTGGAATAACTTTAAGTTTATGGATATCAGAGTAAGGGATGATCTTCAGAAAGCCGTAATCAATAAATGTTAGTACAACAGACTGACCTGTTACTTCACTAACTTCTGCCCTGTTCCACTGTGCTTCCGGTCCAAACTTGATCAAGCAGCTAACACCAGGAGCCACAAGTTCTTTCGGCAAAGCTGGCAAGTTGTCAGGAAGGTCAGAGAGCAGCAAAGACAAGTTTTTCATGCAATCAAATAAGACTTCAAACTGGATGCAGAAGTTTGAAGGATCAGTAACTGCAGTTGCAAAGCCAGGGTACCTTTTGCCACTTTGCAGCAGCGTCCATGTGATTGAATTTATCTTGAATGATGTATCAAACTCCTTACAGTCTGTATTAACGGATCTTTCTGGTCCGACAACAGTCCGACAATGACTTAAGATCTCATTCAAATACTCCTGAAGCAGAATTTCCCCTATTGAAATATCTACTTCCCAGATATGAGAGGATTCCAAATATCTCAAAAACATGATCCTTATTTCACGACCCAGGACTGCATTTATTACATGGACAAACTGAATTTTCTTCATGTTTTTAAACCAAACACATTTACAAAACACAGCTTGTTTAGGGGTACTTTTGATCTTGCCACTGAGCATCTTTGCGTTATTTAAGGACACCATCTCATACTCGCCATAATCCATGAAAAAAACTAGCATTAACTTCTCCCTGACAAATTTCTTGATCACTTTTGATCGATACCATTTCAAGGTCCTTTCAGATTTTGCCATGCATTCCAATCCTTCTTCAATGTCATCCACTTTAAGCAAATGACTTCTTTGTGCTTCTTTGAGAAGCATTACATTTAACTCATGCAATACTTGCAAGTTTCTAAGTAACTGTACATAAAATTCTCCACTCTCTGAAACATGACTTACTTTTGCTCCTTCTACCTGTCCAGAATTTAGATCTTGAGGAAGGACACTTAAGGGTGTTTTGGAAGTATTGTTCATCCTAACCGTCTTAGTTTGGCCATCTAAATCATTCCTAGACTTTCTCTCTTGAGGATTACCATCTGTAACAAGAATTTGTTTTGGCCTATTTTCCCAATTACGCATTGGTGTGTTTTGCAACGTTGTCCTGTCTTTTTTCTGCAGAAGGTCTTTAGACATAGACTTTCCATCACAAATTACATCTACTTCCCATTGCTCTCCATGTTGCTGTAAGAACTTGCAAATGACTTGTTTGTTACTTATTTTGCTTACAAAATAAGAAGTACTTTTATTAGTCCAGCTTTCATCAGGAACACTTTTTATTCTGCTAAGGAAACAGTGAACACTGAGCCTTGGCAAAGTTAAGAACTTTTTCTGAATCCTGTGGATTTTTGAAGGACTTACAACTGCTGCATTACCATAGTCAATGAACTCTACCTCAAACAAGTTTCCTGACTTCAGAGTTTTAATAACTGCTCTATAGTAAAAACAATCTGTGACACGCTCTGCTACAATGAGAGCCCCTACCATGAGCTCATCTAAGCAATTTTCATGACCTGTATTCACCATGCTTTCATTTAATTCTTCTGCTAGTTGTATTACTAAGTTTGCATCCTCTGCAAGCTGAAAATAGAAACTTGATGGACTATTTGTATGAGAAATATACCCTGCTGCTTCAGAATTCACCTGAATATCACGTTTAGGAAGACTGATTAATTTAGGAATATTTTCATTACTGCTTTCCTGCTGACCTGTATAATTTAGTCTTTCATTATGAGATTCAGAGAGATCATTTACAGTTATTTCCTTTGAATTTAAAGCAGGATGAGAGAGTGAGTCAGAAGCAGGCTCTCCAACCAGAGGTTCCTCTCTGTGCTCCAGAACAGCACTGACCGTATTTCTAAAACCTGGTTCTTGACTGTCCTGTAAAGTTAGCGGTTTTAATGACCTACCACACAATTTTTGTGTGCTACATGCAGTTTGCTCTTCATCTTCAAAATTCTGTCCAATATCTCCCTGATAATATTTACCATATACTTGGCATTTCACTTTAATTTTCAATTTAACATTTTCAGGACTTCTAACAGTTACTTTATTAATTTCTTTGTCTTCTTCCATGTGACGTATCACTCCTCTATTACTTACAACAAATTGTTCTGTATCATTTTTTGGTGCCAATTCTTCCAATATTTTTTCTTTAATTTTCTGACTTACTTTGAGTTGTCCGTCATATAACTCCACAACAATCTGTCCATCTGTTTCTCTGGATACAATTACAGCCTTCAGCAGTTTACCAAGGAATGTTTCCTCAAACCATCTAGTAACTCTTGCTGGAATTTTTGATTCCCTAAGATCTGACAGACAGCATTTAATAGCTTGCATGGGTGTGAATATTAGGTCAGCAGCAGAGTCTGGAATAGGTATCAACTGGTCTCTTTCTACCATATTCTTATTTCCAAAATCCACAAAGTCAGCACATAGATAGGATGTTGATTCCACAGGAAAAGCCAAAGCTCTATAAAAGAGACCATCTTCAAAATATCTGGCTATACATAATCGCGTATTGCTGGTATCGTATTTTGCATTATTTGACATTTTACTTATGACACTAACTTTCTTCATCAATGCCTCTATAGTTTCAGTGTTTCGATTAAGCTGGCAATAGAATTTTGAAGGACTATGTACGTGAGTTATATAAACCTCCTCCTCACTTCCAATTTTTATATTAAAAGATGAGTAGCAGAAACTGTACAGAGAACCCGAAGATGCAAGGTTTCTCAGACCCATATATTCAGACTGGGTGAGACCACGTTCTCTGAGGAATTCCTCTGCACTAATAAATGGAGTCTGTAAGTCAACTACATTGCATAAACAGTTGGGGCTTACAAGAGTAAGAGCACAAATGATGCAAGTCAGTGGTCCTCTAGAAGCAGAAATGAAGTCTTCAAAGTGTCTACACGCTTCTTCAGACCAATTAAGTGAGTCAACCTGTAAGAGTACATTTTTAAGTCCACATCGAAATGCTTGACTTTCCAGAGCTAGGAAATCTGGAAGAACAGCTTGAAGATCTTTAAGTAAAACTCTTTCCTGATAACCATAGTCTACAAAAACCACATCAACTTCATTTGTGGATACTTGCTGCAGAACAGTTGCTCTGTACCACTTCCCATCTTTGGGACATTTAACAACACACGCAACCTGTCCAGGTTTGTAAGGACTGGTATGCTCTTTATAGTAAGTCTGAATTTGTTCCATTAAGTTATTCAGCTCTGGGAGTTTACTTTGCAATTGACATGAAAAATGTGCTGGGGAAACAATGTAAGAACACACCACTTCAAAAACAGCTCCTGGTTTAAACACAAACTCTTTATAAAATAATTTTTTCTCATGTACCGATTTACACCTTTTAGAGATAGCACCTTTTCCAAAACAGGACAGCATAACAGAGTCTTTCAGCATTGGAGGCACACTTAATGATTTTTCCTTCCGGAATACCTCTCCATTTCCAGATACCTTATTTTTATGAATATTGCAGATGCTCTGCGCATTTACTTTTTTTTTTTTAGATTTGTGGCGATTTGGGGCTTGACTTTTTTTTGCTAAATTTAGAAGAGGATCTAGTGCCTTTTCCCAGTATTCAGCATATCCAGCTTGAACCATACATGTGGAAACATTTCCTTGCTCCAAACCATTCCTATACTGCGCATTAACAATATACTTGTTGTTTCGCTTTCCAGTGACTTGAAGCAGGAGTAGTTTGTTAAACACAATGTGTTTGAAGAAATCAATTTCCTTTTTAACCCACACATCATCAATAGGAAACGTACAAGCAAGTGCACAACACATAGCCAAAGCTGGTAAATCAGAAAACTCAGGGAGCAATGTTTTCACATTGTAACAGGGTACTGTTTCTGTATTTCCAAAGTCCAAAAAATAAACATTAATATTTTCATGAAGCACTTCAATGACAACACCCCGATAATAACACATGTCTTTGCTATACCGGGCACAGCAGAGCAATCCAGGTTCTGGGGTTTTAAGGACCATTTCATCAGCTCCACATTGGTTATATGCTTCTGCAATATTTTTCATCAAGGCTTGAAATTCATTCTGATATTCACATGTCTGAATCCAGAAGTTAGATGGATTTATGACATATACCACAAAACCAGTATGGAAAGAATTCATTTGCATTTCTACTCTTTTGCAGCGGCTTGACAAAGAAATATCCCATTCAGGTAAGCAGGTTTTTGTGTGTTTATTTCCTGTACAATTCTTAAATGAACTGTATCTCTCATCAAATGGTTTGTAGTTTACAGGAATACTTGCGATTTTTCTTTGCAAAACAGAGACACAAGATGCAGCCGCCTCATTCAGGTTTTCTGGATGCTTAGCATTCATTCCAAGACTTCGATTTTGCAGCGTAACGTAATACAAGCGTTTAATGTCATTGAATAAATCAACATGGACACACACAGAAGTTTCTCCTATCAAGGCCTGTGTAAGTTCTTTCAGCTGAATTTTTATTACTGCCTTATCCTGACTACCAAAACAAGAAAGCGCACATGGAAATGAAATCATTGGTAATGCCATGAATTCAACTCTAAGTTTCTGAACGCAACTAGATGGCACAGCTTCAATATGGCCGAAATCCATAAACCACACTTCCACATGGTCAGAGAGAAGCTGTTTTATCACTCCTCTATGCCACTGTCCATTTTGCCTTTTGGCAGCACAGAGTAGCCCTAAACTATCAAAAGATTTATTATTTTCTGTAGTGACCGCTTCATAGTACAAATGCATAGCTTCTGTCAGATCTTCCAGCTCTTTCTGCCATTTCTGTATCTGGCAGTAAAATTTATTTGGGCTTACTGCAACAGTTATTTTTACATTTTCTTTACTGCCAACAGGTAGACGGGGAAAGAGATCATCTGGAACTGGCCAAAAATCTGTTGGTTTCTTAGAATTAATGAAAGCAAGGAACTCCTTGACTGGATACTTCTGTTGCAACAATTGTGGCACTCGTTTACAAAGCATTTCTTGGGGAAACGCTCTTAATGTTTCTACAATAAGACAAAATGAATCTCCATCAATAAATTTTCCTAACTTCAGTTCAAGGACATCATTAATGATCTTTGGTACTTCTACAATGAACAGTTTGTATGGTGTAACAGCTTTCACATGACCTATAACCTGTAATCCTACCAGAGATGAAAAATAGTTAATGGCTTTTGGACCCCATTTTTCTCCCAGAGGAAGTATGCTTGCAAAAACACCCAAAACCACCTTTGGAGGCAGGTGAAACAGTTCATCACAAGCAGAAGCAAGATGTGTTTCCTCAACCACCAGCACTTGCCCAGTGTCTATAAGAAATGCCTCACAGATATTCTCCCTCTTTTCCAGAACTCTTCCTCTATGCCATTTTCCTTCTGTATCTTCCACCAAACAACATCCACCAACGTCAGCGTTACCTTTTACTTTGAATACACGCTGTATTTCGTTTTGTAGTATGTAATAGTCAAGCTCACATCCTGTCTTGTATTGACCCTGGAACGCTATAAGCAAACATTCGGGATGGCATTCAATACTAGTTATCTTCAGATTCATATCCACTATGTTTGGTGAGGGAGTCAAAGATTCCATTCTGTCTGCAAAGAAAATGAGTAAATAAGCCTGATAATTTCCCATATTTTTTCTTTGTCAACTAATTCCTTGCATTAAATTTGTTTTCAAAACGCTTTAGTAGCATATTATCACACTTCTAGTTAAAATGTATACTAAGCATTTAACAATGTAATGTTTTGTGCAATTAGGATACACTTGACACAACTCACTTTGTAAAGGCATTTTCAGATAACATCTGAAAAAAAAAGTACCTCTGGACTTGCTCTTGTGGCTAGACTAATTTTATCACTTGAGAATAATTCGTAATCAGAAAGCTGTTCCCAAAATAACACAGTGAATTAAAGATTATATCAGAAAACAGGGGGGGGGGGACGGGACACATGACACTACACGGACATGCAGGGATGCAAAACAGGACAGACAACTACAAAGCTAACTGTATTTCTTCTCAAAGAAAACAAAAGAGTGGAAAGCAATTCATGTCATTTAGACAATCTCTGCTCATCTCACAAATGTTGCTTACATCTAGTAAATTTAACTAGTAAATCCAGTAAATCTCTCCAAAGGAGATCCAGTACAGTGTTTCATTGCCCTGGACTTGCAGGTACAAAAAGAGTTTACCTGCAGAAGTATTTCCAGTCTGTTTCTCTCTCCCAGGGGAAGGGACGCTTCCCCTGCTCGCCCTGCTTTTTCTGTGTAAATCACTCCTTCAAATCAATGACATCTTACAGCTCTGTGCTTTACCATTTACTTAATCTGGCTGTCTATACACTATCAGGTATAACTGTTGCCTATTTTAAGTTTTCATAATTGCAAGGACATACAGAACACATCACCTATGTCCAACATTTCTGAACTTCCCATCAACTAACAACTGTGCCACGTGTGTTTTGTATTGTCTTAACACTCCTCTTCTGGCAGTTTAAGTATCCTCAAACCTTTCAGATACTTCTCTGACCTTCACCTATAATTCTGCTTCAAGATCAGCTTCTGATTCCATTCAACTTTGTCAATGGATCTGTGATTTCGTATTGTTTAAAAAGGCTGTGCACATCCATAATTTGACCAAGATATTTTATGGAATGAACTGCTGTTCTAACAAAGTAAATAACGGTAGACAACATCTGTCAAAGACAATGGATAAACACACAAGGACAGACAGGACAAAGCACATACTCAATTTATGAATTTTTATGAGAAGCTGAAAGTGAATGTTATAGAGCAAGATCATCCTCAGCCTACAAAAAAAGCTTCAAAAGAACTGCCGCGGTATTCTTTATCACAAGCATACATGAAGTAGCTAGTGATCATACAATCTGTCTTCAGAGTAAATACTAATCCCTATCATTCTAGTTCCAGAAAAAAAACATTTATAAATAAATTAGAGCTCCTACTGTAAAGCTTACTAGTACATCTCGGGCAGGAGGGAGAATGATACATGATTTCTCAAAAAAAAAAAACAAAACAAAACAAAAAAACACACCAAAACCACTAGCCACCCAAGAAAATCTCCCAGTAAAAGCAGTGCCAAATCCAGATCCGACAAATACCTCCTTAAATAAGCCCCCTGTTCTCCCCTTTTCCCTGTAATAAAACATAAAACTAAATTCAGGGGTTTTTCAATAAAAGAAATCAGCCTTCAGGAAAAGGTTCTGTCTGCCTGGAAGAAACACCTGAACATTAGAGAGAATCAAACTTTTGAAGGTGCACCCCTAATGCTTCGGGCACCTCTTGGTTGTGTTTTGTTTGTTTGTTTTTTTCTCTCCATTGAAACAAACTCCTGGTTGCAGAAACACATAGCAAATGAAAACATTTTGTACATCAACATTGGCTTGCCCATTTTCACAGCCCAAATAATAGCATTACACCAATACAATCACATTTCTACAGTTTACAAAATGACCTTTTGATTTTTACTCACCTATATACCAGTTAGGACTTAGTGACTCAGAATACACTTTCAGAAACCTCAGCCCTCTTATTAACAACTCTGCATCTCTCTATAAGGAAAGATGATAGACAAATCATTAGAAAAATATACATAAATTCTTGTACTACTTCTCTAAATCCTACTCCTGCCCAACAAACACACCCTGGAAAAATTCCTCATACCCAGTTTAATTACAATGTTAGGATTTCACAAGACAAAATTAAAAAACTGAACCCAGCTTCCTAAAACCATGGTAAGACCATTCTTTCTTCACTGCAGGTGAACATACCTCAGAACAACATTACACGCATAATCTTCCACCCACTTTCTAAGCAACAGTGATCACACTTTTGTTTGCAATGCTTTAGCTATCAACATCAATACTCTATCATACACTACTACCACACAAACAAGTTTACAGCCTTTTAAATACAACCAAATGCAGGACACGAGTGACAGCTTAAGGTATCCGTGCTCCTCTCCAAAGCAGCCCCTCAGACCAGGGCTGTCTGGCGCCCCAGGCAGTGCTGGCCTGAGAGGGGCAGAGCCAGACCCGACTCCACAACGTGCAGACCGCTAGCCAGACGCTGCCACCGCCAGGTGAGACCCGAAAGCGAAGACCACCACCCTGCAGCAGCAATAGTTTCCTTACCACTTACAAGCGCGAAAGGGACACGTGAGAACCGTAACCGCCCGGGCGCGACGATTTTACCCGACACCGAGCTCAACCACCCGCCCTGCCAAAATGGCGGCGCACGGCCCGGCTGCCACACGCTGCCGGACAAGGCGCGTGCGCGGCAGCACCGCCGCGCCCTGAGACGCCTCTTGGGTGGAGGATGGGGCTTCGGCTTGATTGGCGGTAGCGCGGCGGCGGGGCTCAGCCAATCAGCACGGCCCAAGGGCAGAGGTCCCGCCTCCGCTCCGGCGCGGAGGGGGAAGTGTTGGGGCTGGTGTGGCGCGGGTGGCCTCGTCTAATTCGTTTTTCTTTTGGAGTTGTGCTTATTTTTGTTTGTTTGTTGGGGTTTTTTTTTTGGTTGGTTGGTTTATCTTTTTTTTTTTTCTTTTCCTTCACGTTTGCATTTTGCAGCTGTCTGTTATTTATGAGGTGGTCCTTAATCTTTATAAAAGGTGCTTCTGGGTCTTCTGGAGCTATCTAAAGAGGATTTGAGAGCTCTTTCCCATCATCAGGAAGAAATCCTCCAGGCTAGGAGGAGTACATCTTAATAGGGTGCAAAGTGCAGCCCCTCTTGTTTTTGCATGGTGGGTTTTTTTGTTGTTTGGTTTGGTTTGGGGTTTTGTTTT
>VYZM01015613.1:41144-51567 GCA_013398915.1 Dromas ardeola
AGACATACATACTTCTCTTCAGACAGCTCCTACGTGAGGCCTTCCCACAGAAAGCATCTTGCCCTCACCGAGTACCTCTTGCAGAATGTACAGGCTTCAGAAAGCTTCTCAAGCCTTAAAAGTAAATGAGTCTGTAAGATAACAAGTCTGGGATGGTAAGTAGTTTAGCAGCTTAGTATATGCCACACTTTTTTATTGTTGTTGTTCTGACTACAATACAAATCTCACTCCTGAAGGCAGGGTGCTACCACTGTTTTTTTTAAAGGCAGCAAGATCTACATTTTTTCCTACTGAAATTACAGCGGTGATAGCAGCCGTAATATAATAATCTAATGGTTAGAGCAGTCAGAAACAGCTTCTTGCAGCGTGAGCGAGTTTAGAAAATGTGTGCCACTTCCCTGCAGTATGCCTTAACCATGGGCAGTTACGCGTGGTAGAATACAGCATGTCCCTCTTGTTTGAAGTTGTGCTACTGTGGGTTGGGGGGGGAACAAAAGGCGTGACCAGACAATCTGCCAGGGCTGATTGGATGCCGAAGCTTTCTTGCCTTTTTCTGGCAGGAAAGAAGAGATTTATTTTTTTTCTGTTTGTGACTTTTTTACAGAATTTCTTTGCAATTTACATCATTTCAGCCCGGGAAGGAATTAGGTCTTTTCTGGCATGGTGTGGGTGTTTTGATGGGTCTTTGGTTTGCTCAAGAGTTGCATACTGGGTTTTTTTGGTTTTGTGCNTGGTATCTACATTGGAAAGTATCGGGTATGCTTAAAGCACTGCTAAACTTCAGAAGTGATCTCCTCCTATAATATCTGAGACATGAAGAGTTACTACAGGCCATTGTAAGTCTTCAGGAAGCACGTAACAGCCAAAAGCAGAAATAGCAGTGTTGCGGTGTCCCAGAACATTCCTATAGTGCACTCTAGCAAACTTGCAAAACCTATTCAGTGTTTACATTTGAATTGCAAATGTTTTAAAATATTGGTGAAACTGCACATTCCACACTGATTAGTACTAAATCTCAAGGGGTTTTCCCAGCTTTGTTTACTGTACAAGTAGTACAACCAACTCCGAGTTTTCATCTTTTGCACTTTATTGATCTTTACAAATTTTGTGTTGCTGTTATTCCCACAAAAAGCTATGTTTTCCTTCCATGTTGTTACTGTGAGAAGCCATTAAATATTTTTGTTGCTTCTTCCAGTATGGAAAGTTAACAAACCATAATAGGTTTATTTATTTTATTTCTGTCAATGGAATATACAATTAAAAAATAATTTTGATGTGTGAGGCTTTATTCTCTTAAAAAAAAACTTGGCTAAGACAAAGCTCGTAAAGTGAGCCCGAAGTTCGTTTTTTGTCTATATTCAACTACCGAACAAGGTGATACTTCATGTGTTCCGAAATATGTCTCTGTGTGTCCACTCAGGAATGTTTTCTCATCAGGAAAATTTTGCTATTACTCTTGTATATGCCTTAAAAATAGCTAATGAAAACTTAAAACTTTTCACTAAGAAAGCCTTCTGTGCTCATGGAATGAAGTAGTTGTTTATACCCGGTTTTATTCTGTAAGGGATGGTGACCTGTTTCTGAGTTTTGACTTCTTCCAGTACACTTCCATGTGAGATTTCTTGTGAAGGAATGGATGCTAGTTTTCCTTATAGGTTCAGGTGTACTATAAAGAAAGTAGAAGTATTCTTCTATTACAGTTTAACAGACCATCGTAAATGAAGCCCTACTGCCAGCTGTTTGCCAGGAAGTTAGAACATAGCACTGTGTGAGTGAGCACCTGTGTTGAAATCAGATAATGAATAACTAATCACAGTTATAGCTAACTTCCAGCACTTAGGAAAATTGATTTTGAGGGGAAGAAGCATAAGACAAAGCTATCCTGTGTTGTAAAAACTAGCAGGGATACTGAAACATACTATCCAAAGGATGACTTTTGAATAACGTGGACATTGATCTCTCAGTCTAAACACCAACAGTAGACTGCAGCCTTCTTAAAGTATTCTTGGCAGGTCGTAAATGTGTAGGCTTTGCTTTGAGCATCAAATACGTTGCTTTGATTTGAGCAGTGGAAAAAAAAAAAACACAACAGAGAAACATTGCAATCAGTAGGATACTGTATAAAAAGAGGAGAGGAATTATCAGCATCTTCTCTTCTGAGATTTAAAATAAGTGAGTCTTAGTGAATTCCTTGGGTGAAAAAATACTGGGTAATCACCTACCTCCAAGGAAAGCAAGAGGTACAGATTATAAGAGGATGGGAGTATCTCCCCACTGGAGAAACAGAGAATGGTTTAAGACTTAATCTTCTCCTTAATGTTTCCTTCCTGGGTAACTAAATAGCTGAATGCTTGTGATGCTGGTTCTATGCGCTGTGTGCTGACTGGAATGAATCCCATTCTGAAGCACCTGACTTTCGTGAAGAATTGCATAGAGATAATAACTGATTCCATATGGGGTGAGCAGAATTAAACAATGCGTATCTTGCTTTTAATTCCCACTGTTCTGGGATCTGTCCGTAGTATTGCTAAGTTTGTTTCTGAATATTAATATCATAAAACTGTTACTAAAATAGATAACTGTTACACTTTTTCATAGTGTCTGTCATGACGAAGTATTTTGAAATTGTCTCCTATGGGATTTCATTAGGTCATGACATGCTAAAGGGTATGGGCAGAGGAACTTACGCTCCATGGCTTAGTTCCATCCCGCTCCAGCTTGTGTCTTGCGCAAACCTGGAAATACATCAGTGGTCTTTGATTGCCAGAAACATTTTTATTGCATATAATCAAATTGCTTTTCCAAAAGGCACTGCAGCATTCTTTGTAATAGCATTTGTGCTTGTCTTTTAAATAAATAGCTGTGAGAGGGAAGATCTATGTAACACAGAAGTATGAGTAAGTGGCAACAGCAGAAATAAACGACATTTCGAAGTTCTAAAAATGAAGAGCGAAAGCATCTCCACCTAAGATAAATCTCACAATAAATGGATATTTTTTTCAAGCATAGGTAAGCCCAGATTTATTGTTTAAATTATGGTGTCTACATTAGAAGTAGGGGGTATAAAAATAATCACATTGTTCTATTAGCTTTTTCTGAAAACTAATGTCTCTTTAGAACCTTTCACACTACAAGATCCATGTAACACTTTTTTTTTTCCCCTCTGAAGTCAGTCTCAAAGGTTTGCTGGTTTTTGTAGTATTCAAAAAACATGAAAATCAACAGGACTCAAAATAGTCATCTCAAAACAAAAGCTTGTGCACTTTCTCCGATTTTTGTTTTTGAAAGTTGGTCCTCAATGCATTCTTAGTTTGTGTTTCTGTTAATTTGAGCGTTAGCCACTAGGTGGCAGGAACAACCACAAGTTTACCTGGATGTTTGGAAATGCGCTTGTGTTACTTCAGTAGAAGGAAAGAGAACAGGAGCGATTAATGCAGTCTGACCTGTAATGAAATATGAGGGTGCGTGTGCTGTAGGGTTTCACTAGAAGGGTTATCGCATTAATCACACCATTCGAAACCACTTTAAGTGTTTTCAGGTAACCTGAACTAACTCTTGAAATATTTTCTATCTATTTACAGTACCTATTTACTCAATATGCAGTCAAAATTTCTTTCAAATATTTTACTATATCACATGACAATCTTCACACCACTATATTTTTTTAAATTATGTTGGTATCATCACTTATATGAAATTAGTCATTACTTCAGCCAGCTTACATACAAAAAAGCAGAGGGTAGAAACAACTTTTATGAAATGCTTTCAGTGGTAGACAATAGTTACTGTTCCTAAAATACACATTGCACATTTCAGTCCCACTAAGTGTCAGAGCAGAGAGAAGGTATGCCTATTACATCAGAAAATATGCCCATTTTGCAGGTGTAAGAACGAATTGAGACTTGTTTTAAAAAAAAAAAAAAAAGGAAAAAAAAGAAGGTAGAATTTCTGTTAACAGGGGCCTACCAAAAATAGATGAGTTTTGCCATACGAGGTACACCATACCAGTACAGCTGTGCAGATACAGAACCAGTATTAGTGGTGAGGTTGAGTTTCTCTGCTGTGCAGTTTGTATGGTGCTGTGTGGTAAGGTCACGCCACTATGTCATCTCACAAGTCAATTAGGCCCATAATGCAGAGTTGTGCATAAGAAGATGCTGCACTGCAGTTTTACCTTGGGTACCTATATCTGCTGTGTGGGATGAGAGAATGTCAGGCTCCATCTACATAAGCAATTCCTGTGGCACAATCGGAATAGACCTTAAAGTTAAATGATTGGTACTGGTGACCCAATATCCAAGTCAACAGGTTTTAAGGGAGGGAGGATTATTTATGCCTAGCTCCAGTGTAGTCACATGGACTGGATGTTTGGTAGCATGTAAAAAGCATTTTTTGAGTTCTTCCAAAGAATTCATTTGTGCCCTGTGGAATAGGTCTGCAGTGCTGATCAAAGCAGGGTAAGTGGGAAAGGTAGGGAGATTCACCTCCTGTTCTAAACTAAAACTAATGTAAAAGCACCCAGAGGGAAGCTAGATTTAGGCACTTCATGGGTAATTTCCAAGTTCTTCAGCATGGCAGTGGAAAAGTAGGGTTAATGGAGAGGTTGGATGACTATATAGGAAAAGGAGTAACAATCTTCAAAATAGAACTTTAATAATTTCAATTTTTTAGATTCAAATAGTTCCATTTTGCATAGCAAATTCTGTATTTCTAAAGATCTATAGATCAAGAAGTTTGGTTTTGTTTTTTTTTTTTATTCTGAGATTAGTTTATTCTGAGGGGGAAAGGAAGTTGTATATGCAGTGGCAATTCTGTTGTTAAAATATTGAATAATATTTCTGATGAGTGGTAGAACAAACTATTGCATGTAGTGATGGTGTGTGAGCTAATTGAGTTGGGAGTCATGAAATCATAGGAACTAAGAGGTGGAAAAAGACCTGTTAAATCATCTAGTTGTCTCTGAAGAGACAAACTGAATGTTCTAATAGGTTTTTAACATTGTTCATTTCTGTGGTCCGTATTGATTAACTAAGTTCTGGATCCAACCCTACAAGCTGTATGTGAAGAAGGAGTGACAGCCTCTTGCAGAGTTTAGTGAACACCTTGGGTGTCTCCAGAGGTACACATTTTGGATTATGCAGATCTGGTGGCACTTGTGTGGTCTTAATTCATACTCAATTAAAATCTTGGCATACCTGTTTGTGAATTTTAAACATTCAAGTAGGAAACAAACTTCCCACACTCTCCACAATAGAACTGGGGTTTTTTTTCTCATACACTGTCTATGCATGTGTCCACTGGACACATAATGTTTCAAGAACATAGTCTTACCTGGAATCTCTATTTACAATTTTCATTTAAACATCGAATCATATGTTGGAAAAGAAAAAGGCTGTGGTTGCTTAGTTTCTCCATTTCATGGTTCAGGTTTATAATCTTTAAAAGGCCTTTTTATTTAGGAATGTTGAACATCTCTATTTCTCACTGTAGCAGTGCTCAGCATCTTTCTGAAGCTGACATCCATGGTTTAAGCTAGTCCCGTGTTTGCTTGTTTTTTCTTAAAAGCCTTACAATGTTAGACTTCAGTGTTAATCATTATATCCATCTTGTTAAATATTTTACATCTTGTCTCTGTTTACAAACAGAATGAGTTCTTTAAAACTTTTCTGGCATTTGTCATTGGCCATTTGTATGAAATTTGAAATCACAGTGCAAACAATAGCAATGTTCATTACAACATATGCTTGCTTTTCATACTTTCAGCACAACCTGCCCTTTCATACTAGCACTCAGATGTTCATATGTATGTGTGTGGCCTTTAACATCATTCTGTTTTTAATGAATGACTAAATCCTACCTGAAGATAGATAGAGGAAGTTTGCTGTGTATTGTGATATCTGCATACATAACTTCATCCATTGAGAGTTGAGTTTAGAAATAGATTTTAAGTTAAAATATCTTAAAATAACTTTTTAGGGTAAATTTTAGTTACCTATACAGCATAAAGCAAAAATATTTCTGTGCTATGGTCTTTCAGACAATATACTGGGAAAGTATGATATACTACAGCAGTTTTAATTGCTGCAGGGTGCTGATCTATCCTTGGAATTGAAATACAGGATTTTGTCATCACTTGTATTAAAGGGGCAAGGACAGGCTGAAAATCACACCAGCACTGGGACAAAAATTTGTCCTTGTTGAAGTCAATGGCAAAACTCCCATTGAATTCACTGCTGCAAGGATTTCACTCCATATATTTAAGCAACAAGAAAAGTATTACATGTGTTATTAATACTGTGTGGAAAGTAAAAAACAGAAAGATTTTCAGTATCTATTTGGCTTTTCATTGTTTGTGCTGCAGATTGGTTTTGGTTTTCAAGTCCGCTAAAGTAGAAATTGTACCTAGGTAGTTTTCACTTTAAGGATCTTCTTGTACTTGTGTCTTAAAGGATCCTTTCTTTTTTTTTACAAAAGGATCTGTAAAAGGATCTGTCAGCTTTTTATTGAATTTTCTTCTGTGAATTTGATTGTAGGATCAAGACTCCAAAGATGAAGGTACCACAACTGAAAGATAGAACGTACTCAGTAGCATGACTTTTCATATGGAATTCACTCCCGCTTGACCCAGAGCTTGGCCACGTTCAGGAAATTATGTAAGTCTCACCTCCTGATTCAGACTTTGTGCTAAGCTCTTTTCCCAGCATTCAATCCACTCTTAAGTTTTCCCTTTTCTGTCATGTAGTGGTATTTCTGGGCAGGTGGAGATTTCTGCTTCATATACTTTACTTTTACTTGCAGTCTAAGCCATGTAAAACACATTCAGGCCTTGTACATAGTAGGTTTTTGGTACCAGCTTAACTGCCTTAGTGCAAAACCTAGTCCCCTTACGCTCTACACAGATGTGCTGTGAGGTTTACCAGTGCATCGTACCTTGGTTTCAAAGCAGCAACATCTAAACCAGTGGCTAAAAAGGCTGAATAAACGTGGTTCCAAATATTACCCTATGGATTTCCATATAAATTCTTATAACAATACTTTTTTTCTATATAGATTTCTTTATACGATAACAGGGAATGTTCTAAACTAAGAAGTCATAGAGCATTACTGGATGTTGCTAACAAAGTGTTTCACATGCATGTTAAGTATAGATTCCAAATACTGAGACAGCCAGTCATCTTCAAAATGAGTGCATTTCTAAGGGTCAGTTATGCACAGGTCATGTACAATCCATGTGTGCACAAAATGAAATTAACTCTCTAATTCCCACGTACTGCTGAACATACATATCACCAAAGTGCTTGTGCTCATGTTTTATGTTATACATGATCTTACCTTCAAATACTTAATCTGATGAGACCAGGATTTAAGATAACCAGTATGCTCTTGAGTAATAAATGTTGATAATCTGCTAAGATTGCTACTGCTGTATCTACAACATACAGAGGTAAATATGAGGTCAATAAAAGAAACCTCATATACAAATTACATTTCTCCTCTATAGGGTTTTTTTTTCTTTCTTCTTGTATGGAGAAAATACGGTAGTGATAATTAGTGTAAAACCTGAATGCTTTTGAAAATAGGGGTATGTAATAGAAAGGGATCTCCTGATCCATCAAATCTAGTCTGTTGCTTTCACCAGCTGTCTTACATATGACACTGTTCTCAGTTTACGGGCTTCATGTTAAATTTACTTGGTTTCAGGATTATTTTTTTCCTTCTGTTGTCCTTGTTGAAATGTTCAGGTACAAAGTTTTTTGGTAAGAAATAAAATATCTTCACCCTACTTGATATTTGCATGTATGGAACAATGAAATTCTTTTTTTGTTTAAAACACAGCAAGTAAAGAATATCAAATTAAATGTATAATTGCAATTACTTATCAGTTAAAGGAAACTCACACTTTTATAACACCATTACAAAACACACTTCCATCAGAGAGAAAACATGGTAGTATATAATTTTAGTATACCTTTTTTTTGCCTGGATCTTAGGTGAGGTTTGTGAGAGGGAAATTGTGCTTTCCTGTGTTTGATTGCAATATATTATCAACTTTATTAAAAACTCCCAGTTAATAGAAGATACATTATATTTTTCCCTTGGTCAATGCATTTGTAAATTAGCACACAACTTAATGATACTTAATCTGTGTGGGAAAAGCAGGACTGTGTTTATTACAAGTGGAGATTTTCAGGTCTAACCCCTTCAAATTATCGTTAATAAATGCTGTGATATTTTCCTTTTTTGAGGATGAATGTAACATTACAATGTTCATACAGAAACTTTATTTAAGACCACAAATTACAAATATTTCCTATTTAATGAGAATCTTATTCATAGGCCTTGAGTTGCGCTAGGGAAGATTTAGATTGGATATTAGGAAAAATTTCTTCACCAAAAGAGTTGTCAAGAATTGGAACAGGCTGTCCAGGGAAGTGGTGGAATTGCCATCCCTGTAGATGCATAAAAGATGCATAGATGTAGTGCTTAGGGACACAGCTTAATGGTAACTTGGCAGTGTTAGGTTAGCAGTTGGACTTGGTGATCTTAAAGGTCTCTTCCAACCAAAACGATTCTGTGATTCTGTGTGCCATAACCCTGAATCTTTCCTGAATATCTTAGTTCCCAAAGAGTGCCACTGTGAAACTGAAGTTTATGCTTCAGACAGTTCTTGTAAGTTAAAAAGTGAATAAATTGTTTAACTAAGTTAAAATTAAAAAAAAAATAAATTAAGCTGTAACGCTCTTTTTCTAGTTTGAGTCTAATCAAATGTTAGAATTTGTAAAGCATGTTGCTAAATTCTCAGTAGATTTGCAATATGTAAGTCACAATTGATCCCTGAGGACCTTCATAAAATGTAACCTGTTAATTCATGCATCAAGCTCCATAATCTATGGGTAGAACTTTGTCAATTAAAAACAAGACCCAAACAGAAGGAATACTTCGTTACTTCTACCATGTTTTAATATCAAGAAGTTATCTCAAGGCTAAATTTTTAGATAATATTTTATGAAATTTGCACATATGTTATTTTCAAAATAAAGAGGAAAATTCACCCTTATGGAAGTCAGTGACAGATTTACCATTGAATTTCGAAAAGGCTAGGGTTTTTTTAGTGGCAGGTCTGCCTGTTCTACGTAAGATTTGAACAAAAGGGGGAGAATTCTTATGTATGGCATGGTTTTGTCATAAGTGAACAAGAACTCTTCCAAAAAACTTCCTGGGCATGATTATAGGCTCGGGTCCAGGACTATTTTACAGTAGAAAGTTTGGATGCAGTCACCTTGTTTTGGAGAGTAAGGAAGTTTCATGATGAGGGTGCAACTGGATTATACCAGTTGAGCGAAGGGGCAAAGAATAATCCCAGGTCCTGTGTGACACACCTGGGGCACAGATGTAGCCTTTATTTGTGTATTTCTAAGAACCTGACTTCATTCCCACTGAAGAGGGTACATAGTGACTTTTCCAGATATTTCATTGGAAAAACTACATTGTCACTTCCCTAATGTAAAAGAAGGCTTATTAAAAGTAGAAAATATTCAGACTACTCTGGTTGTGCAGAGAGCACATCCCTGTTAGAAGAAAGCAAGCAATTTCCATTTTGTCCAAACAAAATTGATTTGATGCTTAGCTGACAGGTTGTTACTGCAATTTTCTTTGTTAAATGGGATAATGCAGGGGACTGGAAAAGTTAGGAGGAGCTTGAGGGTCACATTCATTCAAATGGTCAAAGTGGTTCATGGAAGTGATTCGTTTCCCTGTGTTCAGTGTCAGGGCGATCTTTCAGCTGAACAGGTCACTGTGGTCTGAAATTGAGCATTATCTGTTGATCTGAGCCCTAAAATGTTTGCTTTGAATAATTCTTATCATTTCTCCCCTTCCCGAAAGAATCACACAGTGTGCAATACCTCTAAAAGGTCTTATCAGGAATCTTTTGTAGCAAGAATAGTCAAGCCTTAAAAGCCAAAAATATAAGTAATTGACAAAATAGGAAATTATTCAAGAACTATATACCACTGGGAGTATATATCCAGCAAAATAAAAATTAAAATTTAAATATGTATTGAATATAAGCAAGTCTATAATAGTAGCTTTGAACTGGCTACAATAGGTAAATAGCAGGAAAGAGACGATTGCAGAGACTTCACCATGGGTTGTGCAATCACATTGGGGACCTTAGGCATATACTTCAGATGCTATCCTGCTCTGACATCTCCAGTCCTCAAATAATGTATTTGGTACTTGCTTAAACCATTCTGCACTGCAGTCACACCTTCAGTTGCAGCGTCAACATGCATCAGAGAAAAGCTGCTGTGAATTCTCACAAAATGGCTAGACTGAAAGTCAAACTATATACTAAGTTCTTTGAGTTTCAGTATTCACAAATGTGTAAAAATAAACCCCTAAAAATCATAAAATAGTTGGA
>VYZM01015613.1:51619-102537 GCA_013398915.1 Dromas ardeola
GACAAATACATATTTGGGAGCAATTAAAACATTCTACTTACTAAAAACTGAAAATCAAACGCAAGTATGAAAAATAACTCTTCTTTACAGTCCAGAAACTTGCTAAGAGCTCTAACAGATTGGGGAAATTTTCTGCTGAGTAAAAAAGTAGCCTTAGTAGGATTTTTGTTCCAGTTTTAAATTTTCCCTGAATACCAATTAATATGTTTCTGTCACATTAGCTATGAACTTCTGAGACTCATTCAGAACTCTGTCCTCATCTGCCTTTGTCCTTCACTTTGGTGCTTACAGTCAGACCAGGAAATTTCAGGACCAAAATGTACGTAATGCATTGATACAGATTTTGAAGTTGCATAAAACGTCACAACTTAATGGGTTTTGAGGTTGTATACTTTATAGATTTCTCTCTTAAGCAAATAAATCTTGCTTATTTTGCATTTTAAATGCCAAACTGTCTTCAAGGTATCTTTTCTCAGTTCTTTTTAAGCAGACTAATGTTTTGTCTCTTTACAGTGCCACATCAAACGTAACATTTATTTACCACATTATTTGCCTTAGAATAAGAGTATTGACATAGATGCCTTTGAAATCGCAGGTGTGGAGACAGCCCAGTCCTGTTAAATTTCTTTTCATTTAGAGTTTTAATATCTATTAAAAAACTCTAATTATAGTTGGAGTTGAATCAGAAATCTGACTCTCAGCGTATAAGAAATTCATAGCTGCTTCTGAAGTATGTATTTATCTGATTGTTTTATTTTTCCCTCATAGGAGACAGTGAAATTTAATGTGTGATAATTAATCAGATGGACTGAGGCCACATTTCAAGAGTGGTCTAGCACATGGTAAAAAAGTGACTTGAGAAAAGGGTCCTTGCAAACAAACCTGAAAGGTAAGGATTTATTGAGAATTTTCAAGAAAAAAAAATCATTTTGCAGACAAGCTTCACAAACAGGTCTACAGAAAATAGGCTAAAGGGTAACGATGCTAGTCTGTGTGACTTCTTACATGAACCTTTCCTTGGAATCAATAAATTAAGTCAGAGTCATGGTAATTTCAGGGGGTGAATCACTGAAGATAAACAGTATACCTGATCTAATGATAAAGCAGAATAAGTGAGCATTATTCAATCTCCAAAACAGCACCTTGAAACTTGGGAAACTGTCCCTTGAGTTTGGCAAACAAGTACACTCTAACTCTGTACTAACTCACACTAGAAATTGTGTGTATCTAGAAATGGCAAATCCTGGTTTTATCTTTGAGATTGCTATGTTGCTTTTGCTTGTGGATTATTACCATGCAATTAATGATGCCGTTAATTATATTCATTACTTTCCTTCGCCTTCATAACTCCTAGTTTGCATTTTTCTTTTTCAGTGTCAGGGATATAAATACTGTCTTTTATCATTAATTGAATTTGATTTCTTTGCTCTTTGCTTATCAAGAGCACTGGTCCAAGTCTCAGACCGTTAAATAATTCCTGTTTATTACAATACAATGTTTCTGGTTTTTCACAATTGGGTATAATGGAGCTAAAGAACATAGGCGTTGCCCTAAAAAATTTACATATTGATACCATGACCTTACATATGTGAGTACTCCTTATTCATGCAGTTTATCCTACTAATGCCAGATTTCTTGGCCTATATATTTAATTGCCAGTGTTGATTCCAGGAGTCAGAATAATGAAAGGAACTGAATTTAATCAGTTGATGTTGCTGAAATCTGGGAAGGTTAGAGTTAGTGGGTGGTTGTTTTTTGGACAATAGAGAACATTAGGCAAAAGAAGCGGGAGCAGCATTTTGTATATAAAGTAATAATAACTATCTTTGTGCTGCCAACAGCTCTGTAGCAAGTCACAACGAATGCTTGTGGATGGCTCTTCTGATTGCATTTGTGCCTAAATGTCACGATTAGATACTTCTTCCCGCAGTGCTCCCAGCTATACAGTGTTATTTCTTTTCTGTCACATGAGCAGAGGTACTGCAAACGCAGAAAACTGATGCATGTCCAATGTTATTTCTGAGTGCTTCTCTGAAACAGCAGTTTTTTGTGATGAATGGCAGTGCACCGTGACTGCATAGCACGGGCACATATTCTCTGCCGATAATTCACTACCCAATGGGTTCAAATATGCAGAAAGGGGAAACTGACAGGAATGGATTGAACTGAGAGGTAAGACAGTGAAGAGAGGTTATAAGGAAAGTAAAAAGACATAAGGAGAAAATCATGTTTGGAAGTCTTAAAGACAGTTTTAGAAGGTTTAACTATATCAGGAATAAAAGGATTTTTGTTAATGGTTTTTGTCTGTTTCTAGGGATGCAAAGGTACGTTGCCAATAATTATGCAGAACAGGCAGAATTCTTCTAGAACAGGCAGAAGTCTTCTAGAGATACTGTTATTTTCATTTTGGGAAAGCATATTAGGTGACCAGTAAGGCCATGCCCAAATATTTATACTCCAACAGTAACTAATGAAGATATTAGATGTCAGCTATTATAATGCATACTTTAAAATAAGTGTATAGGGATAACTTTCATCCAAACGTGTTTCAGTTGTGTTTTTTTAAAAAAAACACCCTCCTGCCAGAGGAGGTCTCTGTGAGTGTAATACTGATTTTAATAAGTCTCCAGATACTTCTTAAGGACTGGAAGAAAGGTAGCATTGTGTCAACAAGTGCTTGTTTTTGATGTAGACTGTAGCAGGGTTTCAAAATAGTGTTTCATAGTATCTTGAAACCAAACTGAAGAGGTGTGTACTGGGTAAGGTGGGACTAGACTAGCCTAGTATAGCCTTGGCTATACTGCAGTTCTTAAGAGAGTAACAGTCAGTGGTTAGAAGTCTAACTGATAGTTGGTTATTAGCGACTTTCCTTGGGACTTAATACCTGGGCGGAAACTGTTCAGCCTCTTTATTAACCTGGATGATGGAACAGAAAGCACCCTTAGCAAATACATGGCTGACAACAAATGGGGGGGAGTCATAGATATGCTGGAGGGCAGGGCTGCACCTCAGAAGGACTTTGACAAGCTAGAGCAGTACACTGACAGGAACCTTTTGAAGTTCTGCAAAACTAAGTACAGGATCTTATATCTGGAGTAGAGTAAGACCATGTAACAGAACAGGCTGGGGACTGACTTGATAAAAAGTCTCACAGAACAGGAACTCGTAGACAAGTTGAACATGTGTCAGCAACATGCCCCTCCAGCTATCAAGTCTTACATTCTCAGAAGCTTTATTAGCAGGAGAGTAGCTAGAAGGATCTAAGGAAGTGATTATTCCTCTATATTGAGCCCTTAAAATTGCATTTGGGATACTGTGTCTGGTCATGGGGCTCTGAAGTAGAATAAAAACACTGGCAAACTGGAGAGAGTCTGGAGGAAAGCTGACAAGGTGGTTAGGACTCTGGAGCACATGATTTATGAGGTGAGAGCGCTGGGTTTGTTCAGCCTTAGGAAAAGAGAGCTATAGGGTGATCTTATTGCTGTCTCCAGCTACCTTATAGGTGAGAAAATGGAGCCACACACTTCTCAGGGATGAACAGTGGAAGGCTGAGGGAAATAAGGTGCATCAAGGGAAATTCCAGTTAGATACAAAAAAGAAAGTCTTTCATAGGGAGGGGGTGATCAAATGATAGCACAGGTTTCCCAGAGAGGTTGTGGAATCTCTGTCCTTGGAGATTATTCAAAAGTCAGTTGGACACGGCCCTAAGCAACCTGATCTAGCTTTGTAGTCAGCTCTGTTTTGAGAAGTGGTTGGACCAGATGGCCTCCTGAGATCCCTGCCAGCCTAATTTCCTCTATGATTCTATGATTTAACCAGTAAAGGGGATCAACCATTCAAGTCCATAATTTATGGACTTTCTTGTACACCGTTTGGATGCTAGGGTTCTCTTACTGCCACAAATCAAGATGGATGGTATGTAAGATACCCATTTATAGTTGTTAAAATAATTAACTTCTCTGTGAGAAAAAAGGAAAACTACAAACTCAACCACATGAATACCACAAAATCCCTCAAAAATATGAAGGAAATGTAACGTTAATGGCACAAATTTACATAATGTTTTATCTACGTTCATATCAAATCAGAAAGAAATATCTTGTATTTGGGAAGTCCAATTTGAAAGTTGCAGCTTTTGAAAACATTCTTCAGCTGTCTCAATTGGATGCCTTTAAATTCCTGTAATGTCACTGTATGCCTCTGTATTCTTAAATATGTTTTTAAATGTTTTCTTTCAGAACAAAAGCATATAGTTCAGTCTTGAAAATACCTTCTCTCCTTAAGTAGCAGTAACTCCAGTATTGCTAACAACATTGTCATTCCTGTTGGTGCTTTTTAACTAAAATACCCAATGTAACATATTTACAGTGTATTTTGACTAAAACTCTTAAGTGATTCAGGCATCAGTTGTTTTTAACTGCCAGTTCCATCTAGAAATGATAAATAACTGCCTGTCATAGGAATGGGTTCTTGAGAGGAGGTAATTTGCTTTTGTCCCTTTCCAATAGCAGTCTGTTGCCTTATACTTTGGTGGGGTGGAGTCAAGGTTTTCTTACTTTCTCTTTTCTGTTTATTTCCTTCCCATCTGGGGATGAAAGAAATGAATATGCGCTGAGCCTGTCTGTGTGGAATGCAAGAAACCCGACAGTGGGGCAGAAGCAAAACTGAGATCCAGTTAGGCCTTATCATAGTCTTATACATCAACACATATTTGAGCAATGAAACAGTACTGGCTAGAACTGCCACTGTATCACTGTATCATCACCACTGTATCACCAGCTGTCATAAGAAATTAAAGGGAACCTATTCTTTGGAAGTAGAAAGGCTTCGGTACCAATTACCTATAGTGTATGGTGGCCTTGGGGGTAATTAGCAGGCATCACAGTGACAGCTCTGAAAACTGAAAAATGAACACAATAATAATGATATTTTAATAAATTTGTACTGTTTCCTGGTAACACTGAGACCATTATCTGGGAGTGGAACATAAGTCATTTGTTTTCTGTGCTGTCTCAGTCAGGAGTGTGTGTATTAAAACAGTTGTTGATGAGTGTATACTTGCTTACTTGGTTATATCACTTTTCTGGCTAGATTTTGTAATTCCTTCTGTGATTTTTTTTTTTTTTTTTTTTTTCCTCCTCATAGTTTTATCATCCAGTGGAGAGTGAGATGAGAGGAGTACTTGTGGTCTCTAGTTAATGGTAGAACGATGAAACTGCCCTCGATATAATGGTTCAGATTCAGTTTTATTGAAGAGGCTATAACACTGTCTCCTGGTATTTCCCGTCTACTATATGGATTTGGAGGAGCTCAGATAGGTTAGACTCTGTAGATGCAAGTACAGTATAGTAGGTTCTTAGCCAAAAACAACTTTGGCGAGCATCCTTGTGAATTTTTTGAACTGCAAGACCTGTGCAGTATTTGTAGAGGGAGCAGGAGTCTTATCAATAGTGCTGACTCTGCCACTGTTTATCAGTATTGTGCATGTAGGTTAAAACTGGTGTCAGTGAGTGAATGAACTCAAGACTGAAACCAGTGTCTGCCTGTACCTCCTGTTTACCCTAGTCCTTATCAGAGAAGTTATAAAGAAGCTGTTCTACCTGAACCCATTTGGATTATAAAGAAGCAACAAGAAATACCATGCTTTAATTACTAAGATCCCAGATACCTGAACTTTGCACATAACAAATCTCTGTTGGCTGCAACCTTTGCACAGCACAATAAATACGTCTGCTGCGTGGCAGTGAGCTCATTGAGTTAGTAACAGAAAAACAAAGAAATGGCTTGAAGTTAGTCGTGTAAAAGTACTCTTAAATGCAGAAGGAACCACTGCTTTACAGCGAATGTATGCTCTAATTTATTTGAATAAAGAAATTACCTTAATAGAGGAAAAAAGTATTTGTCTTTCAATACTTTCAATAATTAATGGCAGTTTTATAGCAATATTTGAATTTTACTCAGACACGGAAGTCAGGTATAAACAAACAAAAAAAGTACCTTTTGGTTAGAAAAACAATTTAATATATGCCAACTGTAATGCCAGGTAGAGTCTGATACACCTTTTGGATTACTAAAACCAGATACAATAATTCAAATTTTATTGTGTTTGTTTTCACTTAAATTTTTTCCCCCCTGGGAAAAGAAGAGAAAATAAACTTGATATTTCATGAATTTCCCCCTTGCATTTTTCAGTCAAGTAAACAGACCTGTAGTTATAGTGTTAAGAGTTGGAATTTTAAGGGAATTAGGCCTGGAAGAGGATTTCCTAAAGCATCCAGGCAGCAAAGTACAAGTGACATAAATGAGATTGCTTGAAGTAGTGTCATAAATGGAAAACATAAACTGGTGTTCCCATTCTTTCTGTATCACAAGATTCTTAAATGCTTTTGGAAACCTAGCTCTAGCCATTCTGTTTTCATTGGTTTTAATTGTTTTAGATTAGAAAAAGAGATGTAAGCTATTAGCAAATCAATATTCTTTTTTCTTTAAAAAAGCAATCTGGGTGTAAATTTCAGAAATACTCATATTTTGTTAATTCCCAGTGCTCAAACATGTTATTTTTAACATGTTATCTTTCAAGGGGCAAAGTAAAAAAAGACCTTTGGTCACATTAAATTCAATGCAGTTAGGATTTTAGGCAACTAAGTTCATTAGAGTTGTTTATATAAATCTTATTTGGGCACCTGAGGTTTGTGGGCGCTTATTACTTTAGTGAAAACTTAATTTGGTGCCAAAAGTCTTCTGTGTCCCCAAAGCATTACTGTCTTGGCTTCTCAGTGCTGCTCTCTCCCCTAAGACTGTTCATGATTTACAGACAGGGCGTTTCAACGTCAGCTCCTTTAGGAGGTCAGTTCAATCACTGGTCTCTCAGCAAGTCTAACACACATGGACAGCATTTATTTCAACACAAAATACAGCAGTCACAGGCAGTTTCATCCAAAAGTACAGCTGGAGGAAGCATCAAACTTGTGTATAACAGTCTAGAGAGTTAAACCAATTGTCCAGGAAATGGAAGTCAGGGTTTCCAGACTCTCCTCAGTCCATACATGTTCTATCTGACTTTGCTCAGCTTTCAGGTGACAGGACTATTCCTTAGCTGATAGACAAAAATGCAATGCAAACCAGTCACTACTCCTCTTACTAGATCATTTAGTAAGTAAATTTGAAGAAAATTTTGTTTTAACTTTTAGTCAGATATTTTATCTTTGTAGCATAGGCCAGCATTTCATGATCAGTCAAAATTCCTACCTAGATAAAAAGTCCTGAGCAAGCAAGGAGTACAAGGCTAAGCTCTATTTCTTACAAAGGTAACATTGACAAGCTAACACCGTCTTTTTACTTTGGGAAATTAAAAAGGGAAATTATAATAATAATGATAACATACTGATTCCTTGAATTAACCTCAGCTTACAATACCATTTTCTGAGAAGTGATGCTTAATCTTACGTGTTCTTTAGTGGAAGAGATGCTGTAACCCTTTTGCTTTCCAAAGTACACAAAATAAAAACAAAGAAATGAAAAACAAGCAACCAAAAGAAATTAAAGAAGCGATCAAATCGTTGAACAGTCAAGGAAGTAGTGAAACAGCTAAACTTTTCCAGTGACAGCTGACAGTGTTGCTGGAGTAGGAGGAGACACAAGACACTCCTTTAGGTTATTATTCTAGCTATCTCTATTATGAGGAAGAGACAGGGGAATGAGATGTAGGTTGTGATGCAGGTATGTACTCCAAAAAGGAGTGAATCACTTCAGATGATCTGAAGATGCAACTACATTTGCTTCTTAATCTGGATCCAGCATATGTTCCTAAAGCAAACCTCCTGCTAACTGCTTTGATTCATATTACTGAGCTGTCTTGGAGTGCACAAACTGGATTCCTTTCAAATGAGATTAAATCAGGTGTGAACCTTAAGCTCTCCAGTCCTAACTTGTATTGTGTGTGGGACCCAATCAAAACTAGTCTGAAGTCCACAAAAAGTGTATGCTATGGCTAGTAGATCCTCAGCATGAACAGTTTTGCTCTGCATGCCCACTCCTTTTGATCTGCACTACTTGCTGGTGAAGGTGTAACATGATTAATGCCCAGGAAGAAAGTACATCTTTCTGCTAACTACATGTGAATCTGGAAAGATTTGCCAGGTCAGTGCCTAAGAATAGGTGGCTGAATAAGGTCAGTGAATCTCATTTTTTTCTAGTTTGGCCATTAGCCACCACGTAAGCCTCCAGCTCCTTATTGTCGATGTGTGGCAAAGACAAAGTTCAGTTCCAAGAGAGTACCACAGTTAGGGATTACTTGAAAATTAATATCAAGTTCTTTCCTTCCTTAGCATTCTTTGTGCACTTATATTATTTTTTTTTTCCCTGCTAGGAATGTGTTGACCATTTGTTACCACTTCCATGGCTTCCTCAGAATCCATTCTGCCTGGGTCAGTGGGGAGAGTAATAAGCAGTATTGAGGTCTCCCACAGTTTCCACTTGAATGCCCAGAGGAAGACTGATCAGAAGACGAGATACGCAGAAGGGAATGCAGAAGTGGACAAAATATGCCAGCTCAAAATAATACCCTCATACGACAAGATAGGAGACCAGTGTTAGGTAACTGCTGACAGTAGGCAAAGTAGAGAAAAGCATGGTCTGTAAGAGATGCTTGAAGCAATGTCGGAGAGAACTGACGAGAAAGGCAATTTTTAATGGAAAGTTAACATATATGAGCCAGATGTGTTTCTGTAATCAGAATACCCTGTAACATAGAAAAAGACAGCTAAAATATATCAGACAGACAGAGCTTTGGACTATACCAGTAGTCCAAAAAGGTTAAAACTTATGCAGCTTTGAGGAGCAGTAGATGTAAAGTCCAGAGAGATCATAGGATTGTAACCAAATGCTGGTCCATTTCAGAAATCCATGACCAAAATAACTACATTTATTAAAATAAAAATAAATAAAAACTTAATATTAGCATTCAACTTTCAACTCAAATATAAGCTTAATTTATTCTGGCTTCAGAAGTTATTTCATGTCAACTAAGCTGATCTAGCTGTCAACCTATGTATGTTTAACCCTAAGGAGGTGTGCACTTAACCTCACATTGAGTTTCATTTGCTGCAAGCTGGGAGTGAGCACATGTAGAATTACTCTGGTAACTTGGCTGTTCGACTAAACTTTCGTTCTATTCCTAGTGGGTAAGCATTCAACCATATGAAAAAAAAAAATACAGGCATGTGCCTTGCATATTATTACATCTTTTCTTTGGGGTAATGGGATTGATATGTTTTATAATTCACTGTAGAGCAGTGGGAATGGTTCATGACCTAAATTATACTGAGCTGCAAAACCCAAGATTTTGAACCGTGAAAACTAGTCCTGCCATTTATCTTTAAGAATAGTGCTTCCTAACCCCTGTTTGTAGATTAATAATGTGGCACTTACTGGCATTCAGAGAAACAAATGGTTAATGGTGAGGATAGCAAAATAACCTTTGTAGAAACAGTGGCCACCAATAAATGTTTAACTAAAATAAATTTGCCCTAGATTTCTTTGGCAAAATAACCAGGGCACTGAAAAGTACACACCAGTTTTCCCAGCCCTTTTCATTCCCTTTTCACGGAAAACAATGGTTTAAAATTCAAGAAATAGAGCTCCATTCTCAAAATACTTTGCTTTCTATTAGAATTTGTTCATGAGAAATTCTTAAATCTGTGGAGGGTTTTCTAGGAAAAGTTTTCTGTCTAAAAGGTTTTTAGAAGCTCACAAAATGTGTGATAAATCTCAGCTTAAAGATCTGAGTTCAGCGATTTTCCTTTTTTTTTTTTTTTTTTTATGATGCATCTTTAACTGTAAATATTTGTGGCTTCCATATAGTGTTGGAAGGGAGCAGAAGTGCAAACCCACCACTGGGAGGGTCCGCAGCAACACGGCACATGACTGCTTTTAGCAAGAGGGATCCAGTAGAGCTGTGAACCCAATAGACCCTTACTGTAACTTTGGTCCAAAACCTTTATATTTCAGTAGCCTTTACCTGCTGTCACCTGTTCTGTGAGCGGTTTGACAGTCTCAATCTGAGCACATTCTGTGCCAACCTTTGTCCAAATGGGAGATCTATGAGTACGCTGATAATACAAAGACAGAGCAACGCGGATTTTTTAGCTTAACTTCTTTCCTTAGCAGATTTTTTTAATGGATAAGTAATGAAGGCTTACAGGACTGAAAGATTTTTGAAGAGCCTGCCTAAGGTGAGCTCTATGCCTCTCTGTGAACAAAAACTCAAAGGATGAAATCCTGGCTCTCTTGTAGTTGATGGCAAAACTCCCATTGACTTCAGTGGGGATAGGATTTCTTCCAAAGTGCACAGAGTATTCCCAAGTCAAAATGTAAGCACACCAGCTTATTAATAAATGCATAATAACACAGCAAGCCAAAGGCAGTATAAATACTTAGACGGAGTGTGATTCAGTTTAAATGCCAATAGCAGACTTACTTTTGGAATCTGTGAAGGATCCAGATGCCACAGCTAAGATCTCTCACGTTCAGACATCTGGATTCACTGATTGCTATTCAAAAGGAAATAATTAATAAAGAGAAAGTGGCAGAGTGGTGCTATATATCTAATGGCACAGGACTTTATAGTGATTATGAGCTATTTTTTAATGTTTAAGTAAGTGAGAGCTGGATTCTTTTTGTACAGTCCTTGTTCCACCTTTTTCCAAGAGAAAGTGAAAAATAACAACTGGAGTTAACGGAGCGCATATGAAAGTGTCAGGGAAGTTTGAAATTGTGATTTAAAAACATGAGAGAAGATGAAGATTTTAATTAATTTGCTTTCCGGTTTATAGCTATGTCTAGAAGTTAGTTGGCATTTGTGTATATGTTTGAGCTAGAGATGAGTGTACCACTATTGACTGATTTCTACAAAAAAACCCAAATAATATGTGCTGTGTAGATTTGTTTTAGTATAGGGACATCTTTTCTGTATCCAGTGTAACTGTGTCTGAGTGCAGTGGTCTGTTCATTTTCTCTGTGCTGCAAAGAAACACCTCTGCTAATTAACTTGATGCAAATGAGAAAATTGTCTTATGTAGTAGTTGAATTTGCATGTTACTTTTCAGTGTCATCAAAGAGGAGTCTTGAAATCATTCTTTCTGCCTGTAAAGGCCACAGAAAAGATGCTTCATGCCTTAAAAGAGAGAGAGGGAGGTATTTTATGTACGTTGCTTTTTCTGGGGTTTTTTAATCCTGTCTTTGGAGGACTGGTGACCCTAACCAGGGGTTGCAGCAACAACCTTATAACAGAGGTCTGATAAGCCTGTGAAGTATTCACCTTTTGTCTAATCGTTTCCACTGCCATGTCTTTTACTGAAAGCATTTGCAAGTCAGGGAGGGAGGTACTCAGTAAAAATTTTTTCTTTGCACTTACTACTACATGATTTTAGCTTAAGAAAACTATTTTTTCCCAGTTTGTACAATCATAAGAAGATCTATCATACATATATGACTGCCACTTGAAATTCACACATCTGCCTGTGACAATGAACTTGGAGCAGTGCTCATTTTTATACTGTAGGTATCAAACATGAACAAATGCTGACGTCCTCTCTTTTATAATTTATGTTAAGAGGTGGGAACTTTACACATGAAGTGGATAGTTGTTTACAGTGAATTCATTGTCCTTGCTACAAGCAGTGCAATTTCTCTTAGACTGCTTTCCTGAAGGAACGAGTAAAGGATCCTATTTCAGATTATAAAAGGCAATTTGTATTTTATCCAGTCTCCTAAGTAGTAAATGTTTTGTTATTCATTTAGAAAGAACTGGGAATGGTGACATAAACATAGAAAGCATATAAGAAAACAATTTAGATATCTGTGGAGCAGTAACTTAATCTCATGTTCTATAGCTTTTCTTGTAAGGGGGAGGAGCAATAAAAGTTTAGACTATTTAAGAACACCCAGAGGATAAAATTCAGCACAGTTTATGTAACTGTAAACACACAATCATTAAGTGTCTATTTCAAGTGGGTCATCAAAGTTAGACTAGGTTAGATGCACAAAGTTAGATGAAATAATTCCTAGGTAATTAAGGAATTCATAATCTCGTTTAATTTCAGCAAGATTTAAGACTCCTGAAGGAGTTGTTGTAAAAATTCTTAGACACCAAAATGAGAAAATAAGCACTTTCTGAGATTTTGTAAAATCTCTTCATACTTTGGAATTTAGGAGACTGCATCTTATAAATATTTAGTGTGTAGTGTTAAAATCTTAAACAGCTGTCCAAGATAGCTAAATATTCAGTGGAAACAAGTAGGCATGTTTAGCACAAGTCACCTGCTCTGTTTTTAACTAGGAGGAGATGGGGTCTGCTCATGAGGTCCCTTTTTTTCCCATTAGTTGTGGGAGGAACCTAGGTTCTAGATGAAATACATATATTTGTATTAGAAAGGTTTGGTCAGGTTAATCTAGATGGCTAATTTAAGATTATAGATACCTGAAGTTTGGTGAAAATAATCCCACTTTAATTGCATAGCTGTAGGTAACTAAATGCCATTAAAATGTTGCCTGAGGATGTAAATCAAGAGGAAGCGAAGTCAACAGCAAGCTGGAGGTGGTGTAGCATACAGCATCTTGCTATAATATGGAGTCTTCTGGTGTAGGGTGTCTCTTTACAAGCCTAGGAAGTTTCAAGTAGCTGAAAGTAAAATACTCTCATAGACAAGGACAAATTTTAGTATCTAGTGTACACCTAAATTTTTGTTTAGAATGAGGTAGGTAAATCAGTAATTTCCCGCATAATTTTTTCTATCCTTTACTTTAATCCTTTTTGTACTTGAACACTGTGATCAGAGCATCTACTTGGTATGTTAGAAAGAAATGGTCAGGTCCCTTCTCTGCACATAAAAGGATTGAAATGTCATACTAGTACTTGTCAGAGGAACCAGCAGATTTACACAGCACATCTATTTTAATCCTTTGATTTGCACCTGTTCCATTTTGTGTGCTCATTATGAGGAAGAGAGTCATTTAAAAATGGGAATCTTAATTTTATTCCTTTGGTGTGAAGTTCTAATAATTCAGCATTTTTTCTGGCCATAAGGTGTGTAATGGGACTAGTCTGCCAGTAACTGATAATCTGCGGATGAACTCCGGATTTGGAACCCTGGGGGAGATCTATTTTTACGCCAACTAGAAGACCACAGGACTCATGGCACTGAGGAAATATATACTTTAAAAATGAGAAAAGAATAAAAAAGAAAGCAAAAAGAATGAAAATTTTGATATAACATGGCTTGCAAACCTTACCCTAATGGAAGAGGTGTGGTCCAGAAATCTTGCATAGGTTTTACTGAATTGAGCAATTAATAATGCTTTGTCTCCGTGTCAGGTTGTTTCACTACGGGCCCACTGCAGTCCCCCTGCTCACACATACTTCTGAAAAACAGGCTATAATCCTCTGTGAACTTTTGTGTGCCTGTCCTCATTTCTCAAGGTGCTGAACATCATTTCCTCAAATGACTGTTTGCTTATTCCTCAGCTCTGGAAACATCATCTGCTGTCTTCAGCCGAGCTACCAAACAAAGAATCAGCATAGAAGCAGCGGTCACATTTGTTGGCTTTCATTTCTCTATGTCCTCAGGTTATGCTTTTGTCAAATGACAACCCTGTAGTTCAGAAAGCCAACAATGTTCAGAGACTCCAGTAATGCTTGCAGCGCATTTGACAAAAATTAGTATAGGAAGAACCATAATAAGGCATTTAGTTATGCAGATTTTTTAGAACACAAAACATCCTTATCTACTTCCACGGAACATACTGGTTGTGCCATATAAGGGTGATGAGGGAGTGGAAGGTGTCCCTGCCCATGGCAGGGGCGTTGGAACTAGATGATCTTTAAGGTCCCTTCCAAGCCAAACCATTCTATGATTCTATGAGACCATGTCAGCTGTAATGGAGCCTGCCCTGATAGCCCTTGAAGTTCTTTCCACCAGGTCTGGCTCTTTTTTATCTAGTAAAATAGATTCTGTTAATCAACCATATTGTGGCAAATGCCCTCATATCAAAATATTATTTATTTAGTTTCTTCTTTTTTGATGCCTTTGTTATCTGTTAACAAGTTTATGCTGAGTTTCTTTACTTCGATCTTTCTTCTTTTTGTCCCATGCACTTTGCTCCTTGACCCATTCCTCAGTTAGACTGAGCTCAGCCTGGAATATATCTGGGTAATGAGGACTGCAGTGTATGGAGGTGATCTTGAACTTGGTAATAGGGGTTCTGCTCCCAAGCAGAGCCAGAGCAGGGCAGAGCTCAGTGCAGCTTTCCTGCCCAGTCATTCATCCAGCTTCTAAGGTGGGTTTCAGTGCTTTCTCTCAGCTGTTTTATCATGACTGATAACAATCTAAAATTGTCTTACCCTCTATTTTACTGTTAAAAACCAAAATTGATACTGGGATTATAGGAAGACGCTACAAAATTGTTATCTTAGCAGCTTTACTGATGCAGAAATAATTGATGGTGTGCATTTTTTTAGTGTCTATAATTGCAGAAATACATTGTACTAAAATGAATGCAAATTCAAAGATAAAGAATTTTCGGTGACACTGCTTACTTTAGAATCATAGAATCATGGAATGTGTTGGGTTGGAAGGAGCCTTTAAAGGTCATCTAGTCCAACCCCCCTGCAGTCAGCAGGGACATCTTCAACTAGATCAGGTTGCTCAGAGCCTCATCAAGCCTGGCCTTGAATGTCTCCAGGGATGGGGCCTCCACCACCTCTCTGGGCAACCTGTTCCAGTGTCTCACCACCCTCATTGTAAGGAACTTCATCCTAATGTCTAATCTAACCCTACCCTGCTCTAGTTTAAAACCATTGCCCCTCGTCCTATCGCTACATGCCCTTGCAAACAGCCCCTCCCCAGCTTTACTGTAGGCCCCCTTCAGGTACTGGAAAGCCACAATAAGGTCTCCCTGGAGCCTTCTCCTCTCCAGGCTGAACAACCCCAACTCTCTCAGCCTGTCTTCATAGAAGAGGTGCTCCAGCCCTCGGATCATCTTCATGGCCTTCCTCTGGACTCGCTCCAACAGGTCCATGTCCTTCTTGTGCTGAGGGCTCCAGAGCTGGACACGGTACTCCAGGTGGGGTCTCATGAGAGCAGAGCAGAGGGGGAGAATCACCTCTCTGGATCTGCTGGCCATGGTTCTTCTGATGCAGCCCAGGATGTGACTGGCCTTCTGGGCGGCATATGCACACTGTTGGCTCATGTCCAGCTTTTCATGCACCAGTACCCCCGAGTCCTTTTCCACAGGGCTGCTCCCTGTCAGATCCTCCAGACTGTATTGATAATGAGGATTGTCCCGACCCAAGTGCAAGACCTTGCACTTGGCCTTGTTGAACTTCATGATCTTTCTTGGAGATGTTCCATGGAACCAGCTACTTCTCTGTCCCAGAAGCAATTGTTCTTAGCCTGTGCCTCTCTCCAGGGTTTCACATGAATTCCCAGTCAACACAGGGCACACGTTTCACATGCAGTGAAATGGTATGTCAAGAATTATTACCATTAAGCAATTTCAGATACTTGAAGAAATTTCACCATTGTGGTCAAGAACTAATTTACGCCACAGTTTTCCAAATATATTAATGAACACAAAGCATCTCACTATTGCCTTTAAAAATACAACAACAACAACAAAAGAATGAAAGGTACCGCTGAGTGGCAGTAAGTTATTAGTCTAACAAGGCCAAATTTTTTTTTAAAAGTTAGGTTCCCAAGTCTGTGTTTAGTATTGGAAACTAGTAGCCTGATTTTCATTGCAACTAACTTTTTAATCAACCTTTTAAAATTTAATGGAGGCTACTAGATTCTGAAAAAAATCTGCATTGTGTTTATTTTAATTGGTTAAATATGCACTCATATTTAGCACAGTTAGCAGCCTTATTTCAATAATCACTATTTTTCAAAATCTTGGCTCAGATCTTTTCCGTCATTAACTTTTATGACTCTATCTATATCAAACACCAATAAATATGTAACTTAAGAACGTCTCTCTTTTAACTATGCTCATGACATCACAAGTTTTTCACTGTTGAATTATGCCTGTGCTAAACAAACAAAATGTACATGTTGTCCCCCCACATCACTTGGAAATCATTCCTTGGCTGACGTAAGTAGCTAACTGTAAGCCAATGGAAAAAAATCTTTAGAATATTAATTGGAATTATCGGGGCTAATGACAGCATAATAGATTAATAGACTCCCCCTGCAAATATGAGAATAGTCGCTACTTTCTACCAGTGAAGTGTCAACATGCATTTACAATGTTAAGTGCTCTATGAAGCTCTTTGTATGGCCATCACTTTGCTGGAATTACAATAGCAAGGTAAATTAAAGTTCAAAGAGAGTTTCACGAGTTCTGCTGTCATTCAGCAGTTCATTGAAATGCCTTCTATTCCTCATAATTCTTTTCTTGCCACAGAATGATACAAATTATCAAGCATATTCTAGTAAACAGCAATCAAGGAGGTTGGTTTTCTTAATAAAAAGCCCCACTGTAGGAAAAATTTTTTGCAAGTGTTTTTGGGAGAAAAGCCAGCGAAGGGCAAAATGGGACCTGGCAAGGTGTGACTCTCAATAGAAGTGGCTAACCCTCCTGCTAAAGAAAGTTGCGATGATCCGTGGGTGGCTTCTTACAGTGTTGAAATCTACATCCGTGGGAATGACTCTCCTTAAATCCTGTCCACCACTTACTCCAGACCTTATTACATAGTTTAGAGGAAATTATTTTAAACATCATTCCTCTGCATTAATTAATACTCTAGAATGTTTAATAAAAGCAGTGTTTTACATAGGCAGAGTTCTTGGGAGCAGACTGGCGAACTTGGGTTTATCAGATAGTTTAGAAGAATAACATTGTCACACTAAAGTAGATACCTTATCGAAAAATGATGTTTTCTACTAATTCCAGTCATTGTGGAAAAACAAGTCTGTTTTAATATTCTTTTGCATTATAAAAGCATGGATTTTTGTCTGCGATATGATGAGGCCAATTTCTTTAGTCAAGGCAAAATTTGACTAAAGATTTTAAGGGAAGGATTCTCTCAGAGAAAGAATGTATCCAATTGTAAAGCAGTTGCTCTGGCAGAACTCCCAGATTTATTACTATGATTGCATGCATTTTTGCATATACCAATAGCCCAATGTACATCATTAATTGCAGAGATTATGGAATCTATATGCAAAGGGGTAATACCCCTTAGGCACCTAATTCCCATTGATATACTGTTCTTGGTGCCTTTGAAAATCTTGCTTTTTGTCTTCCTCTCTGTTTATGTATTCCCTGACATAATCATGCATCTAATAAGAAAACATAAAAAGTGCAATACTGGCTCTGAGTACTTCAATGTCATAACAGTTTAACAATCTGTGGTTTTCTGTATAGTTGTCAGCCGTTGACACTAGATACAGTTCTTATTTTAGAAACAACATTCCTGAAATCTTTGGTGTAGGTTTTTAGTGGGATTTCTTGTCTTTTTGTTTTTTAAAAACCCTTTAGTGTTTGAGGAAAAATACCATCTGATGTTGCAATGAGGAGCTTCACCTTTCAGGGTAATGTTTAACCTTCGGTATAAATGTACGCAAACAGAAAAGTTTTTCTGTAAGAACTCTGTGGATTTAGTCTACTGATCTTGTCAAGGAAGTAATCACTGTGTATTTTCATCGTTCTCTCAGTTAATTTCTGCTTAGCAAAGTTCTGGAGCATAGTTCCAAAGCATAAAACTGGAAAGGACTATTGAAATCCTTAGGATCAGAGTCCTACGTGCCATCACAAGAAACTGTGTTTTCTTATGCTAGTCATAAATGCATTAAACTGGGCTCTAAAATGTGTGGTTTTGTACCTTTAGATACCACCATTCCTCTGCAAAGGATGATCCATAATTTCCAGTCTTTAGCCTTGATGTACCTTTGACTGCTTTACTTTGGGCCTGTAACAACTTCACGCCTAAGCTTGTATGGCTCTTCTCTCTTCCGGTGGATTTACAGGGATCAGTCAGAGCCCTCTCAGACTTTTCTAGGACAGAAGTGTCAGGCTGCTTTGTCCTCTCTTGAAAACACACTTCTTGTTTCCATATGGATTATAATAGTCCTTCCATTCCATCTAGGTTGAATTCATGTTTGCTGAATATGGGTAACAAGAAGTGCTTAGAATGTTCTACATGAGGTTTCAGTAGTACCAGGGAAAATAATCAATAATTACTGTCATATTCTAATGAGTAATAGGTAATACATCCCTGTCATTGGTACAAATACTTTCACCGGTAGAGCCCAAGGTGGCAGCTGCTCTCCACTTACACCACAGTTATCAATATTCACAGTTATCTTGCCTACAAATGATATATATAAATAATTCCCTTCCTCTCTTTTTTCCCCAATATACAGGTTTCTAGCTTAAAGCAGAAATTCCTTCTTTCTGTTCTTAAATGAATGACCTTTCCCTTTGTACTACTGAAATCCGTGATATTCCTAATGTTCTAGTTCTTCAGATCATTTAGTTCCTTCCTGGGTAACCTTCTAATCTCTTCTGTGTTGACTATAGGCTAGATCCATGGAAAGATGCCATAGGATTCAGTCAAATATTTAGGTTCGCTGCTTTTGCTGGGTAGCTCACTATCTCTAATGGCACTGTCACTGCTGCGTACCTCTCTGTATCACCAGAAAGTTCCAAAGCAGTTCTGTTCCTACGTGTGTCCCAAGCTTTGATAGTGAGAATTGAGGTTGATGTCAATTTAATTTTCAGACCAAGCTTAACAGTATCTTTCTATCAATCAGCTCCATTCTTCTTGTCCTTCCTTGGCTTTCTTTTTTTTATAGTACTCATACTTTCCCTCTGGAGTTTTGGCAGTTCTCCCTTAACCCTTCCAAGATCTAACTTTTTTGCTGATCTGCTCCTTTTTCTTATTCATTGTTAATGTTCTGCTTATTTTAACAGTATTTTCTGACAAGGTTATTTATTCAGTTAAGCTTGGAGTTCTTCCTTTCAAGTTTCTTTCCCTTGTTTAATATGGAAATTCCAAAGTGGTATTGCAGTAAAGAAGTTACATTCTTCTTCCACATGCTTAAGATCATGCTTTTCGTTTGAATTTTTTCTCTGAGAGTAGTTCTCTTTTCATAAATGCTTGTCAGTGGATGTACATTTCTCAATTTCGTAGGAATACTAATAGTATAATCTTCTATTTTCCTTCCCTTATCCAATCTTTATCCTCCTCCTTTGTAAGAAAAAAATCTCTGAAATTCCACTAGAAGAATCACTGGAAATAACACCACTTTCTTAAATGTTTTCCCTAAACTGACATAATCTATACCTCTTCCAGTATGAAACCAGCAGAATCATAGCTTTCAAGCATACGTAAAAATGAATAGAGTGTTTTTCAGACTTCCTCAGATTCATATTTCATATCCTTACTTTTGGCAAACATTGCATACCTTTGTTTGCTGGATACACTTTGGTGACAAAATATAATGGCTTTCATGGCTTATTAAATATTTCTTGGTAAGATGCTTCCCAGGTTTTTAGACCTGACACCTCCTGGAGTTGAGAGGAATCCCAGCATTTTTCTTCCCTGCTTTGCTTCGGTCCTCAGGTCATGGCATTCTCTTTAATCTTCCAGTTCTTTGTATATTATCTTCATGTCTCCTTGGACTCTACTCTCCCAGGCTACACCTACACTAGTAAACTAAACAGAACTATGGCAATTGGGCCTTACTTTTTCTCACAGCTAAATAGCACAGTCAACAGCACGTTTTGAGCCCATCCCAACAAGCACTTTCCCAAATAATGCCCAGGCACCACTTCAAACTTATCTCAAGTCAGGAACATTCCCAATACACATATTGCATGTAAGCACCTTGTTTGGTGACATGAGAGAATTTAACTTGATGGACATGGACTGTACCACGACCCTTAGCCTCAGAGCCAGCAAGTGATCCTTGGCCCATTTAATTTTTTAGTACAAACAAACCCGATTGTCCTCATCACCCTTTTCCCCTGGAACTAGTTTCATTTCTCTTCTTCTTTGCCAGATATTTTCTGTTTGTATCTCTTTTTTATTGTCCACTACAGCAAATCTGTTTGTCAAATCAGTCTTTCTGTACTGAGGGGTGTCTTAAATTCTCTTCATGAAATCACTATCTATATTTCTGGGCATCTTTAGGTGTGTAAATATTTGAGCAGCCCATTCACTTTGGAACTTGTCTGTTTCATCCCTATTTGAACACCACCTTTCCACCCCTCAGACATCTTTCCCCTTGTATTCTGTTTCTTAAAATGAATAACTTCATTCAGGCCCCCATCCACAGATAATATACATTCTAGGTTTCTGGACCTACTCTCTCCTAACTATAATCATCTTCTCTCTCTGGACCCTAACTTTAAAGAAATAGGGAAAAATTCCCATCCATAAGTAGCCTGTTTGTGGTCTATTTAACTGCTGACCATTTGGTGTTTCAGTCTTATCCTGCTTCTGTGCTGTGGCTGAGTTAGATGTCCATCAGCAGTGATTAAAGACAGAAAGCTTCCAGCACAGACTCAGCTAAGATCTGACATGGAAACGTTAAGTCCATGTGTAATTTCATTTCAGAATAATTTTTTACCAAATTGTAAAGTCATGGGAAAAATTCAAACACTTTCCCAACATAAATCTCAGATAACTGACATTCAAAATTGGGCTTGATACTAATCCTATGAAACTGAATAATCAAAATGCTAACATCTGAATTTCTAAGCTCAACTGCTATTTCAAAGAATTGGAGTTTTACATTCTCAGCTTTAACCGTTTCAAACCCTACTATCCCTCACCAAGGAACCTGATTCTACATTCTACATTCTTCCTTTATCTACATTCTACACGCTTACTTGGGTGCTTCAGGAATTATTTCACTTAAGATATAAGAAAACAAATGCCTATTGATGTAAGTCTGTTGAGAGCAAATTTTATCTGAGAACATAATCGAATCTCTGAAATTTATTTCTAGCCTCACTGGAATCATGCTTCATGAATTAGTATTCAGACTAAAAGATGGATTTTTATAGAATATGAAGTAGACATACAGAAACAGCTCCACCCTTTCCCCAGCAATGTCAGGTGATTCACAGAGAAATGCTGGAAGCTCTCAGGATGAGTTACAGAATTACATTCCTCTGAAGGAAAATTCTTAGCTCACATGCTTAAGCATGAAAATTTGGATCATTTCAAAACTAAGTTGTCTGTGATGTAGGTGTCTGCAGGTAATCTGAATGTCTAAGTTTCCATTACAGTCAGTGAAGATCTCCATGTTTAATCAGATGACTAATCATGAGTGTCTGATGCTGTTTGAATTGCCTTATGTTACTGAAGTAATGACAGTTATGATACAGTATCTACAGGATCTTCTTACCCTTTTGAAGAGGCAGCTGAAAACAGGCAAGGTACTCTAGTATATGAGATGACTTAAGATGTCCAAGTTTTGGCAAATATGTAATGTATATTCTTTCTGTATCCTTGTATTATTGTATCTGTCTGTTTCAGTCTCTTTTGTTTGTACCAGCTCAGTCAAGGAAAGAAATATTCTTTTTTGTCTTTGTAAAACACTACTGTGATAAGGTCCCAGTCTAGCTAGAATAGGATGTCCAGCAGATAAGCTAAACTGAGAGGCACATAAATTAATAGACGTAAAGCAGAGGTCTCCAAAGCTACCTGTTGGATACTTATTTTTATTTAGTTCGTTTAGTTTTTACATTCAGATTTATTGCCAACTGTGAAATTCACCGAAAGCAAGATTAAATAGACTTGGGCATCTAGTATCATTTTTTACTCATTGGATTATCTTCTCTGACCTTTAGTTGCCCACTGAGAAGGGTGCAAATCTCATGTAAGATCCATGTCTTATCTCCAAACACGATACAGATGTCCTTGGTACCCAAAGAGTTGAAAATAAAACTGGATGGTTGTATTTCAGGAACTGATTCCACACACAAGCATTCCCCAGGTATCTTCTAGTACTGGAAGAAAAGGAGACTCTCAGTGCTTTTCATCTTTCTCTATATTTGTAATTGGTTTGTATGCCTTTATCTTATCTTTTCTTATCTCCTCTTCAAAGCAAACAGTTACAGTCTCTTCAGTCTCTCTCAGATTGGGATATTTTCCGTGGGTCTGACCTGCCCATCTCTGATCCTTCTGAGCTTCCACCATATGTTCTTTGTACTGGAACCACAGGAACTGAATAATAGCCCTATTGCTTCTGTTATTATTATCGTTCCTGTTGAGAACGTACCATTGTTTGCATTACTGTAATACTGTTATAATTTTGACACTGTTCTCCATTCTTTTCCTTCACTATGTTATTGCTTTGCTTTTTTGCCCACGTCTACACATTGACCGCAGTTCTGAATTGTTCACAACTATGTGCACATTCTCTGCCCACCAAATCCTTACCATTACAGTGGAATACATCTTATCTAAACTTACCCTCTGAACATTGTAGGCCTGAAGTCTACACCAGACTAGGAAAGAGTGCACAAGCGTTGCCTCATGAGCTTAGGAAATGGGCAGAGGGTTATTTCAGGAAGCCACACAGTAGAGCACTCTGAGGTTATGTGTGCTTTGATGCAACAGAAGTGGCCATTTTAAGGAGCTGAAGTGCTGTGTGATGAGAATCTGCTAGGTTGTTCTCGCAGAGGAATTCTGGATAGGATAGCGAGTTACAAGGGCTCAGTGAACAGGAAGATAAAGAGAAGATTTCAGCAGCCTAACGCCAAAGCAAGACTTAGCAGAATGCTAACTATGAGGAAGATGAAGTAAAGGTAGCACTGGCGTAGTGTGGGGTATAGGTGACGTGCTGAAACAGAGAAAATAGGAAGAAAAAATAAAAGAATAACACTAGAAAATAAATATCTTAAAGTGCAATTGTGGCAATGAAAAATGGAACAGAGATATCAGATACAAAGGGAAAGATGGTGAAAGTTCAAGGAATAGAAAGGCAAATGGTGGAACGGACAGCAGAGAAGTCGCTGCTGAGAGCATCAAATAAGAACAAAGAGGCAGCTTCAGAATTGAGCCAAATCCTCACATCAGGTAGAGTAACGTAACTCCATCATTGTCAACCAACTCATTCCTGCACATAAAGTGACACTTAGCGTTACATTTCTCTAAGAAACCTGTCCTTTTTCATTAAACTGTCTTATAACTGGTATGTTGATATGTTGGGGTTTTATGCCAAAAAGTAGAATTCAGAAATCTTCGTTCTTGCCAACTAAATAAATATTTAGATGTTTTATTTAACTTGATTAAGCATGTTTTCAAATAACTTAAAAAAAAATTAACTGCTGGAAGTTTTCCTTCTGTTACTAAATAACATCTGAACTAAATAACATCTGAACAACAGGATGTTCCCTTTTCTTTTATGAGCCCCGGCTGCTATTGAAAGATGAACTTTAACCTATTTTTGCAGTTTATACCTTATCTTAGTGTTAAATGAGGTTTGGTTTCATTTGAGTGAGCAGCATAATGAATCACTGGATTGTTGGTAGCAGAGACAATTGGACGGTCATACACAAACATAAAACAAAGTGCTCCATCTTCACTGAACCCTTCACGTAAAGGAGTTTTAGCCTAAGTGGCAAGTGTTTGCAACCCATTATTATCCAGAGACACACATTTTTCGACGACGTAATGGACTGATTTTCAAATTCTCAGACCCCACAACAGAAGCTGTATACAGAAGGAGTTCAGTGCCCAATAATTCAGTGATAATCTGACCACATAATTTGATACTTAAAATTGAAATCATGATATAGAATCAAGTTACAATGTCACTCTAGTCCCTGGGACATCATCAAATGTGTAGGCAGTGCCAATGAGGGGTTGCATGTTAGTTTCCAACGCCATTCTTTCTGCTTATGGTAGAGTTAACAAAAATAACGTGATTTTACTAATAAAAATGTACTAATATTGAAAATAAGTTTTAACCAAAACCCCAGATTTGGAAACCCCTTGATTTTGGCAGAAGTCCATATTAATCAGTGCATAGAAGTGTGTATCTATAGACAAGCGAGGAGAATAACCATTCCACATGCAAGGTGTTCACAGTAGAACTCCCATTTACCATGTAAAATAATAGGGACAAGTTAGTATTCTGGATAAATACAATTCTCTCATGCTGATTTACATTCCATTGAGGTCATATTCCATCAAAAATGAATTTCAGTTGCAAACATGTAACTCTTACTAATGTGGATTTTAGGAGACACATTTCCTTCTTCAGCAATACAGCAACAACAACAACAAAGTCTCATCCTAGTTAGACTACAGCTAGGTTTTTCTTTTTCAGTCCAAACTGCTAAATTCCGTATACACAGTGCAAGCTGTTGAACTCATTCTGCTGAGAACAATGAATTTGGTTTTGATTATGGCCACATGCAGGGGTGGATTTAGGTTTATGTACTTCACTGACCCACCACAGACCCACAACAGAAAGTACAGATGACAAAAATAGCCTTCCCCCTTTCCTCCCTTCCTTGCTCTATCCTCCCTTCCTTCTCCTCCTTCCTTCCTTTCTTCTTCCCTTCCTCCCTCCCTACTTCCTTTTTTCCCTCCTTTCTTCCCTTTTGCTTATTAATACTATATTTTTACCATTAATTATTAGTGGCTTATCAAGTCAGAGGTATCTAGTATTGAAAAGTTGCATTCTTAGATGAATGAAAGGAGTGAAATAGCACTCAGAAAGAAATAAGAGCTCATATATAAGCTTGAATTACGCTATAGGAATATAAAGTCCTTAAAAAGATAATACAGTAGAACTGACAATAAGGTGATTTCAAACAGGGGTTTCTGGAATAAGAGCAATATATGAAGAAGGTAATATTTGTCACCGAGATTTTGCTGGACAGAAAAGGAGTAATAAGAAATTAATGAAGAACAGGAAAGAGGATACTTGCCTGTAAAATTAAAAATTGGTGAAGTACAGACAAATGCTTTACTTAAAAAAATACATTAAAATGATTAAGATTTGACAGCACATTTCAGATGAGTTGTACCTGCAAAGAGGAAGTAGGTAGTATTTTGCAGGACCACAATGTTGCCCTGGGTGAGTAAGGATATAAATGTTTAATGTTAAAATATCCCAGATATCTGTCTTTAAAATATGATTTGATTCCTGTCAGTTGTATGTTAATCAAGGCTACTGTATTGAGTTTAGAAAGGAACCCAGACAGAGGGTAAAAAGACCTTTCTTCTCAGAGGAGTTTTCTAAAAATCAAGAATTTTTGTTCTCATCAGTAGCATTGTGCTGTTTAATCATCAAAATACTCAGGTGTATGGGTCAGCTGAAGATATTTCAATGATACAATGCAAAGCCTCTTTAGGGATAAAAGGCAAGGTTTTTTCTCAAATCTCTGTGACTCTTGGCCTGTCCTAGAATTTAAAATCACAACCACTACAATAATGTTTCTAATTTTGAAAACATTTTTACCCTGGGAAGGAAACTGAACCCACTTCTCATTAAGGCTATATTTACGAAGGTGACCAGAAAGTGCAAAGCCTTTGATGTCAGTACCAATAAGCTGAATGACATGTCCCCTTCCTTTCTAACTTTTCAGAGCCTGAAGCCTAACAGGTGCAGTTCATCATCCAGTAAGGAAATTTATAACCTAGTTCATATATAGATTAAAGTTCAGTCCCCACCCGACAGACATATCTGCTATCACTCTCGTGGCTTCATATGTTTCGTTATCGTTTCTGGTAATGTCATGCAAAAAGTACTGACTCATTTTTTCTTCTTCCTCGTATAGCATCAGCACCTTAGTAAGATGAAAGAAAAAAAAACCATCTCTTTCTCCTCCTCAGATGAGCCATTGGGTAAATCTAATTACTTCCTTAACTATCATGTCTGAGCTTAGTCCACAGAGCCTTCCCTGTGGCCTCCAAGCAGCTGGTATGTCACAGGGGGCATCTTCTGCAGTATTGATTATCTAACATTAGGAGAAAGCTGGTGGCGAGGGCTTCCTAGGCAAGCTAGTCTGTTTGCGGACTGTTCCCTATTGCTGACGTGAAGACAGAATTTTTTTCCCTAAGGAGAACAGTGCCTTGAAAAGGCTCAGGAATGACCTAGTGAAATTCTATGTAATATTGTGTAGAAATCTGTGTTGCGGAATATCAATGAGTTAAAACTATCAAGTTGGTGGATCAGCTCAGACAGTGAGTGAAGGCGACCTGTCAGACTCTTTGACTTTGAGTGATTATTGAACAGCTCTCAAAAGCAGAAAGAAAAATGAACTGCTCAGAGTGGTGGAAAAATGAACTCCCAAAACAACTAGAAAAGATTTAAACATTACTCCTCAGTGTATTTCTGAGCAGCAGAAGCCAGCAAAAAGAAAAACAGCAGGGCAGTAGTTCTATAAATGACAATTCTTACATTCAAAGCTTCCATTTAATTGAAGGCTAAGTATTTAACTGCAGTGTGCCTATTTGAGGAACATGGTATTCTGTAGAAAATTAACATGTGACAGATAAATATTTGAAAAAAAAGAATAAATAAAGGAAAAAAACTGTTTCTATGTTGATGAACTCAACTTGTAAGTCTGGAAAACAAATTGAGTCTCTGAGAAGTGGCCAGATGAGGAGATGAGGAAAAGCATCATAGAAAGCACAGTGGTGATGTGAATTAATTTTGGGAAAGCAGTCGGAATTTTGCAGGCAGAGATGGCATCCTGTGTACATGAAAGCCTGTAGAGACATCATGAGCTCTAGCAGTATGAAGATGATGGAGAGTTGAAACCAAGGGAGAGATGAAGCAAAAAGGTGCACAGATTTTCAAGTTGGAGTTCTCAAAAACCATGGTTCACTGAACCACTTACGTTATGACACTCCACTGGAATACGATATTTTGGCAGGGCTGGCAATACTGCAACATTACAACCTGGACAAGAAGGATGAAGAAAATGCCACTGTTTCAATGGACGTTACTGGAACAGCAGCATGTAATTTTTCTACAGGAAATCCCTGGATTGTCATTGTGAAAGTTAATGGGTTATTTCTCAGTCTTAACTTTTTCGCAGATGCACTGCACATCTGTACCAGAAACAGTTATTAGTACTAAAAGAGACAGTAAAAGATAAATTTTCCAGTGGTGAGCTTAAACAGGAGCATTTGAATGGAAGGTGTAGGTAAACAAGAAATTAGAAGAGAAGATAAAAAAATGGAAAAAATGCTTTTTTAGAAATACATGAAGCATTTCACCATGTCATCTTGTTGGTGAGAGAGAATAAAGTAGAGGTTTGTGACATCTTCGTAGGAATCTCTTGTCAGAATTCAAAACTGAATTTAGAGATCCCAACCTGCGACAGTTCAAAAGTACATTTCTTTGCCTAGGGACAAAACAAAACGAAGGAACTGGGGAGGTTTAATACTTTGAAAGGAGAATGTGAATAAAAGGTTCGACAGAATTGGTACTTTTTCTTGTTAGTGCGAAAAAAAGACAGACTCTTTGCCCAGGAATATACTCAAAAGAACTAAATAAATATGTAAAAAGGAAACATTTTCCACTACCTACAAGGAAAGAAATTCTGGAGGAGATGGCTTATGCCAAATATTTTTCTACTCTTGATGCCTCAGCAGGCTTCTGGCAGCGGTTCTTAGACAAACAAAGTGTGTGTTTATGCACCTCCAGCACCTCCTTTGGGAGACAAGGTTTCCTCCAATTGCCATTGGGTTATAGTTAGCACCATAGGTGTTTCGCCAGAAAATACAACCATTTTTCTCTGATGAGGGACATGCTAAGACCTAAACAGATGACACTGTGATCTGGGAAACAGAGTAGAAGACTAAGACCAATGTTTCCAAGGAGCTCCCAAAGAACCTGAAGTGCTGAGCCTTGACCTAAATGAGTAATAACAAAATAAATGTGAACACAGTGTAGTGGGTATATTTCTTAGAAAAGAAAAGAAGAAAGGAGGAAGAAAAAGGAGAGAAAGGAAGGCAGAAAGAGGAAAGAAAAAGTGAAGGGAGAAAGGGGTGGAAGGGAAGGTACACAAGGATTCTTTGAAATCTAAGCAGCTCAGTACCAAGCATAATTACTTCCATAAACTAATTGTATTGTTGTGTTCCAAAAGTCATAGAGTGAAAATGAGATGCAAAACTTAATAGAGAATCTAAATGAGTTGATAGAAGAGGGCCTTATCCTAAGACAATACAACGACAAGCACAAGATAAAATTTCTGGTGCATGTGTCCAGTGAAGGTGTTGCCACATCCCTCTCTTAACAGTACTGTCAAAACATTCGACCACTGTCCAGTGATAGAAAAAGGAAATGTCAGTATCATCAAGCAGAATAAAAGATCATGGTATATAATGTATAATGTAATGTAAGTGATAATACTCATGTGCATGATGTGCTTATGAGTGAGAAGTTTGAAAGTTTGAAAGTAAGCCATACATGTACTCAGTCCTGAGCCCTGGTCCCCACTACATGTATTATGTTTGTATTTAATCCGCGTGTGCAATACACACATAGCTGAAGCTAGGACTTCGTACTCCCAGATACATGTCCCAACATGCACAGGAGTTGTTTCATTATTTACTTGTTCAATTTTCTGGCTCTGCAAACTTCAAATCGTGGCTACATAGTAGTCCAGGTTAAACAGGAAAGCTGCTCCCAACCAGAATTACATGTAGCCGTACATAGGACACTAAGACATAGGATCAAACCCTTTCTTATGATTTCAAAGCAGGAAACTTGGTCATCTACTTCTCAAGCAAGTGCTGTAATTCCAATGGAAATGCAGCTGTTCCAGACATTTAAAGTGCAGTAATGCACCCAAATACACAACTTCTTCATGTGCGTGTGAGGAGGCAGCAGCCTGCAGCTAGATTAAAGTTCATGAAGGACAGAACGTCAAGTGATCACGCCTTCATCATTTGATTGAACTCCACTGGACGAGGCCCAGAGCATCCTGATATAGTTAGATCTGAGTATGTGGCTGGACTAGATGACTTTTAGAGGTCGCTTCCAAACCAAGTTTATTCTCTGATTCTACAATTGCTAAGGCTTTCACATCCTGTCAGAGATTTTCCATATCCATAATACCCATGCACAAATTATCTCTCCATGCAAAATTAATTCAGCATATTGGAAGTATTGTCATACTTCTACATTTCGTAAGACCATTGATTCAGTCCATACACAGTAGGTCTGTTGAATGCGTGAAATATTTGGACTTTGTGAATACCCGGTCCGGGCATGTACATGTGACACCTTCAGTTTATCAAACCTTCTTTACATATATGAGCTGCACTTACTCTGTGTTCTACAAAGGATCTGTGCACGTTCTATGTTTTTCATTTTTAGGTAGTAACAATGTATGGACATGCAGAACATCCTAAAGCAATGGCAAGATTTTTAGGAAGGAAAGAAGACATAATTGGCAAAAATCAGGAAATGTGTGACAGCTCCAGCTGTCTTATTTCATCAGCATTAATAAATGAGCTGCATTTTCCTCAATAAGCCATGAAGCTTCATTTCAGTAACGGTTAGTTACCAGATGCTGATGACATTTTTGTCCTCTTTAGGGAATTTTCCCCTAAGTAGGTTTTCCTAAGAAAAAAGGTGTGAAATGTCCACAAATAGTTCCTTTCTAAATATAATTTCATCATTGTTTTTTAATAATTTTTAATATTGATATTTATGTTTTTTTAAGGAAATGGTGAGCAAACTTCACAGTCTCTGGCAGTACCTACTACTTCAACAATGCTACCTTACCACAGTGAGCACCAAGGCCCAAACTGTCCCTACTGGCGAGTAATGGACTAAAGGAAAAAAAAAATCTTAAGGGAAAAGAAACATGGAACGCAGCACTCACCTCAGATGGCTTCATCCAAAGACAGTTGGAGAACTTCCATTTAGGTGTTTGGTTTTTAGATCAGGATTAAAAATCTATGCAGATTAGAGATACACAGCATATACCAAAGACTGGAGCTACTTCCAGTGTAGAACATCAGGGAGTAAATTGTGATGTTTCTGTCATCCTTTGTCTTTTCAAGTCTGCACCGATACCTTCTGCCTGTCTTTGTCATATAGAGTGCAAAATGCAAAGACGTAAGACCTGTGATACAGTCACTGGGCTTCAGAAGGGTTCCATCTCCAAAGGCTTCATTTCACTTCCAAGGGATGCACTAAGAGGAGAGTGGGACTTAGCCAAAGGGAACTGAGAAACACAAAGAATGAAATGAGATAATAAGGGTTAAAACAGATTAGTCTGGAAGATAAACTGTGTTCTGAGGTCAAAGCCCACAATTTCACAGAAATGGCTGAAATAAGAACTTTATGTTGTCTAACTCCATGTGAGTAATGACTTATTCCAATGAGCTGAAAACACGGGGATTCCTTGATGATTGAATAGATAAAAGTGTCTGGCATTTTGTGGCACCTGTTGTGAAAAAAAAAGTGCTGTCCCGTGACTAGGTAATACAGCAATATAATCCTGTCACAGTAGAGTGGTGCATCCATGTTACCTGCATGCTGAGTCATAACTTCTGTTTATGTCCATGTGACGTCATTAATACAATCAGTCAACCTCAGCTTGTGCCCAAAGAACCACCTGAAGGCAGCAAGAAGACACAGACAAAATAGGGAAATAGCTAACGGATCTCTGAACGCTGGGCATTCCAGAGCTCTATTTATCCGCAGTGCTAAAGTGAACAAATAAATAGATATTCAGTAATAGTCAAAACCTGTTGATGTTTAAATGCAGAAAGGGACCAAATGCTAGGGGCAAGAATATGGTATTTTTGTACAGTCTCTTTGGTAGAATCACACTGCAAAGTAAAATCATTGTTATGTATCACAACACGTGTTGAGGCAGCCGTGGACACAAAAATAAACAAAACCCTAAAACCTATGTTGCTTTTTGGAAGTAAAAAATAATAATCTCCTGTTGGTTGGTTTATTGTATCTATGATTGGTGTAAGCGAAGGACAGAAACCGAAATGGAAAAATCTAAGAAATGCTTTCTTTCTGATGCCTCCAATACTGATGAATCCAGGAAAGAAATTTCTGCAAGAAATCTCGCTGAAACGACATGATCTTGTTAATGTCATTAAAGTCCTAATTACAAGGAAGATGTCTCCCTTACTGGAAAGAACGTCCTCTCGTACATCAGTGCTTAACATTCGGTTGAACTTATGTTGGGATTTACATGATCATAGTGCATCCTGGGAAACGTAACCTAACTATGAAGTCTGAGAGAGAAAGGGTATGAAGAAATAAGAGACTTTAAAGATAGCTGCTGCGATGCATGGTAACATGGTAACATTCCAAGGGAAAAGAAATTACCGCTTAGCTAAGCCAAAATTTGATTCAACAAACTAAGAGGAAATATTTTGATTTGGGAATGTCAAAACATTTCAATTTGATCAGATATACAAAAATTAAATTTACTGAACAAAATTTTCTTAACTATTTCCGTAGTCAATTTTTTTATTGCAATTAGCTTTGATAGATATGAGAGAGAATTCAAGCTACTAGAATTTCTTACGACATAAAATCAGTCTTTTTTACCAATATGCATATTCATTAAAAGGTTTTTCATTTGTTTGTATTTTAATTAGGTTTATCTTCTTCATAAGTTTATCTTCTTCATTCAGATAAATTCTGTCATCTTATTTTCATATTTTTGCTATTATTAGGAAAAAAGAAAAAGAAATTGAATCTAAGGAAACAAAAGACCTTACTTTCAACAAGAACATGACCTGATTTACCAGAATATTGCAAGTAAATGTAAAATTATTTTTAGAAAGGTATATGACAAATTTTTGGCACAACAAAGGAAAAAATCTTAAACTTTTGTTCTCCTGCCTGTATAGGGAAGATGTCTAAATTGCACAATGCTCTCATTTTCTCAAGAACTCATACCCTTAAGCCTCTCAACGTCTATACTGACAGCATGCTGCATCGATCATTTCTTCCAGCTATAATTTATGCATTGTGATCGTTCCTATGTAGACGTGGGAAATTTAGTTGAATACATTGTTTGAGTCTGTAGCTGAGGGATTTTGCTTTTAAAACTCTGTTAAAGAAAAAACCCAATGAACTGGAAGAGTGACTTATCTCCAGTATATGCTCAGTCTTCTGCCTTCAGGGACTCCCAGCAACCAAAGCAGAGCATTGCCTGGAGTGCAGTAGGGATCTGGGACTCTCACCTTTGGACCTTTGGCAATTTGCTCTGAGCTTTCTAAACCGTTTGCCTCAGCTGCTTGCTACAGACTATATAAATGGAGGTCCAAGTCAGAAGGCTCATTCTCCCTCTGAGGCGGTAGGGAAGAGGTGAAGAGGGGAAGGAAGGAAAAACAGGAAAAGAAAGCAGCAAGAGGGTTCAGGGCTCACCATGGGCCCTGCGCAGCTCTTGCTGCTCTTGCTGCTGCTCAGCAGTGGTGTTCTCACACGTAAGTACTGCCTTTTATATTAGTGGTTTTTGCCACTTTATTTATGAACCAATTAAAAAACCAATAATGCAAAAATCAACAGGACAATGGCTTATAGAATTAGAGAGGGGAAGCAAAGATGTCATCTCTTCCCTCTGTAGAACTGGGCAATCATAGGAACATCCCAACCTAGAAAAATTCATAAATGTCACCTGGTGTCTTTTGATCAGATTTAATGTAATTTGCAACTTGTAAGGAATTCATATAATTTGTTTTGCCCTAATTGTTTTTCTGTCCTTTTAAACCCCCATGGAGATACTGTAGCTTGGAGATACCATACAGACTTAGCCCAGCTGTTGCTAACCTATTTTGCACACAATATGAAGACGGAGAACAATAAAGCAAAATGTGCTTGGCAGGCAACACTGACATTTGAAATACAATTTTGTGTTAAAGAGATATAGTCAGCAGTAGTAGTAGTAAAAGAAGTAGGCCAATAAAGGGTTTTTTCCTAAGATCATAAATGACAGCCTAGATCAATATGGTGCTGTGGATTATGAGCTATCCTTGCTTCCCAAGAAGTGGCTTTTTAGAACACGACACTGTAGTGTTACTTAAGACTTCGGGAGCCTTAGGGAAGAAGGTCAGTCTGGGGTGAATTACGCAGGTCTGGTTTTATATGAAGATCGAATTCATCATAAATACACCTTTGCTGAGCTAACATTCTGTTGTTGACTGATGTTATACAACTTTAAAAGATGCATTTGTTTCTAATGGTTATTATTAATGTTATTACTATTGTAATAGTAATAGTAGTATTACTGTTGTTATGGCTATTAGTGTAACTAGCATTAAAATCTATTTCTATAGAGTGGTCAACCTTATAATTCCCAGAATGAAAACTTGGAAGGTCTGCAGATAATATTGTGAAAAGTGCTGGGATTTATGTGTGATATCCCAAAGACTGACATATCGTCAAATGAATGCAGCAAATTTACTAGATTATATTTTATTTTATTCTAAATGGAGTCATGTGGGACATACATAAGACAGATCGGAGCAAATGATTCTACTTAACTTGAATAGGCTTCCAATAAATGTTCTTTTCCTCTAAAGAATGAATTCTCAATATTCAGAGAAGATTTAATAGTAGAGAATTGCAGTATTAATTGTCAAAGTTGTCCTTTTTAAATGTACAAAAAGCAAAATATAGCCATTCATCCATTACGCAGTATTTTTGTGTGCTCAAATAGACTAAAATTTTGAAATAAACTGTGTTATATGGTACATTTCATCTGTCTACCTCTACATTTTGTACCCATTGTTTATAAACTTTCTATTTCACATAATGTTGGACTTTTGAAAATACTTGTTAACCTAGAAGCTGATCCTTCTCAGCTTAAAACAAAGTAATTTAATTCAGTGACCTAAAGATCCAATTCTGAGGTCTTAGTTCACAATATCAAGGCAACTCTCTTTAGATTTGACTCGGTACTGTCAATGTTAGTAGTAGCTTTGTTATTTACATCAGTGTCCCAAACTACATCAAAAGTTTGTAAGAATTATAAAGGTCTTGCAATGAAAATGTAGTTTTTTTATTTCCATAGCCCTTCTTTTTTATAGCTATGAATTGCTTTCCCAGCTTTTAATTCTTGTTTTTATTCTTTACAGAAGAAGAAACGCCTGAAAGTGGAAATCCAGGATGTTCAAGTAACTGATTTCTTGCATCTGCTTTTGTTATTTTATGTTACTGTATTAACTGAATACATCTTTCAAAGCCTGACTTCTCCTATCCCATAAATCTCTTCCTCTGAAATAACTGAAACAAAAGTGCTAGCAATATTCTGAAGTCTTTATTGCCATTTATTTTAGGTATTTAAGTATCCATAAGGCTTGGCTCAATGAATTTCAAAAGTTTCCTAAGATCAGAGAAGCTGAGGTCGAGTTTCTAAACTTCTAAAAAGCTCCCATTAAGAAATTACTTTCCATTGTTTTGTTGATTTCTTAATTGTCAGGTGTAAATTCCTTAATCTAGAAAACCCTGTTTATCAGGTGTGAGGCTTTAGCAGCGAGGTTATATACAGTACACTTTACCGTGGGCTGAATCTCAGTTCTCATTTACCCTTCACGGTGACTGCTAAACCCACAGACTCACGCTTGCATATCTACCTAAATACCTGTAGAATAAATCATCAACTCTGTCAGCAAGGACAGCAATTTCTTTAAACAAGTCAAGACTCAGGAAATGCTGACTTTATGCCCTATCTTTATAATGAACTCGGACTGGCCCTGACTGCTTGGTTAGATACATAATGTTCCACCACAGGGTCAAAGTACCAAATGAGTTGTTTTGTTCTTTGTCCCTTTGGATCTTCAGGATTGGTTTTTTCCCCTTGTTGGATGCTTTAGCACCATCTCCAGGCAACTGGGTTTATTTCAGCTGCCTGAACCAATTCAAAGGTCTGGGCTTCATTGCCGCTTCCTTGAATATTTTTGATACAATAAATTATTTGGTATTTGCATTTCTAATCTTATCGTTTCCCTATTCCTTTTCCATTTAATTCAGTTTAAAAGCAGGAAATGAAGCAATAATTAGCCTTTTGGCTTTAACATAGTGGATACTGGTGTTGCGAAAATTTCTGAGAATGTACAGTTAAGCAATGTTGTAGTCCAGAATAGCCAAAAGTGACAGGGATAGTGTTGAATTTTTCTAAAGCAGTTAATTTTAAGGTTAATTGGGTAATTTAAGTCAGTTTTGAAATGTTTGTAGGATGCTGATTGCTGCATGATAGCTAGTAATTATTATATTAATTCTGTTTAGCAATTATATGAAAGTAATCTCAGTTAAAACACTGCTGAGGTATGTAAAGCTAAAAAAAAGCGATAGTCTAAAGAGTAAATACGAGATTCATAGTACTATTCTGTTCTCCTCTTTAAGTACGCAATTCTCTGACATAAAGGGCAAGACGACATGGCCATTGGCCTCTGACATGACAAATATTTTATAAAAGAGGAAGAGTAAGCTACATTCATAGCAGATATAGGCAGGCAAAATCAAGCAGATTTGATGGTAGACATGTGGGTTTACACCGAGATGACTATACCTTTTTTTTTTTCTATAAAAGTAGATCAGGATTCTAATATGTTCAGTCACAAATAACCACAGGGGAGCAATTTAGAAAATTGCTTTTCACTCAGCATCACAACAGCCTCACAGTCCCAGTGCATTGCTCAGTCTCAGCAGAGGGAACAGTAACCTCTCTAACGCAGTCACTGACAGTAACTGCTCTAACACAGTTGCTTAAAATGCCTGCTCATCATATGTTTAGTTTAAAATGATGTTTGCCGTTATAATGGGAGTGAATTGTAATCGAGGACATTGTTTGGCCTACATTACACATTCCAGACACCAAAAGATCATCTCATATCCCTGTATATGACGCTGAGACACAATATATTTTTCCTTTATGTCTCTATTACCACATTCGTTCCTGCTTGCAGAGTTTAAAATTACAGATGAATTGCCTCTGAAAGCAACAGGAGCAGATTAAACACAGGTGAAATTCATCCCTTTGAGGAAGCCCATTATGTTTTGGGGCTTCCTTTCATAAAAGGAGAAACAGCTCTGGAAATACTTCCTTCTGCTTTATTCTTTCCCATAATTTAGTGCATTTGTCTTGCTCTGGATGCTCTTCATATAAGTAGTATTTGCTATATTTCATATAGTAAAATTTGCTGATCTAATATGTGACTTAGAGCAGATCATGTTTCAGGAGAGTCTGGGGCCAAAAGATACTCTGTAGGTTCAGGTGAAATGGTATTGATGAATGCTAGTTTTGGTGTACTATCTGTTTCTGTGTTTATTTGCTTTCAGTCTCAGTCATGTGACTTAGATAAAGCAGCTCCTTGTATTTCAATTATTATGGAAAAATCTGACCTGAAAGGAATCATTTTATTACCAGTTTGAAAACTACCATTTGATTGGTTTAATTTAGGAGCAATAGGGTCATTTTAAAAACAGTTACGCATCTTAGGTTTTCTCCTGTTTTTGTCATTAATGTTAATGGGGCATGATTTGAAGGCCAGATGGGGTCATATTGTCAGATCTCATCAAACAGAGCAGTGGGCCCCAAAACTTATGGTTCCCCACAAATTTTGTCTTATGCTTCAGAAAGTATCCAGCTGACATGAAGGCATTGCTTCTTTGTCTGAAAGCTATTCTGTAAAAGGAAATAGTGGGAGGGTCCTCATGTTTCCTTTATATGTGGCATTCATTCTAGTTACACAACACTAAGCCGGTATTGTAAGTATGGTCATACGCATATCCTACCCAAGTCATAAAAGCACTTTTTTTTTCCCAATTGCAGAAGATGCAACCAGATTTAAACACCTCAGAAAATATGTTTACTCATATGAAGCAGAAACATCAAATGGGATCACGGGAACAGCAGATTCTCGAAGCGGTTCAAAGATCACTTGCAAGGTAGGGAAAGAGGAGTAAATACAATCGATTGGGACTGTATACTGAACAACATGGGAGCTGGCAGCTGGGGAGCATCCTTCAATGTTTTGCCAAACAAGATCATTCTTTTGAAAGGCACATGTGGAGACTCCTAAGGACTAAGCCCTCCATGTCCTAGACAGAAGGTGCTGAGGATGGCAGAAGTCCTTCATACCACTGTGCCAGTGCATTTCAATCCTGATCTGTCCTATCACAGAATCACAGAATCATAGGGTTGGAAGGGACCTCTGGAGATCATCTAGTCCATCCCCCCTGCCAGAGCAGGGTCACCTTAGAGCAGGGTGCACAGGAACGCGTCCAGGCGGGTTTTGAATGTCTCCAGAGACGGAGACTCCACCACCTCTCTGGGCAGCCTGTTCCAGTGCTCGGCCACCCTCAAAGTAAAGAAGTTCCTCCTCATGTTGAGATGGAACTTCCTATACTCAAGTTTGTGCCCATTACCTCTTGTTCTGTCACTGGGCACCACTGAAAAGAGCCTGGCCCCATCCTCCTGACACCCACCCTTTAAGTACTTGTATGCATTAATAAGGTCACCCCTCAGCCGTCTTTTTTCCAGACTAAATAGACCCAATTCCCTCAGTCTTTCTTCATAAGAGAGGTACTGGCTGTACTTTTACACAAGAGAGGAGGAAGACCTGGTAGTTCAGTTTTCCTTTTGCTCCCAGGTTGAGTCTATCAATGTCCGTCAAACAGTTCTAGAAGTTGAGCTAACACGGCTCATTGATGCCATGACTACTTGATAGCCTGTTGGTGGTAACAGTCAAGCCAGGATCAGGGCTGTAGGAGTAAAACGTCCCGTAGACCATTAGACTACCCAATGTCCCTCCATCTTGCCCAAAACTTTCCCATCTTTTTTTTTTCTGAAATGGAGTAACTAGGGAAAATGTTTTTTATTTAGCAGACACTCTTCTGACAGAGTCTAAACATTGATCAGTGCAATGATTCAAGTTTTCATACAGTTCTTCTAGTACTATAAATTTTCAGAACCTAAGTTACTTGTTTACTGTGTATGTAGCACACTCCATGCCATTAGCCAAGCAAATACCTGCTTTCATATCTTCTCCCTTGTTCCCTTACGCTATTTAGAGTACTTTGGAATCTTTCCAAACAGCTGCTAGCAGGGTGATTCTGCCACTTTACAAAACCCAAAGAGTACCGTATTTTCCAAACTGTAACTGGATGAACCTGGAAACATGATAATGAAAAAAGGATAAACACATCATATTTGTCTTTTCAGGTTGAACTGGAGGTACCACAGCTGTGCCATTTCATCCTGAGGACAATGCATTGCTCCCTGAGGGAGACTTTTGGTGTTGACACTGAGGGAAGGGCCATGCTGAAAAAGTCAAAGAACTCTGAGGACTTTGCAAATGCCATGGCCAAGTAAGTGATACCAATTATCATAAATACTTGTAGCCTTGACATGGAACGGGCTGCAGTGTTACAGTCCACCTTGACTATGTTTTTCCAGGCGTAGAACATGTTTCATGATAACGTGATAGATTTATAAGCTGGTTCCACAGCAAAACTCTCCGTGATATAATTTAGGGCTAACTTGGCACAATTCTCAATTGCTAGTGGGGTAGGTTTTTTTCCATCCAGAATTTTCACCTGGCATGTCTTTGTCATTTATATCATCTACATCAGGAAACTGTGGGGTAGTCCCCAAAAAGGTTATTGCAAGTGGAATGTTCCTTCTTGTAAGCAAATTCTCAAATGGCTATCTGCAGCCATTTTAAGATAATTTTCCTTTGCTGACATGATACTAAGACTGTGCAATAGAAGGGCATTTGAGACTGAAGTCCAGGTTTCCTATCATGGTCTTTAATGACCTATGCAACTTATCTTTTCCTTACTTATCGGCTTTCGTAACTTATTGCTACTACTCCCTCCACCCAGGGCTTGTCAGTGCATGTTTTACTTGTGCACCTTCATGCTTATTTCAGTGCCTCAATATCCACTCCATCTTGTTTGACAAGCCATAGATCTCAAAATGACTTGAGACAGTGTTAAAATATGTTTTTCAGAAAACAATCAAGGTTTTATTTAAAGACTGCAACTAGCAGAGAATCCTTCCCATCATTTTGTAGCCTATTGCAGTAGTTAATAATTACCTCGTTTTAAAAATTTACTTATCTCCTCTCTGAATTTGTGCAATTCCAACTTCCAGCCATTGCTCCTGATATTTGCTTGTCCTTAGATGACGTAGTCTGGTGATACCAGAATGTCCTTGGCTAAAATTTTTCTGCTTTAATAGTAGTACTCTGTAATAGAAACAACAGTGAATAGTAAATAATGGTAGACCAAGATAAACACAATGCTTTTGCTATAGCCCAGCAGTTTATTGATAGCATGTTCTTCACTGGGTGGCTTTAACATGATTTCATACTAACATTGGGGTTTTTTTGGACAGACATGAGCTAAAATTCAGCATTCAGGATGGAACAAAAGTCAAGCTGTATCCAGAGAAGGATGAACCTCTGAATGTACTGAATCTCAAGAGAGGCATCATCTCAGCTCTCCTTGTGCCAACAGAAACAGTAGAAAACATAAAAACAATTCCCATGGTAGGTATTTTGAAAAGCATTCACCTTATTTCCTTAAAAAATGGAAGAAAACTCACCTAGTGGAGTTACTCCTGAACACAATTTTCAAAAGACCTGGAATTTCAGATGAGAAAGGGTGCCTTTCAGCTAAATCAGAAGATGTGTGACAGCATAAACAAAGACACTGACTTATTTCTTCTTTCCAGGATACTGTATATGGAAAGTGTGACAGCGAAGTTGAATTCAAATCTAGAAAAGGAAATGTAGCAGAAGATATTTCAATTAACAGGGACCTGAAAGCCTGTGACAACTTCAGTCCTATCAGAGATTATGTCAGCCCTATTGCCATTGTAAAGGGACTAGTAAGTATACCATTAAAAATTCTATGATAAAACATTCTTCACTAAATCATTTAAACAACTACTACAATAAGTAAATTTTGTAATTATCTTCTAAAAGCTTAAATGGGTTTTCTGCAGCTTGCATTATATCAGACTGTGGTTTTGTTGGCAGTCAATAGAGAAAAACAGATTCAGAGAAAGAGTGTAATTTCTTTCATATTCTTCTCATGAATTTTTAAAGGAGACCTTTTCATAGATGGAGTTGGTACTATTGGTTGCCCGTTAACCTATCAGATTATATCCAAATTTTTAATTTTGTGGGTTAAAATTTTCAATATCCCCATTTCATGTAAAAAAACCCACCAAGCCCCTGATGTGTATGCGATGTGCAGGAGAAGAAGGTTGTAAATGCCCTGAAGTAAATGGTTTGACATGCTGTTGAGGCTACTTGTGAATCCACAATGATCAAGTACGGTTGCTTGCATGAATATTGGCAGATTTCTTCCTGGTATCTTGGCATCTGTACTTTTGAGTGTTTTCCTCAAATAAATAAATAAATCAAGATTTCATGTCGTGCTAAAAAAGCACATTTTACAATTTCTTCCACTTTTACAGCTTGTTGTAGAAATCTTTAAAATGTGTATAAGAAGAGTGAAATTAAAAAGAGCATCAGCCTGAACTACTGTAAAAATTACAAGCTGGTTTCTATGAAGGAGTCCTTTGTTGTAGGCAGCAGGGGATCCATCATGAAGTAACTGCTAAGCCAAACACCTCAGTAAGGACTGAGGGAAAATTTCAGTTGGATTTTTCGCCTGAGAAGAGACTTAAGACTAAAGATTGATGCTGGCACAATTTTGCCTTTGTGTGAGAATAATTCCAGTTATGCACCTTTGTTTCCAATATGCTGTAACTGTTAATATTACAGGAAAACTGTGGCAGCCTTTAAAACTATGTTTCCTATACTATTCAGTAAAGTGACTGCCAAACTATTTTACAGAATATCCCGTTATCTACCCTTCTAAGAAGCACTCAGTTCTGTCATTACAATATTGATGCAAAGAAAAGGCATATAAGAGATGCTGTCTGCAGTGAAAAACACCTGTTTCTGCCTTCCTCATACAAGTAGGTTGCTTGCTATTTATCAATACCCTTTCTTTATAAATATTCATTTTGAATGATGATGTATCACATTCTGCCCTACTTCATCCCTAAATACGCATTTTGTTCTCAAGGAGGCAGAACGCATGGAAAGATGCCTCAAAGGTACTTAAACTCAAATGAAGTGCTCAATTTTTTTTTGTTTGCCAGAAATCGCTATGGCGTGATGACAGAGGTCAACCAGACACTGAAGCTTGAAGATACTCCAAAGATCAATAACAGAAATTTTGATGGAGGTATAGCTGAAATTCTCAATAATACAAATACAGGGACAAAATATAAATACAGGTCAAATACAGGGGCAACAATTTTTTTAAACAGGGAATTCATTAACGATGCAGTTAATGACCAAAACAATTCATAATTTTTAAAGACATTTAATCCATTGAGTCAGTAAAAAGGTTGGCGTATAAAATGGAAAAACCTGAAAAGTTTAAAATCGCTCTATAATTTTAAATAATCTTTGTCTTTTCATTTTAACTTTGAAATTATTCTTTATAATTACAAAGCTATAATTTACTTGGAAAGTAATTTTAATCTTACTGGAAATGAGTTTAATGATCCCTTTTTAGCTAACCATAATTTCTTATGCAACTTTTAGCTTCAGCCACCAAATGTAAACAGTAAAACATGATTACTATACATTTGGTTCTAAAACACACTACTTTGAGATGCTGTTGTTATTCCTAGTTATAACATATTTCTGCTAAGATATATTCATTAAAAGTTGAAAAAGCAAACTGTGCTAATATAAAAAGTGGTAAGGAATCATCTTCATAAAAATTTAAAAGAATTTATGTGAATAAGTATTGTTACTAATTTTGGGGAGAATTACATTTAAATTCCATTCCATTATTTTTTAGAAATTGTTCAGCTGTTAAACTTCAACAATTTTCATATAAAACAACCTACAGATTTTATATTTATACTGAATGTATGACAGAAGTTAAAAATTAACATAGCTCCTTGATAATGACAGAAAGAATTTCTTTTTTAATCACTAGATGAACTGGAAGAGAAAGGACTTGCACTGGAAAGTGCAGATGCCAAATTTCCTAGGCAGGGAGATGCTGTTCTGAAAATCCTTCAGGAACTGCAGAAACTTACAGCCTCCCAGGAAAACCAGCAGAGAGCAAGACTCTTTTACAAATTTGTTACCGGACTTAGAAGTTTACATAACACCACTCTTGGCTCTCTTGTACCAAAGATGATGGAAACTTCAAGGTATGTTACAGCAGTTCATTGTGTAAGTACACCACATGTCAATGCTGTAGCAAATCCATTCTAAAGTTGATGATTTGCTGCAAATGGTGTTAAATTAGGGGTTAATTAGATGTAAAGAGTGTCTTTCGGAAAAATAAGTATCATCAGTATTATCTAGAGAGAGAAATAGGGAAGAGAGAGTAAAACCTGTGGATTTCACATTTTTCCATCAGAAATGCTCAGTTGGTAATTGGAACTTGTACATTAAATATATGACAACAGTATAAGAATTCAAATAGATCTGAAAACATTGGTGGTCAATGGAGTTAAATCCAGCTGGCGGCTGGTCACAAGTGGTGTTCCTCAGGGCTCAGTGTTGGGACCATTTCTGTTTAACATCTTTATTGATGATCTTGATAAGGACATAGAGTGCATCATCAGTAAGTTCGCAGATGACACCAAGTTAAGTGGGAGTGTTGATCTGCATGAGGATAGGGAGGCTCTACAGAGAGACTTGGATAGATTGGGTCGATGGGCCAACATTAACGGTATGAGCTTCAACAAGGCCAAGTGCCAGGTCCTGCACTTGGGCCACAACAACCCCATCCATCGCTACAGGCTTGGGGAAGTGTGGCTGGAAAGCTGCCTGGCAGAAAAGGACCTGGGGGTTCTCATTGACAAGCGGCTGAATATGAGCCAGCAGTGTGCCCAGGTGGCCAAGAAAGCCAATGGCACCCTGGCTTGTATTAGAAATAGTGTGACCAGCAGAAGTAGGGAGGTGATTGTCCCCCTGTACTCAGCACTGGTGAGGCCACACCTTGAGTATTGTGTCCAGTTTTGGGCACCCCAATACAAGAGAGATATCGAGGTGCTGGAGCGAGTGCAGAGGAGGGCAACGAAGCTGGTGAAGGGCCTGGAGAATAAATCTTATGAAGAGCGATTGAGGGAGCTGGGACTGTTTAGTTTGAGGAAGAGGAGGCTGAGGGGAGACCTCATCACTCTCTACAACTACTTGAAAGGACATTGTGGAGAGGTTGGTGCTGGTCTCTTCTCACAGGTAATTAGCGATAGAACAAGAGGGAATGGCTTCAAGCTGCAACAGGGTAGGTTTAGACTGGACATTGGGAAAAAATTCTTCCCAGAACGAGTGGTCAGATGCTGGAATAGGCTGCCCAGGGAGGTGGTGGAGTCACCATCCCTGAATGTGTTTAAGAGTCATTTAGATGTGGTGTTGGGGGATATGGTGTAGGGGAGAACTTTGTAGAATGGGATTGATGGTTGGACTTGATGATCCCAAGGGTCTTTTCCAACCTGAATTATTCTATGATTCTATGAAACTCCTAGCCGTCTATGAAGAACTAATGTTGTTTTGATCATTCCTCCATCAAAACTTCTAAATTTATTGGAGAAGCTGAACTATGAATTAGTGTATAACAGCCCCTTACAGGGTTTTTCTCCCTGACACCCTCACAAGCGTGTATGCCAGGCACAATCATGTGGATCTGTTATTATAGCCAGATATGTTGGGTTGGTTTTTTTTGCTCTGCCTTGAGCAGTTTTGCTCAAGGACAGTAACTAATTCCAAACTCCCAAGTCTGACTTATAGCAAAGAACACAGTTTTGAAAGTGAGATATTTAGAGACATGGAAGGGCACGAGTCTTTGGTCTGACCCTGCCCTCCACTCCCTACCATTACTCTTCTGTCCTAGCTGGACTTGAGTCAATTTACACATAGTTTATGTCCTCAGTCTGTAGAAGGACTGTGAGGAACCACACCCTCAGTGTGGTTCAATATATTATACTGTAATACTTAAAGTTGAGGGAAAGTCTGTTGTGGAGAAAAAAAAAGATATGTCTGTGTAATGATGGTGTTGTTAATACTTTCTTGTTGTTCATAGCTAGTCATGTTATTAGCAGAACTTGTAAAATTAAGAAGCTTCTTTTTGATAAGCAATTGTGTGATTTGCTTCCAGTTACACATAAGCATACATAATTTACATTAAAACAACTTAATAAACTGTCAAATGTTTATTTCAAACATGCAACATGCAGCAATAACTGCAAACAGGGAATTAACTGATCATAGTCATTTCTTTTCCTTTCAGTTCCGTCACAGTTCAGGCCCTGACTCAGTGCGGGACTCCAGAGTGCTATGGTGCAGTCCTTCAAATACTGAGAACTGGAAACGCAAATCCACTTGTGGTAGACCTGGTCACATATACCCTGGGACTATTGCCTTCTCCAACACCAAAAAGAATACGGGAAATTCTTAACATGGCCCAGTATCAGCCAAGTAGAGCTTCTTTTTACGGCTTGAGTCATGCTGTTACTAAGTAAGTAATGATAGCATGTAATTGTACAAAATAACCTCAAGAAAACATTACAATGCTCAGAGTAAAACCCAAGAGTAGTCACTTTTTGAGGATTTTTTTGTTAATCTCATGAATTCGCTCTTTGAGAATAAAAAAAGTAGACATTTCCCATTTTCTCCTTTTGTTTATGATGTGTTTCTCTCCTTAGGTTCTACAATGAGAAGATGGTTGTGACAGAGGAAATAACAGATGTTGCAGACTTCATGGTATCACTGCTTGGCACTGATTGCTCTGGGGAAGATGAACTCACATACCTCACACTTCGGGTATTTTTGTTTTCTTCTTTCCTTACGCAGGCTATTATTTTAAATTGTAGCACGTATATTACCCTACATCTCTTGGTGGAGAATAGATGTTTATTATCTTTCTGTGTTTTCATCACTGACAGGCTATTGGAAACATGGGTGCAGTAATGGAGAAAGCTAAACCCAACCTGAAATCTGTTCTTAAGACATGTATCAGAAGTGAAGCTGCATCACTTTCAGTCCAGAAAGCAGCCATCCAGGCGTTCAGGAAAATGACCATTACCGAAGAGGTAAATTGGGTCACAAGAATCAGTATAAACTGTCTTCGGCTCACCTTGACTGTTCACAGAAGTTATTGAATATGCAAAAGCATTTCCATTATTTCATAGTTTTGCCATCTCCCTTTTAGCTGTCTCCAGCTTTTTTAGAATTCCTTTAGTTTAGTTTCCACCCGCATACCTGAGAAGTTCTCCAGATTTCTGACATAGTGCCTGTTGCTCCTTTGAGATGCAGTTGCTCTGTATAGATAGCCTCCGCTTAAATGGGAAGTTTGGATCTGTTCCTGTTAGAGTGTCTTAAATGGAGTTCTACTTATTTAAATGTCATTTTAACTGACGAATTACTACAGATTTAAATGGATTTAACTAAGAAAAAGCCAGGTCCCTATTTTATACTGGCATTTTGTTGTTGTTGTTATTAATAGTACTGGTTAGATTTATGTTTACATTCCAGAGACATTAAAGCACCTCCTACAGAATGAGTGTCATTATACAGAGCACTTCAGCTTAGTATAGTGAAACAGTTTCAATATCTATAAGTTTCTAATCTAAGAGACATGCCCTTGTTTCCAGACAAGGCTTAATGAGTCTGGGAGCCTGGAAACACCTGGTGCTCATGTCCTCAGTTTCAGTGTAATTTAAAGCATTTAATTTTTTTTATTATTATTTATTTTCAAACAACGTTTAATTTTCCTGCAGCAGAAGATTCTTATCACCACCCTTTCCTAAACTGAACGGTCTTTTACCCAAAATTTGAGATTTTTTCTGCAAACCAGAACACTTCTGATTCTCAACAATCAAACCTCAGTATTCTAAACAAAAAAGTAACCTGTCAGACACAGGATAAGAAAATCAGTTTTAATAGAACCATAATTTCTATGGCATTTTCTATCGAGAGAAACTTTATCAAAATAGCTTCAATGAAACATTTTTGGTCAGTTATAGAAATAAGATATAGAAATAGTTACTCAATCCTGAAAAAATTACATCCTGGAAATTATTTCACCCTATATATTCCCAGAAGAGTTTAACAGTATCATCTACTGCCAGCTCATCAGTGCAAACCTTTCTCTATTTATATAGGATCGTTCAGCACTTCTGAAAGCTTTCCAAGAAGGAGATGCACCTACAGACAAACGTCTAGCAGCGTATCTCATACTGATGAAAGATCCTTCCCCAAGTGATCTTGCAAAGATTTTGAGAGTCCTCACAAAGGAGAAGAATGAGCAAGTGAAAAGCTTTATCGCCTCACACACTGCGAACATCCTAGACTCTGAAGAAGTAGGCATTGAAGAGTAAGTAAAATTTGGTTATATACTGGTCTCTTAGGAAGAACAAAGTTCTGACCATAATTGCAGTGGTAGTTATTTAGCAGTGCATTTTCTGCTTGTTTTTTTGTTTGCTTGTTTGTTTTCTTTGTTTGAGCAGGCACATCGGCTGAGTAAATCTATGGCTTTGTCAGAGCAGAGCCAGTTTACAATCTTCCCCTTAAGTCTTATTTTTACTGTTAATATGTGCAGAGAGCTAGCAATTTATATTCACCTCAGCTGTAAGAACGTCTGCAAGTAACACAAGAAATACCTCAACTAAGACTAAATGTTTTTCTGGAATTTATACTAATCATATTTGTATTGCTATCCTCTTTCCTAGTCTAAAAAGCCGAGTCGAAGAAGCTCTGAAAGGAAACCAGGTTCCAACAGCCAAAGATTTCAGAAAATTCTCACAAAATTATCAGATTTCCAAAAGAGTTTCTGTACCTGGAGTTGATCCTGTCTCTGCCAAAGTAGAGGGAAATGTGGTATTTGATCCAAACAGCTACATTCCTAAAGAGACTATGCTAAAAACCACCCTGAACGTGTATGGATTTGCCCCAAGCGATATCTTTGAGGTACAACAATTATCAAAAACTTTTGCTAGTATTCAGCTGTTTTCTTTCTCATTTCTGTTTGCTTATAACAACTTTCTCTGAATAATGTATTGTTATTACAAGCTTTGGGAGAAATCTAAAGATCACTATGCTTAAAAGGGGACTTTCATTTGATCTCAATGGGCTTTAGAGCAAGCCATCCGTTATGTGATGTCACCTGCCACTGACTGGATGGACGACCCTGTTGGAGTTATTAAAGGCCTCAGCTAGGGTAAAATGAACCCATATGAAACAAATTGACTTCATGCTAATGGATCATTACTGGCAGACTGAAGTAGTCATAGTAGATTTTAAGTGAGATACAGCCTACGTGTAGTTTTTTTGTTGGACCTCACCACAGAGATAAAACTAATTGTAAGACCTAGCATTCTGTCTCTTCCCTTAAGAATCACAGACTTGTAGGATAAAGTTTAAATGCATTGCTTGTTCCCTGGGAAGTCTATTTGTTGCAAAGCTCCGAAGATGTGGGGAAATTGTCTCAGTTATTGCGTTGTCCTGTTCATTTCAGCTTGGCTTGGATGGAAAGGGGTTTGAACCAACACTGGAAGCTTTGTTTGGAGAGAAGGGGTTTTTCCCAGACACTGCAAGCAAGGCCTTGTACTGGGTTGACGGCAGAGTGCCAGAGCAGGTTTCCAAGGCGCTTTTTGACTATTTTGGTTACTCCCAGGATGACAAGCAGGATCAGGTACAGCTTGAAAACATTCTCTGCGCAGCACGGCATTCTTATAATTACAGCACTTCTCTCTTTATTGTATACAAGCCTTCTCCTCTTCTGGTAAGCTGAAACAGAAATGCTTAATGCTATTTAGCAATGCTTTTTTCTTAATTGTATGTGGGAGGGGCCTTTTTCTGGAGGCAAATCTGTAAGTGCGTGTGCAGATTAGCTGATGTTCACTAAGTAACTGGTTTAAATCTATGATCTTACAGATTTCTTATAAATCTCTTTTACTACTTTTTGACCAAATTTTCAGGATCTCATGAAAGGAATAATGCTTAACCTTGAAAAATTGATAAAAGAATTGGGCAATAAGGAAGCTCCTGAAGGAAAAGCGTATCTGAGAATCCTGGGAGAAGAACTTGGGTACATGAAACTCAACGATTTCAAATTGCTGGGAAGCATGATTTTAAAGAGTGTTAAAATTCTTCAGACTATTCCAGAAATGGTATGTTTCTGATGTACCAATGTGTATTATTAATTTGGGGGGGTTGTACAAGATTTTTTTAAGATTTAGGTTGTGTTTATCTATGATGTAAAGAATGGATATTTGATACGAGCGTGAAAATAAAATTATTTAAAATAAAATATCCAGATTAGTCTGAAGGACAATGAGAAACCCATGAAGGCTCCTGAATAACCAAGCGGGATCCTCCTGGAAGGTGGGTGAGGGGAAGGAGAGAGGGAAGGTTCAGCTCTTATTGTATGATTGAGATACCTACTGGAACAATCCCCAGAATCTTAGTGCTGGCCATTTTGTTATACTACTAAATTTCTAATTGCTAAAATGTATATTCATATTAAGCAATAATTCGTCATGTTTAAAAGAAAGGAAGATGTAGTACAGTTTAGGAATATTTGGTAAAACCCTTCTTTCATTGAAGCAAAAAAATGCTTTGCCATTGCCTTTGGGGGAGCCAGAATGTTACATGTTACCTAAACCAATTTACCTTTGTATGTGTATGTCAGGGTAGGTGATCTGTGTGTATCAAGGCAGGTGATAAAATCTAGTATTCGTTTAAAGCTAAGATTTTGATAAACAGTCTTTAGTACGTCTTTTGTAGCAAGGAATCTGTATAAATTAGTTTCTGTACTCTATATGAAATTAATTTTTGGATTATGTGGTTGCAATCATTCCGTGATCAGTTTTTACAGTATGAAATGTACGTATTCCAAAGTGTCGATTTCTTAGTGTTCATTTTCTTGTTTGATTCACAGATTGCACAGGCCATCTCAAAAGGTGTTGACAGGGATTTATTTGTCCACTACATGTTCATGGACAATGAGTTTGAGCTTCCAACTGGAGCAGGTTTGCAACTGAAGTTTGCCTTGTCTGGAATAGCGACACCTGGGGCCAAAGTCGCTGTGAAGCTTCATCAAAAAAGCGTAAGCATCAAAACAGCTTGCTTTATTTTGTCTCCTCCTGATAACCTACAGTCTCATTTAGGGATAAAACTGTAACACCAGAAGAATTTTAAAGATTACAGAATACTCTTGAAATGAAAAAAACAACTTACTTATTAGAGGTCTCCAGTTAATTTGTGGATGACATTTACACTAAAGTAAGAAGTAATGCATTTAATACATTAAGTATGAGACACAATAAAATTTATGAATTTCAAGTATTTTAATCACCCTTTTAAATCTGTTTATTTCTCTCTTCGGGCTCTCAAATGAGGCTAGTACAAAAGCTACAGCATGTGAATTTGCTGTTCAAACAGTTAATAAAAACTTTTGATGTGGCCCATTCAAAGTGAAAATTTTGATTTTCATTTAAAAGAAATATTGAAAATTGAGTTAAATGATCTGAAAGGAAACATTTTAAAATTACAACAGTTAAAAAGCATATGACATGAATTTAATTACCCAGTTAAAATTAAAAAAAAAAATATTTCCTTTCTTTTTCCAGTGTTAATAGCTATTTTTCTCCAATTTAGTCAATATTTTATATAAATTTCTCAATAGTTTCAGATGACTCAAACTTTTAATTTTCCACCATATACGCTCTTTAGGTAAAAATAAAAAAATATGTCCTCAAATTTAGTACTGGTTGCCTTTTAGTTACCTTTGGAATCCTTTCCAGAATTTTACATTCTGTTCCCTTCTGTAATGGCAAAACCAAAAGCTTGAAAAGAAGCTGTTTTCTGTTTAGAGAAATTGAAATCTTGGATTAATTTCTTTTTTGTCAAATAGTTTACTCATTGTTTTTGAAAATTGCTATTTTGTTTTTACAATGGAAAACTGGCTCATGTCTTCAGATTTAAAAATACATGCAAGTAACTCCATGTACAAAACCTTTCTGAAGCATTAGTATTTTTGCATTGAAGTAGGTAAGGCTTCTTGGTGTTATCATCTTGCTCTATTTGTTACATTACATTTACCACTTATGTGGTCCCTCTGCTTATGTGACTTGGGAATAAAATTTTTTGAATAGCAAAATCAATTATATAAAACCTACCTCTGGATTATCAAGAATATTACATTTGTTTTATAGAGCCAGGAAGAAGTGTATTGGTCAAATAAATACACCATTTTGTTTTTATTAAATAGATGCAAGCAGAACTCATTGCTAAACCTTCAGTAGCAATTGAGTTTGTAACACACCTGGGAATAAACATGCCTGAATTTGCTAGAAGTGGCGTGGAGGTGAATTCTAATATATTCCATGAGTCTGGAATTGAGGCACATGTTAGTATGAAAGCTGGGCAGCTGAAATTCAGCATTCCTGCTCCGAAGACTCCAACAAAGCTCCTCAGTATCAGGTAATGAGAACTGAATGAGAACTTTCAAGGCTATGTTCTTCCCTTCTTTTCTTGGTTTTTATTACGATGAAACTGAGAGGCTGGGGCAGGCATGGAGAAATTTTCAGTTCAGAAAAATCCCAGACATTGTAAAACTGGGATAACTTCTTTTGTAAGATAAGCAAATAGCCCAGATAAGTGGCAACTGGGAGTCAAGGTTTACAGATTATTTAATTTGTCACTATTTTCTGAAATTTTCAACAGGACACTTAACATTTCTATTATTTTGTTTTCTTTCATAAAAAATTATTATAATAGCAATGCCTATTTTTAGATTGAATTTAAATGAACTACTTACATTAATTTTAGAGGGGGTAAATGGCTCAGTATTATAATATAATTATAATTATAATAATCAATAATATTACTTATAATAATAAAC
>VYZM01015615.1:0-15402 GCA_013398915.1 Dromas ardeola
TCTTTCTCTCTCTCTTTCTCTGAATCAAAACCGAGAAGAACCCAAATGTCAGTTAAAAGACCTTATGGTCCTGAAAACATGATGTGAATTTTATGATTTTAGGCAAAGAGTCCCACACAGCAGAAGAGTGGGGTTTTCCTGCCAGATAATGTTTTATGAAATAGGCTGGACAAATGTTAGACCTAATGGGGTTACGAAATCATCTACCAGACAACTTGAGCAGTTGATAGAAAGTAAAAATATTTTTCTTATTGTTTTCATTGCTCTTAGCACACAGGCTCCTTTTAAATAGTAAAGAATTAAGCTTTGTTTTCCTGTAGTTAGAGAGCATGGAGTACTCTTGTTCCAGCTTGGTTGTCCTTCAAAAAATTGTGAGACACCAAATTTAATATCCTTGTAGTTTTTGAAGGGAAAGAATTTTTCCTTCTGTTGCAAATGCTTTCATCCCTTTTTACCTAAATTAAAACATGGGATTAGGGTTAATGGACTTTTTCTTGTCCCTAGCAAATTACCTTTAATTTTGGCAATTAAATAGAAATTGTGGAATAAAATAATAGGTTGTTCCAAGCAAACCATAAAGGTATGGGCACTGCTTAATCTGCTGCCAAGCCGCTGCAGAACTGCAGCAAGCAACAGCAGTCCTGTCCTGCGTACTCTAAATTAGGCTCTGATTCTGCAGTCAAGCGTCAGCAAACTTTAGACAGAAGGATGGGGGAAGTCAAGTTGAATTAGGATGCACGGAAGAATTCAATATAATCTCATATACTAGGTGGGTAAAAAATTATCTTTCGCTACTATCTGCTTGAGCGCATTGTTCTTCTGTCTGTAAAAGATGAGGTGGTCTCAGCTGACTTAGCTGATAGCAGATCCTTGAGATGGTCAGCTGTACAGCCTCTGAGCAGGTCAGTTTGGCCACTTGTCTTTGAAATCCTCGTCTTTGCTGCCTATGAAGATGTTTTCCCGTGAATCGTGTTCATAGATCAAACAAGGTAGGATGTTGACATAACTCTTGGCAGAGCCATTCATCTACTCATGTGATGTTCCACTTCACTAAATTAATTTCCTTTCCAGTTTACAGAGTTGTTAAGCGTTGTGTAAGTAAATGTTTTAAACAACTTGTAAGAATTTCCTCAGTATATCTTGTAATATTGGTGTTCTGGTTTGCAAGGGTCACAAAAGACTTGTATTCATTCACCTTATTTCTCTGACTTTAGCCTAACAGAGGGACAAAAAGACCCCGTGATGAAGAGGAAGAAGAAATCAAAGCACGTCGGAAACAAGCTAGTGCACGAGAGCACAGTCGTCACAGGGAAGAGGATTCTGTTGCGCTGGAAGAAACTGATGATGAGAAGAAGAAACTTCTTCAGATAATTGAGAGGGATGGAGAAGAGGAAGAGGAGGAAGTAAATCACTAGGGCCTGTGGGAATGGGGAGGCAGTGGGAAATAAGCAAACACTAAATCACTTCTCTGTGATTTCATCATCTTACCATGTAGGTGATGAGACGAATGTGATTTTCACATGCCTCATACAGCTTAAGGTTATGGTTTTACTTTCCTGCCCCGGGGGTAGTCATTAATTTCAAAAGCGGCTTTTCAAAGATATCCTCGGAAGGTTTAAGGGGGGGGCAAAAGGGAGGGGGAAGAGAAAGCTTTCAAGCCTAATCTCTGTTTTAGTCTGGGAATACCCAAATCACCTTCTAAAATACATTTTTAGGAAATAGTTTCGTATTCTAAGCAGTTTCCTAACTCTATTGTTCTCATCAGTACCCCCAGCCGTGCAGCTTCTTCCACTCTCCCCCTCTTTGTAGCTGTGCAGCAGCAGCAGCAAATAAACAAACATTCTTCTATACAAGAAAGGTCTTGGGTCAGAGGAGGGGGGTAGCAGCTGTCAAGGGTAAATGATTTCAAGCCTTGGAGACAGAAATCCAATGCAGCATTGGCCTTTCTGCCAAGGGCCAGGGAAAAGATCACTTTATAAATGTGACACATGGATTGGTATAAATCTAGAAGATATTTGCTTCCTGCTGCCTGTGTCCTGTTTGATAAAAAAACAAGTGATATTCACTACTGCAGAATCATGTAGGTTTGTAAAATATCATTGTTCTTTGTATACAGCGTTGCTAGCATTCGTCTCTGAAAATCTCCCTCGGTTTTTTGATGTTGAGCTATTGCCTTTACAGTTGTTGCTGCTAGCAGAGAAAGATAATGCAGGATTTCTTTAGCATTTGAGCTCCAATGAGGGTGAACGGCCGTAGCCAAAAGTCCTCTTGACTGGCCAGAGCCTTGTGGACAAGCCCCTCATCTTTGGCAAGTGGAGTTCTCCCATCCAAGCATTTTAAGGGCTGGAAGTCCAAGGTGTCTTTAGAACCAAAATCTCTTTTTTATTGTCTTGGAATGCAGTTAATATAAGTGCCATCAAAATGCGCTTTGTATGAGTAAATTTGGTGGCAGGAAGCTGATCTGTAGGACACTGAATACAGAATGCAAATTAAATACAAGATACAAAGCTGATCCTAATGGAGATATTGTAGTGATATATGTTAGAGAAAGAAAAGAATCAAATAAAATAGAGGGAAGCAGTGTCAGCATGTGTGACAAGTATCTTTGTGCATTGAAATCCCATTGCAGAGAGAATATGGTTTGGGCGCTGTAGTATTGATTACCTGAGTGGAATGGTGACCTGAGTGGGATGGTGCTAAGACAGGTTGGGCTTGAGAATGTAGGAAATCCAATAATAACGGAAGACTTGGATTGGTGTTGTTATTGTAATGGAGTTTGCTGAAGAAATAGAAATTTTCTCTCTCATACAAGATTGCTGTTTAGTCGCTAACCAAAGAATCTTCAACGCCAGAAGGAACTGTTGATTTAATCCTGAACAGGAGATGGGACACAAAACCTGGCTTAAGATGTGAAGGGGTCTCGTTTGTTATTTGTTTTGAAAACTTCTCTTTACTTGTCTTTAATAGTGGAGAGGGAAGAGGTTTCACAGTAAAATGTATATCATTAAAGAAGTGCATTAAAATTATGAAACAAGGAAAATAACACAATCGTATTTGTGGGTATTAGGGAGATAGCTAAAGTTATATTACTGCTGTACAGTGACTGTGTAATGGCAACTGAGAAACACCTTAGAAGAATTTAAAAAATAAAAAGAAAGTACTAGAGTAAAATATTGATTTGTTTTTTCTTTTTTTTTTTCCCTTTAGAAAAAGATTTTAAAATAGAAATGAAAGCTTATCCAAGTGAGGAAAATACAAAAGAACATAAACTCAGGGCAGTTAAATGTAGACCTACAAAAAGAAATAGCACAGTGGAGTTCTGAAAAGAAACCATCCATGGGCGTAAGCTGCTAATGCAGGTTTGCTCTAACATGTCACAAGCAAAAAGCCTCAATACATACTGATGGTACCAGGTAATACCAGGTGGAAAAGAACAGCTGAAGGAAGATGAGCCATTGCAAAGCTGGGGTTTTTTTTCATTGATACTCAGTTTCAGAAAGTGTAGGGAAGCTCTTCTGGGTTATTTCCAAAGAACCTTCCATTGGTAAACCCCTGGTTTATAAAAATCCACCTTAGTTTTGCTCAGGGGAGCTTGCTCAGGTCAGAGTTGGAATAAATCAACAGATGAATAGCAATGGTGTATGAGGGTTTTGGCAGCTTTCTGCAGTAAGACTTTCAGGGGTTGCTGTTTGTTCCCGAAGGTTCTAGGCCCAACTGCAGTCTCACTGTGTCGCTGTACTCACTCTTTTGCCTTTTGCCGGGTAATTGTTCCAACCATCCAAATGCTAAGCTCTGTTTTCTGCCCTTTCCAATTTGGTTAGGAGGAACCTTTGGATGAAAGTTCAGTGAAGAAGATGATTCTCACCTTTGAGAAGAGGTCTTACAAAAACCAGGAGCTGCGGATCAAGTTTCCCGACAATCCAGAGAAGTAAGATTATGCTCGACCCCTCTCTATTACCCCTTTTTCCTCTGATTTTAGGTTTCAGCCCTAAATCAATTTCTTGAATATACAGACATTTTCAGTTACATAAGGCTGATGTAACAGCAGTTATTGCTCTGTAGTTCTTCTAAATTGTATTTGAAACTAACTACTTTGTTAATTAAAAATGGCATTATTGAAACTCTGGTGATGGCCGGGTATATGGCCGGCAGCATGAAGAGAATAATTAGCAATGAAGGGAAAAGTTCTAGTTTATTAAATTCTTGCTGTCGTTAATATGATAGATTGTGAAATTTCAGTACTAAACCTGGAGTTTATGTTGTTTTTGTTTTGGGAGTGCACAAATTCAATAAGGTTTCGTTAGTTTTGGTTTAGGTATCTAAGTAAGTGGCTTGTCTCTCAAAAGTGAGCACTAACGAGCTCTCCCAACATCAGTCATCTTGGCATCGGAGGGGCATCAGCCACGTTCTCTCATTTTTCAGGAGGCTCCTTTGCACTGTTTCCTCACTGATAGGCAGGTGGTAGGTGTTTGGGGAGGTGGGCTGAAAATCAGACTGAGATCCTGGATTGGCGAGTTTCGCTTTCCAAATAATTAAAGATTTCATGCCATCATTTTGTGTGAAGGTGTTGCGCTTGCGTGTGCAGTTAGTGGTCTGTGTGGGAAGAAAATAATTTCATACTATGGAGCTTTCAGATGCTGTGGTGAGCAAAACGGCTGGATGGGGTCTGAAAGCCAGACTTCGTGTGTGTGTTTCCACACCCACGGTTCCAGTGAGCCTCTTCCTCCTTTCATGGAATTTTGTTGTTCACATTAAATGAATTTCTTCCTGCACGAGTGCCATTATTTTTTTGTCCAGTTTGCTGTTCTTTCCCTTACCCAAATTCTTTTAATGGACTTTACTTCAGACTAATACAACCCACATACTAACATGGGGTAGCAGAGAGGGTGCATCACCCTGTAGAATTCGTTTTATCTGCAGGGGTTTTTTTGATATGTAGCTACAACCTCTTGATTTTATTTTATTTTATTTTTTCAAAGTTCTAGAACTGATTTACACTATTGGAACGAACCTACTTATTTATTCTATGTAAATTACATAGTAGGAAGGTTTATCCTACTACGTGATTAAGCTTCCCGGGGCAGGAGTAGGACAGGATGAGGCACAGATTGCCTCTAGGAGTTCTGGACTCAGTGACATTGACGTGACCACAGAGGATCAGAAGTGCCGGGGCCACGTGCAACTGGGTGACAAGTCTTACCTGGGATCTCCTGGAAGGTGGTGGTCTCTTTTTTGAAAAGGGCTGCACATTGAGCACAGCTGATGTACTTTTTGACTTTTTATTAACCATTTTTATCTTGCCTCAGGTTCATGGAGTCCGAACTGGATTTAAACGACATCATTCAGGAAATGCATGTGATTGCGACGATGCCTGACCTGTATCACCTGCTGGTGGAGCTCAACGCTGTGCAGTCCCTCCTTGGGCTGCTGGGACATGACAACACAGATATCCTTCAGTTGTTAAAGCAGCTCTCATGTGAGAGGCTTTCTGCAGACTTTTCTGTAATCTCTTATGTCCTGCTTTCAAGGCTCCTGTGTATTTTTTTCCTCTTCTTTCCCACCGCACTGAATTTATGTCTTTTTTTTTTTTTTTTTAAGTGAAAGCCTTCTTTGTTCAAGTAATATTGATTCTGAATTTTTTCAGTGCTGTTATTCTCCTTTCTTGTTTTATGGACCTTTCATCTAGGTTTGAGTGACTGCATTCAAGTGTGAACAGATGAACAATACAGGAAAAGCTAAAGTATGGTCTTAGCAGCATATAGCCTTGAACTGTGTGGAGACTTTGTCTGGAATAGTCCCCCGTAAAAACGAAAACGATTTACCCCTTTTTGTTGAGCTGTCATGCTTTCAGCTGTTTGCCGTGAACTAGCGCACCACAGTGCTACACCTTAGTTTGTAAATGTGATAAATTCTTCATGTGGCCGTGCCTTTAATTTGGCGTGCTCAGAGCTTGAGGTTGTGGGTAGCCCCTCCGGTTACATAAATATCATAGGATCATAGAATCATAGGGTTGGAAGGGACCTCTGGAGATCATCTAGTCCAACCCCCCTGCCAGAGCATATATCCGGAGACGTTGCCATGCTCAGTTAGTTTTTTGTATCGCTGAACCTGATCCCTATATGCATCTGTTCTGTGCTCCTCTAAAGATCTAAGGACATCTCGGAGAGAGTTTTCTGTCTATACTGTTAAAGATTTTGGTAGTTTTGAATGAAAACAGTGTCATCTTTTGAATGTCCTTGTGCCTTGATGCTTAGCTGTCATCTGATAAATAGAACTATGTCTGGCTTACCATTGTGCAGTCTTTAAAGGTAAAGCTCAGCCTGCATTGCTTGTAAAATATCCTACAGTAGATTAAGCTGAAAAATTGTGTCGTGATTTGAGAGATTGTGTGTCTGTGTCCTGACAAACATTAGTGAATGGGGGGAGCAGTGAAGCCCAGTGGAAAGGGTGCCGGACTTAGACTTGAGACTACAGGAGGCTTTTCTTTTTTACCTTTTTATTGATTCATGACCTTAGGAAAGTAATTTATTCTTTACTTCTTTTCTTTGTATGTAAAGCAGTAGATAATATTTACCAGCCTTTCTGAAGTGTTTTGAAATACGCAATGTTAAAAGGACTGTTAAGTGCTAAATGCTGTGGTCCAGTGCACAGATCTTGGTTTTCTTTTTTAGCACTTTTCCTTGTAGTAATGTGTATTAAGAATTCATAATTTTTAATTGTAAGTGGGTGCAGTGATGAGAAGGTAAAAACAAAACATAAATATTTTATTGCATACTAGTTTATATTAGGGAGCACTGCTTATGGGTTTGGATATTTTGACTTATATCTCGCTGATCATTGATGCGGTAGAATGCTGGTTCCTGCAAAACAGGAACACCACAGCTTTCCTTATCTCTGCTTTGTGATGGAAATTACTCTCAAGTAAATGTTTGTTAACAATTTACTCTTGTACAGTGGGGAACACCTACCATGCATAACGAGTTTCGTGGCTACCATAGTTTCATTAATTATTTTCTTGCCAGGCACCGCAGGCTTTTTGTGTGTACTATGTGCATGGCATTAAAAGCTTATACTGAATTTCTCGTTCACTAGGAAAATGTAAACTATGGGGATTTTGACTGGGATAGCAGAGCTGATTCACAGCTGGAGTGTGCGGGAATACAGCTTGCCTTGTCCTTTCAGCCATGAAAAGCTGTGTCCTAGGGTCACTGCTGCTGTCAAGGACTTGTCAGTATTTCCACTGTGAACTCTTTTTAATTGGTTTGCAACTTGCCTGTCAGTTAGTTTGCGGGTAGAAATTTGGCCTGTGAATTGCAATTTTGGGAAAAATATATTTCTTGTTATAAAAACTGCTGAAGTGTTTTCAGATGCTTTGGAAGCAGGACACAGGCTGAGTAATGCCTCTCCACTGTGCTGCTGCTGCTTATGTACAGAATAGAAACACTATTAAAGTGAAGCCTCTAAACATATAACTAAATTGATACAGCTCAAGTTTTCTAATGCTTTTTTGTTAAAACAAATGGAAAAAGATTTTAAAAACGAGTTTTTCAAGGACAGAACTAAACAAATGGCTCTTCAGATGTGATATAAACGTAGTCATGAGGGACTAATGCAAGGAGACAAAAGCAATGTCCAGGGGGAGCAAATAATCTGCTGAACGATTCATGCAGTTTTACACAAAACACGTGAATGAAAGATGATCACCAACAAGATTTTATTAATGAAAGACAGGAAAGCTTCCAGTGAGGTTTTGCTTTTCTATCTCCTAAATTTTATAGGACAACTGATACTGTCACTGGAAGCCTCAACAGAAGCTTCCTAGACAGGAGTGCCCTGCAGGATGAACTCCTCTGATTGCTAGAATTCTTTGCTGTGCACCAGAAAAATCTGGCTCAGATGTCTTTATAGCACCTGGTAGGTAGCAGTAGTCTTCAATTAGTTCCTCCCTTAGCTCTCCCTTCTGTGAGCTGATCAAACCCTGTCAGAATCCCTTCTCTTGACCTACTGGTTTTGCTCTTGCTAATGCAGTGCAGTCTGTGCTTAGCCTTCGTCACTGCAGTGGCACGCTGCTGACTCGCCTTCAACTTGTCCACCAGAACTTGCAGATTCTCTTCTGCAATTCTTGCCTCTCCAGTCACCCCAGCGCACGGGCTTGTTCCCTCCCAGGTACAAGCCTTTGTATTTGTTGAACTTCATGAGTTTCCTATGGGCTGGTTCCTCCAGCTTTTGTTAATTAATAGTTGATTCCTTACAGAATAAAAGTAAGGCAGGTTATTTTCTCTTAACTTGCTTATTGAGTTGCGCTCCAACTTGCTTTTAAAAATTTTACCCTGTTTTTTGACCATGTTTTTGTATAAGCACGGGTGACCGTCTCCCTAGTGAGGAGTAACCACCCCTTCTCTTTGGTTCCTCGTGGCAGTTGCAACTGGAAGTGACATCCACCCATCAAGAAAATGTGCAGATAGCTTTGACTTGGTTAAGGAGTGCTGCATACTATAAAGTAAGTAGCAGTCTTACTGATACACATTTTCTGCAGTGCATAGACATAGGTTAACTCAGGACAGGGACAGGCAGCTCTCTTACAGTCTTTCCTGAGACTAGGTAAGTCACGACTGAAACCTTGCTAAGAAAAGATAGATGAAAATGCTTTTCCTACTGCTGCTTGTGTGTCTGAGCAAATGCACAAATAGGAGAACTGGGAGGCTGTATTGTTAGCCGGTGCATTTTAAAGAGATTCATCACAAAGTTGTTATATAGGACATGCAGAAAACGGCATATCTTGTTCTACCCCAGTGGGACTTGGGCAAGATTGATCAGCGTGTCTGAGAGAATAGGGAAGTGGGTCTAATGAGGTGGAATACGTCTCGTTGTACAAGAGAGCTGTGTAGCAGTCAGGGGAACCATGTGTTATGCAGCCCAGAGTTAATGAGTGAAAATTGGGCTGGCAGAAGCTCTGCTGTTCCTGCGAGGTCCGCGGTTAGAGGAGCATGCTGTCCTAATTGGGCCAGGCAGAAGGGGGTGATGCTCCTGCGTCCTGCCGTGGCCTTGTTAGGTGCGTGCTGTATCAGGTTGGCAAGGGTATCACTGAGAGCAGAATGCCCAAATCAGATTATTGTAACTCATTTCTGTTTGCTTGTATTCAGTCTTGACAATTCAAGATGGTGACTAGTTATAACAACTCTAGCAATTTTGATTTGAAAAAATAAAGTAAATATCATTAAGAAACAGTAAAATTGCCTGATGCAGTAAGCACGCAATCATACTTGGTTTTATCTTTTGTAATTGTTAGGATTCCCTGATTTTGGTGCTTATGAGGACTGTCTGCTGAAGTAATCTCTGTGCCCTTGGCTATGATGTTCCCGTACCCCACTACTGTAATGTATTACCACTCTTTTTGGATCCTGTCATGCACACGCTGGCCTAAGAGCAATCTGCTTTTGATATTAAATGTCTTTGCCTCTGCGTTGGTTTTCCTTAACACCTAGCACATGTTTCCATAGCTGTGGTAGACTTGCTTCAAGAACTGACTGATATAGATACTCTCCATGAGAGTGAAGAAGGAGCTGAAGTCCTCATAGATGCTCTAGTAAGTAGTAAACTCCAAATTATTTTAATGCCTGAATGACGTCTGCGTTATACAGCACAGCAGCGAATACTCTGAGCTGCCACACTTTCTGCAGCTGTGGTTATCAATGTTGCAAACACCACACTGAAGTTTTCCAGGTCAGGAGCCTGTTCTTTTGTAGCTGAAATGCTGTATTGAGGACCATGATGGGTGTTTTTAATGCTGTGCCAGAGTTTGGGGAGTAGGTTGTTCTTGCACCCTGTCTGCCACTTCTTTTTTGGAAGGAACATGCTCATATTGCAAAATTTGTGTAGGCTGGGAGATTTTCTCGTGCAGGGAGGGAGAATGAAGTAATATTTGTGACTTGGACAGTATCCTATTGAGAACAGGAGCATGATTTGCATTTTTCTTCCTTCTTGTGGAAAAGGGTGCCCTTTGTTCACCCGTGAAAAATTGAAGTTTGTGGCAGGGCTCAGATTGTTACCGGAAGGACAGTAGGGCCGTTACAATCGTTCAGTCTAACCTGTTGCATGGGAGACCAGCAGTCTTCTACCCAGTAACTCTTGTTTCAAACGCAAATATCTGTGCTTGAACTGTGACATCTGTTGTTACAGTGAGGGTACGCATTTTTCTTAACAAGAAGTAAAAACATGAAAGTTTTTGTGTAACAGAGCTAATGCATTTTAAGGGTGGAGGAGGGTTTAGGGGTAAGGATCCTTTTTGGTGCAGAGATTAAACAACCACGGAAAATGATCTACGTGCAGTAGAAGATGCATTGCTTGGTCTTAAATGCTCCTTGCTTGGTAACTCTGTGATGGAATTCCCCTTTTCCTGGTGTTTGTACTATCTCCTTCCTGCTCCTCGGGTGTGGGAGGAGGATGCTGAACCGAACAGAAGCCCTCCAGAGAACCGATGCCCAGCAAAACTTGAGATTTACATGTCTGTCCTACCTTTGGGCAGCTTCTGCTAGTGAATTGCTGCGTTTGTGAATCACTGTGGCTGTGTCTTGTTCTGTAACTATTATGTTGAAATCGAAAGATGGGGAATTACAGGTTTTCTTTTGTTTGCTTTGTTTGGCTGCTCTGTTTACTCCTACAATCCTTCTTGCCCAGTCACTATAACGTTGCCTTCCAAAGGTTAATGACAGTGGCCCGGAGCCGAGTTCCTCCAGCTGGCCTCTGGGCTGTTCTTAATTACTCTGCCTTCGTGGAAAGATTGCTGTATGAATGAAGTGGTAGAGAGGAACTGCTAGAGAAGATGTTTTCTATAGAATGTGCAGAGAGGTAGTAAATCAAGCAAAGTTCATTTTCTGTTTTCCTTGTCACCAGCTCACGGATAATAGCCAAGTTTTAGATGTTTTATTGTCCCCTTTGAAAGAAACAAGTCAGGCATATCTTGGGAGAAATGTTTAGATATCTGGTTTTTAAATTACTTTCTTTTTTCTTTTTAAAGGAAAGCAGATATAACGTAGAATGGCTGTGAAGATTGTTGCACCACCTTCCACAGCAACTGATGCTTCTATTTTTTCCACCTGTTCACTGGGCCTAAAGCTAGTTAACAGTGTTTGAATTGGAAATGTTATTTTGTTTAACTTTTCCAAGCTTATGTCCACAATGGGAAGTTAGCCAAAGTCAAGCTGAACTCTATCCAGTTGCAGCTTCAGAAGCGTACTTCTTGTGTTAGCTTTTTGATTAGGAGGCTCCGCCTGCGGATGCGGGTTCCTTTGCCTGCTGTTGATTTGTCTGGCTTTCGTTAGCTTGCTGAAGTCAACTTCGTACATTCCTCTTGCTAGGACTTAAATGCAAGGCTTCAGCTGGTGATAATTCAGCTTTTGTATTTGAATCTGTGTGTGTGAGCATTGTTCCTTCAGCTTTTTGTACCTATTAACTTGGAAGATACAGCAAAAATGCAGGCAGACCAGCAGTAAGCAGCTGAAAGCAGAGCTGCTTGCAGAGCTGACAGCTAGCCCATCCGTGGTGGTTTGTGGTGCCTCACACTTAAGAATTCTGAGGGATTATAAATCAGTCAGGCTGGTTCAGGAAATAAGACTGTGACAAGGTGCATGTTTTCCTCCACATGTTTTTCTGTTTAATCTGAATCACAAAAGTTGTTTAATTAGGACAAACATAGTGGCAGATTTACTTGGTGATTCCTTCGCTTCCTCTGAGATTTTAGAGCAAGACTGTTAATGTCTTCTGATCATGTCTGGCAGGATTTTTCAGTGGGGCTTATTGATTTTTATTATTTATTCCTCCCCCCCGCCCCGTTCTTTCTCCTTAGTCTTCCTTTTTTCAGTCGTCTTTCTATCTTTTTATCTTTCCCGTGACCCTGGTGATTTAGGTGGAGGGCCAGGTCGTGGCCTTGCTGGTCCAGAATTTAGAGCGCCTGGATGAAAGTGTGAAGGAGGAAGCTGATGGTGTCCACAACACGCTGGGTAAGTGGCTGTTGCGCAGCCTCTCACTTCTTTCTGTATTTTGTACAAAGAGGGGTGTGGGTTATCCCTCCCCTTCCTTTTATCCCTACCGTGAACTGCCAACACTAGGGTAGAAGACCTAGTGCAGCTTTTGTTCAAGCACAGCTTTAACTCCCGATAAAGCCTAGTCCCTTGAGCTGGTGTTGCGTGACCGCTGGTAGGGTGTCTCTTCCCACAGCGGTTAGGTAGGGAGGTGCTGATACACAGATAAAACTGCACTGCACCAGAAGGAGTGCTCCACTGCCTATGCATTTACTGTGTACTTACCTGTGAGCTCTACTTACGGCGTTATGAGAGCTGGTTATGTCTTACCAATATATTTGACTTTCAGGTAGTAAAATGTTTGTATTTCATGTAAGTACATCGTTGCCTCTCTGTTCCCCAGTCTTTGCACAAGGCAGTAACTGCTTTGCAGTGTGTCACTGTTACTGGCATTTAGACCGTCATCTGCTCCTTTCAGTCATTTGGGATTGTAATCTCCCAAGGACTGGAAGAATGAGAGAGGCTGGAAACACGAGTTTTGGAATTTTTGCTGCTGCTGTTAGCGTAGTTTTGTGCAGTGAGAATTGCTGCTGGAGTAAAGGGAAGGTATCTTAGGCTTCTTCCAGCAGGAGCTGGTGTCATACTGAGGATGGACTGTGTGGGCAATGTGAAAACTGAGAGAGTATCATAGACCTGAGCTTAAGTCTCACGCAAAAAAAAAGGTAGTTTTGCAAATAAGATGTAACTTTGAGGAAAAAGCAGTGCAGCCCTAGGAAGGAGCTGGCAAAGCAGTGTTGATACAGGCTTGAACTCAACTGGAGGTGGGGAAAAACTGCTGTTTTCTGTGTCTTTCTTCTCAGCAATCGTTGAGAACATGGCAGAGTTCCGACCTGAGATGTGCACAGAAGCTGCGCAGCAAGGCCTCATGCAGTGGTTGCTCAAGAGGCTGAAGGTGAGCTTGTTTTCCTGTTGTCATTTGGGAGATATCACAATAAAAACTGAGAGGTCACTGCTCTGGAAGCTGGTGTGCTTGAGACACCATTTGTCACAATATTAAAGGCCCAAGGCTATTTATTATTGTCTCTCTTCATTTGTATAGGTTATCTTTGTGATAAGTTCTAACATATGTGAATACGGTGAATTCAAAACTTGTCTCAAACTGGGAAGCATGTCCCTTTTAACTTACTATAAATTAGCAAAATTGAAGGAGCTGGCTTTATGTGTAAGAAGCTCTACACAATGTGATGCAAGTCTGTAAGTGGAAGTACTCTCATTTTCGTAGCCTTTGCCTGGAAAAGTATCTAAGGTTGAGTCTTCTTTAACATCCGTGCTAATACTTGTTTCATGGGAGTTCTTTTTGGTAACATGTCCCTGATCCTGCCATGAGAACTATGGTCTTTATTGCAGAGTTGGTTCCCTTCCCAGCGCTACAAACGAGCACTCAGGCTACAGCCACTGATGTGGTCATCCCCGGTAGCCGTAATACCACTGTGTTCCGAGCTCAGGCATCAGTAGTGCTAGAGCTCTGCCTTCCTTCTGTGAACACGTTAGTATGAACTTAAAACTTTGCTTAAAATAAGCCAGTTCTGCATGCATGTGCGTTGGAGAAGCCAAGTTAAGGACAAAAAGTTAGAATTCGGGGTTTGTATCCTCTGTGGTTTTAATTTAAATGGATATACTTTTGTCTTGTCTTTCTACTGTAAACATCTTATAGTAGAAAGTGTTTTTTTTTCTGTTCCTATTTTTCCTGTATGGTGGATTTCTGGTCCATGGCTAAGACCTGTAGGAATGTAAAAAGCTGATCAGTGAGTGGGGAGACTAATAAAGACCATTTTATGCTGTTGCTTCCTACATCTCTAACACTATTTTGAGTTTCAAGTGATGTCTTTGCTTAACTGCTGCTGGTGGTGGCCTTTTCTTTGAACTCATCTTATTGCGTTTTGAATTCAAAATTACTTTCTGATATTCTTAGCATCCTGTGGCAGTGAGGTACACAGTTTAAGTCTGTCTTGTGTGAAAAGGTGCCGAAACATTCCCTGGAAAATATTGTAGGAAAGGAAATGATAGTTCAGCTCTCTTACAGAGCTGGTGAAGGAAATTTAGCAAACAGATTCTGGCTTTTTCCTAACCCTGTTAGTAAGGCATTAGCGCTTCCACTCTTAAATGTCTTTGTGGTTAGAAGGCCTCTGAATCACAGAAATACTCTCAGCTTTGCAAGTGTGCAGATACCCCTCTGTGTCCCTTGTATACTTGTTAGCAGAAGTAACCTATAATTTCTCACTATAGGTAGTAACATAATTATATTCCTTTTGCTTAAAAACAAAAAATTAAGTTGATTTTATTCCAGGCAGGTGTGTGCTAAGTGTAGGTCTGCTGCCTGCCTTGTAATTACTCTGGCAGCTGAAAGACTTAGAAACTTGGGAAAGCAAAATAATCACAACTTGGATTCCCCTGCCTAGTGCCACAGAAAATGAATGTTAAATGCCCTTGAAGCTCGGTACTGAACGTGTCTTTCCTTTGCCCTGGCATGTGTTACCTGTGTCTGGGTTTGGGGATGTGTGATCAGGCAGGGATTTTTCTTGCTTACATGCTGTCGTGGTGGGGAGCCGCACGCTAATGAAGCCCTCGCCTAGGCGCCTTCGCTGTTGGCAGCGCTTGGTCTTGAATCTCTCACCCTGACAGATGTGTTTAGGATTAAACCAGGATCTCAGCATCTGGGTAGATCATTGTGCTGCTGAGGAATGTCGATGGGATGAGTTTTAAAATCAGATGTCGGTAAGGACATCTGGCACACAGCACAGAGTGTGAATTTGTGTTTTCCGACCACATTTCAGGTTGCGTAATTGTATTCTGACTGTCAGAACCACCTCGGAAGGCTCAGATGGAGAGCTTAATAGCTCACTTCTCTAAACATAAGCAGGGTTTGATGATATTGTGTACAGCCTTGAGAGAACAGAGCGTTATTTCCTAACGCTTGCCGTAGGACAGCAGTTGGTACACACACCGTGACAAGAGCCAGCAGAGCTGTACAGCACCGAGCCCCTGCCACCTTCCCCCTCTCATGCCACTGATTGCTTGGAAGCGTTATGTGGTTGCTATAAATACCATCATCTACAGAGTGGCTTGGGATCGTTTGGAATGAAAAGCTTTATTTATAGTCATTGCTTTGTGGCATTTGGGATCTTCCTGCTTTTCATGATTTTGCGTTGCATGGTGCTTGTGCGTTGTGACCTTTTCTTTGGTAGCAGGTCGGGATAATTGGCCCACGCGTAGCTTTGCGCAGGCAGGTTCACTCAATCAAGCTGCAGGTAGTCCTGCATTTGGGGAAAAAAGTTCTGGGTGACAAATGGTATGTTCTAAGCCTAGTACTTATTGCTTGCTT
>VYZM01015615.1:15429-58291 GCA_013398915.1 Dromas ardeola
CCCCCCCGAACAGTGTAATACTAATAGCTGGTAACTAATCATTTTTATAACTGTTTTGTTTATTTTATGAATTCCTTCAGTAAACTGGTTTGCATTATTGTCTGATTGGTTAACGCTTAGTCTGTTTCTGTAGACGAAGCAGCTTTGTCATCCTGCAAAAACATTGAATCCAGTTCAGAATCCCACTTCAGGGATTTATTTTTTCTTCAAATTCAGCATTTTGGTTTTGTTATGATTTGAGTATGAAGGGAATGTATGAAATGAAAGTTATGTGACTGTGCAGGCTAAACCCATCTCCTCTTCTTCTGATTGTGACATTGTGATCCTCATAGAAAGCTCTAACAGTTAGTATTTAATGTTATTGTGATGTATTTTTTGAAATTCTGCTTTTGGTGACAGGTGCAGACTTTCAGAATAAGGATAAGCCCATGCACTCATATAACATCATGGAAAATTTATTACAGGAAAGAGATTCTGTGTTGCAAACAACTGGAGACTGCTCTCGGTTGCTTTGAGCCAAGTTGTTCAAACCTACTTAGGTAGGACAGCGTGAAGGATCAGAGCTGAGTGCATGTGTGTATGAGCACACGCACACCTCCCTCTGCCACCCCCGAATCAGAGACAATTATTACTACTTTGTCAGTGAGGCATACTGCAAAATTACCGCTCTTGTATTTTGGTTTAAGTGTTGCTCATACATTCAGTGATTTGATTAATGCGTTCTTCAGATCAATGAAACAGAGATCTGTGCCCTAATGAGTCTCTTATTGCTTCTTCACCAACAGGCTAAGATGCCTTTTGATGCCAACAAGCTGTACTGCAGCGAGGTGCTGGCGATTTTGCTCCAGAATAACGATGGTGAGACATGCCTCTAGTATCTATATTCTGTTAGGGTAGGATCCAGGCTTCTTTCAGATCACAACAGCACTCTTCTGCCTTCGGCTTCCCTTTCCTTGAGCTCTCTCTCCCCTGCGTATAGTCTCTCACATACGCATGCGCCCTCGCTGCAGCTTTTGTACTCTGTCAAGCCGTATTGATTTTGTTCGCTGATGTATCAGTGTTACATGGCTGTAAAATCTGACAGTTAGCTTCATTTTTCTCTCTCTTTTTCTCCCCTTCCCCCCACCTCCGTCTAGACAACAGAGAATTGCTTGGGGAGCTGGATGGGATCGATGTGCTGCTTCAGCAGTTATCTGTGAGTAATTCACATACGCCCTCTCTACCATCAGGAAACTCGCAGGCTTGGGGTGAGGAGGTGGAACAGATTCTGGGTGTAGCGCTGTCCTAGCAATCTGTAGATACTGAAGCACAGCAGTGCTTTGTATTAGTGGTGGCATAGGCCCTGAATAACTTCCACACAAGTGTATCATCCATGGTAAGTGAGGATAATTTCTGTTTTACAGATGTTAATGTAGAGGTACATAGAAGTTTAAATTATTTTGTTACAATTATACGTCAAGTTGGAGATAGGCAGGGTTAGAATTTGGCCATCTTCAGCATTCTCCACTCCAGGCACTGGGCTGCATTGAGCCTATGTTTGAGCCAGCTGAAGGTAGTGTGTTCTTAGTTCAGTTCTATTTCTTGAGGCAGTACTGTCAAAAGGTTAGGGTGCTGCAGAGCAGACCCCTCAGGTATGTGTTCTGCCCAGGAGTTCTCTGGTAACAAGCTTATCCACATACTTTTGTAAATTGTGCAATCGGCGAATTTGCCCTTCCCTTTGGAGGCTCTGTATTGTCTTCCAGCTGCGCGTTTGTTGGTATACAGTCAGGACAGTGAAAAGGGCAGCAGTTACAAGAGAGAATGCATCAGGGACGTGTGCGACTGCTGCTCTGATGACTGCAGCCTTATGCATATCAGACGCTGAAGGCTTGTGATGTAAACTGTTCATGTGTACTTTACGATAGTGTGGACCAAATTGAGCCCTCCATTTTGGCGTAATTCTGTTTTCTTTGTCATGCAGGTGTTTAAACGACACAACCCTAGTACAGCAGAAGAACAGGAAATGATGGAGAACCTGTTTGATTCCCTTTGCTCCTGCCTAATGCTCAGTTCCAATCGCGATCGCTTCCTGAAAGGCGAGGGTCTACAGCTGATGAATCTGATGCTTAGGTACCCAGATAACTTTGTGATTTTCTTGCTAGATATTTGTGGTTTTCTGTGTATAAAATTTCTGTGCTAGCGTATTTGTCTGTTTCTTTTTTTCCAGCATGTAAGTTGAACATTCTCAGACATATAAGCACCACTCGTTCTCTTTAGCTTTGTTTCCTAAGAAATGGGGTTACTACAATAGCTGCTGGAAAGTAACAGTGCAGATCTGTGTGGCAGACACCCAGATGAGAGAATGCTGTAGGTCAGGCTGCTAATCCTCTCAGGATTTAAAAGACCCCTATGAGGGCAAGAGAGACCCTTTGGATGTCTCTAGGGAAAACGTTTTTCCTTTTGTTCCGCAGTTCAAGCTTCACTGTGGTGCGTATCCTCTAAGCTGTTGAATTTTTGTGGATGTTGATACAAAAAGTGCTGTTGTGAAATAGGCATAAGTATGCGTCTCTTCTTGCGACGTGTTTTGTCGCACCGTAATCTCCAGGGCTTCTCTGCTCTCTCTTCACTTTTACTTCCTAGCCTGGTACTGAATTGTGTCTTCTGAGCTGACTGGCTTCCTCCAGACCTCGGGACTGGGCGCAGCGGGGCTCTGTCTGGCTTTCCCTGGTGTGCTGGGCTGCGTGCGGTGGCTGGTTAGCAAACGCCAACAAGAAATGATGTATTCCTGCAGCGCATGGCTGGGTAATGTGCAGCAGCAGGGAACTGAATAAATAACCAAACGTGGATTATTCAAATAGGAACACTGGGTTTTCTTGAGGCTAATTAAAGAAAAGCTCCAAAACTAGGAACGAGAGGGAAGCCTCCCTCTGCCTCCAGTACTAAGCTGCTAAGCGAGCCTTGCAGAACTAATTACTTGGAGTTCTTGTGCCATGTGGGTGGGACCCAGTGTTTGGATTTTTAATAGGTTTTTTGCTCATTTTTGGACTCTACCGCTTACCACTCTCTGTACCAGGACTCCAGCTGGAAAATTATGACAAGAGGCAAATTTCTCCCTGGACGCAATCCCTCCGCCCCCCAGTAGTTGTGAAGGGGTTAGGAGGGACAAAGCATGACTTAACTGACAGAAGCAGCTGTGTCTAATGGAAAGAGTTTCCAAGACCTCAGTCTTTTGATGCTTAGGAACCGAAGTTATTCTACAGTCTGAATGGGATTGGTAAAGTGAAAAATGGAAAAAAAAGTAGCAACTCACAGAATATTTTCTACAATCTTATATCACTACTGTCCATAAACATGGACTTGACTGACAGTTGATTATTTTTTTTTGAACTCTTCTAATCTAGTTCACGTAAGTAGAAAAGTTGAAATTCTTCTTACCTGGCTGTTTGAAAAAATAATGTGAGTTGCTATTTGACTGAGTCTTGCCCTTCTGGCCCTAACTTGTCCTACACTGCAAATCTCATTTAGGGATAGCAGCACCCAGTTGGACAGAGAGTAAACTTTTTGCTTCTAATGATGTCTTCAGACTAGAGTTGAAAGCGTTAAGCTGCTACTTTTATTGCTGATTCATGTTTTTCTTCTTTTGAAGAGCTGCCAACCGCTTTTCTTAGTATTCCACACTATCCGTGTTGTTGACATGTCGTCCGTGTTGTTGACATTCCTACACGCAATTTTGTTTTTTGTCTTAATACTCCTAATGCATGGAACTTCAGGATTCTGACACAGGTAATCATGCATGTAACCTAAAACATATGAAATCGGTGATACTCAACACATGCTTAAAGCTATTTCCGTACTTCAGACTGGCCGGCTGGCTCAGAGCCGCAGTGCTGCCCTGAAGCTTTTACTTTTGGTAGGTGTGATGTTTCCTTATCGGTGTTGTGAGCTTGCTTCTGGTAGACGTGACACGGATGCGACTGTATATGTGTTATTCAAGTAGTTCGCTCAGATCTTCAGAACTGCAGGAACGCAATGCTTAGCCCTGCTGTCTCTTGGCATCTCTTGAAAACCAACCTTTTGGGTTCTATGTTTTGGTGCTTTGTCAGCAGTAAGTAGTAAGAGAATGAATGACGTTAGGGTCCAGTACTCTATGGAGAGCACAGGAGATGTTTAAGGAAAAGCACTGCTTTGTGGTGATAAAAATTAGGGAATGGATGGTGGGAGAAGGCGGCTACTTTAGAAGGAGAAGCTTTGGGCCTGCTCAGCTACTGCCACGGGAGGTTACTTGCTTTTGCAGGTTGTGGTGTGATTGAAGGTAGAAAGCTCTGGACTTAGTGCTTCAATGAGGAAAACAGAGCATGTTTCTGCAGCTTTCAAACCACCAAACAAAGCAAAGTGTCTGAGAACTGACACTGCAAGGTTTCAGTGTTTGTTTGCTTGTGGTTTTTTTTACGTATTTTAATACCCAGAGGATATTAAATGACTATTAATTCTGTTAACCTCTGTTATCATTGGGAATTCTCTTGGTGTACGCTTAAAAACTGTTGCAGATGCTCAGTTTTTCTTAGTGCTGCTGTGGTAGCTGCAGCCTGGCGTTGTAAATAGGGAGTTAACGTTGATAGTTGTGTTCTGGAGAGCTGCATGGGAGTATTATGCTTCTGTATCTTCTTGATACCTTCATGATAAACAACAAAGAATAGAAATGCCATTCAGTTGTGATTGACCACCTCGCCCACAAACAGGACAGAATATTTTTCTCTCCTGTCGGTGTCCTCTGAAGACTGGGGGGAAGAGATCTGTTATTTTTTGTTTTTACTTTGAAGACGGTTAATCATTGTACCATAGGCTGTGCAGATGAAAGGACAAATAAGCAAAGTTGAAAGTTTATTGACACGATGTGAGATAGATAAGCTGTGTGAGAATAAAGATATCAGGCTTGAATCTCCATTACTGTCTTCGAGAACATAGCATTCTGTATCTAGTGCAACCCAATACATCTAGCCAAGTTGTTCAGTTAATAATGGTCACGCACACAGATCTGCAGAGAAGTACAGCATCTTTCAGCTGAGCATTTAACGTGCTCAGGAGATTCCTGTAGACAGTAATGAAAACAGGACTACTTTCTGTTATGCTGAGCTTAAACTATGGCCAACAGCCAAAGAAGGTGTCGTTTTATGTCAACTTCTACTAGTTTATGGGGAGACAGTGGTAACACCTGAAAATGAACATGATATGGCTGGTGCGCTTTACGTGTGCGTCCAGCGCAAGCCGTGTCCTGGATTTGCTATGGTCTTGGACTTGCAGTGTTGACGGGGACTTGCAGTTGGCCACTGGGAGTGGAGCTTCACCGAGCAGATGTGTGGGAGGTGAGCAGAGCGGTCTGGGAGAAGAACAGATTGAGAAGGACAGAGCCTGTGACAGCAGAAATGAAGTAGACAGTTTTCAAGTAGGATGAGAGCATGGGTATACGTAATTATTTGATTTGCATCTCTGCAGCAATGGTGGCTTGTTTATTTTATGGAGTGTCTTTATCAAAAATAACGATGGCTTATCAAGGTGGTAGCCACCAGTGGAAAGTTTATAAATGTCACACAGAATTAAATTCAGGGTGGTTTTTTTAGGTCAGGAAGCACTTTTTAGTACGCAGTCCTTCAGCCTTACCTTGGTAACCTAAATGCAGTTTACCTTACAAAGCCAAAAGAGAGAAAAACAGGCTTGTAATGTCAGTTCCCCTGCGCACACTGACAGGAAGCTTATTGCTTTTGCTGTAAAATTGTGTTAAGGTTTGGAGGAGATGCAGCCACTCGCTTCCCAGGGGAAGTGTCAAGAAGATTCTCTGTTGCATAGGAAAAATGACGTGCGGCTTTCCCAGTTATTAACCGAAGGCGCGTGTGTATGCACGTAGACAAATGCAGCAAAGGGAACTTACGGAAATGTCTATCACTTGGGCAACACGATCTTTTGTTCTGCAGCTATTCTGTGGCTTTTCTTGACCCTCAGAAGAGCATTTGCTCCTGTACAGCAAAAACAAGGCGAAAATGGACAACTCTGTATGGCTCCACAAAGCTTGACTATAGCTATTTTCAGGGTATATTGTTTATGATTGTTAAAATCCTTTTATGTTTTCTTGTCCTGCTGTTCCTAATGACCCCATGGAAACTTAGACTGTCTCTTTAGTAAATCTTCTGGTTAATTAAACGGAACCATTTTATGCAGCACTTTTCCAAGAAATCTAGTATTCTGCTTTTGCTAGTATTTTGGAAAGCGAGAGATTGTGTTACGCTAATGTGGAAAGTCCAAATAATGTTAGCACCTCTTCTTTTTGAAATAATAAATGTACCAAAAGAGTTCTCCCAGATGTAAAGGTATTACAAGGAGGAAAACAATGGTTAGCAAATAAAGTTGTAATTCAGAGTTCCCTATGAAGACTGAGGTCACTCCCTATTTGGTGATACTCACGTATGCTTGTCTTTGAATTAGTGTTCAGCTAAAAGTTACCTCAATAAGCACAGATGAGACTAAGATAAACTGCTTGCCCTCCGGCAGAATAAATATTTCAAATAAAATCAACTCTAGACAGTCCAGTCAAGCAGCTATTGATCTCTAAAAGCCTGAACTTAAACCCAATGAATATTCCAGAGATCAGCTCTGTGCAACCTTCCTAAATGCTGATCAATATGCAATTACTTCCCCTGAAAACATTTCTTATATTGTCTGGCCTAAGAAGTACTTTATTTTTAGCTCCCTGTGGAGGGGAGGTGGGGGTGTTGAGCCACCCTCCTGCACTGCTCTTCGCAGAACTCGCTGCTGCACCAGATCCCGGCTGCGCGTGGTGCTTTCAACAACCGCTTCGTGCCCATCGGAAGCACCAACCACCGCACTGGGCAAAGTAATTTTTTTTTAGGCCAGAGTGTTAGTATGTTTTTTTTTTTTAGTTTGTGTGTTGGTAGGGGTTCACAAAGTTCCATCTCTAAAGGGAAGGCATTTTCCACAGCTCTCTGGAGCTCGGGCTTTAAGAAGCCCTGGAGGAGAAGACCCTGCTGATGGCCCTTCTGGGCGGCTCTGGGTGTGCTGGTTGCAGGTGGGCAGCCTGGTCCTCACGGCTGGGTTTGCCCTTGCCCATGGCTGCCAATGTGTGCTGCCACCTCCACGGGGGGAGAGAGGAGGGGGCTGGACTGCGTCAGTGGTTTGATCTTCATAGATCCTTATTGCAGGTCCACAATAATACCCGAGCACCTTTTGGTAGTGCAGAGCAACCAGCGTGTGTCCGAGGAGAATTGTTCTCTTGTCGTCGCGCCAGGGGAAGAGCATGGCTTGTTTCTGTGGGGATTTATTTTTATATGTGCATGTAGCTATATATTTGTTAGAGAACAAATCCTCTTAGAGACGAGAAAATGGGAGGAAATTGTCATGCGTTTGGGGTGGAAGGTGATGGGACTTGTGACCATCCTGCCCCAGGGGGAACGTCCTCCTGGCCTGGCCTTTGGGGACACTGAGGGCTCTCGTTCTTCAGCTCACCTTAGCTCCTGCTGATGTTTACCTGGTCTCTTGGTTTTATGGGCTGTATTTGCGACTGCTTTTTCAGTTCATGTTTCACAAGATATTTTAAATTTTCCCCTGGATGAATTACAAATTCCTGTTTCTGGTTTGAGAGGTTACAGAGCTTTTGGAGATCATTTGCAGACCACCTGTGTGTTATCGGTGTGAGTAACCAGCATCAGCATTCTGAACTAGCATTAAAACGGAATAGCCCAGAATCTAACTGCTTTCTTCCAACCGCGATTTTTGGAGACGAGGTTTTCTTCATTATAGCTGATGACCAAGCTATGCTTACCAAACTTACTCCTTTAATTAAATTGAATTATTGCTACATCTAAATCCTGATCATCTCGATGTGACAGTATTTGCCTTGTGTACCCAACCCAGTCTCCCCTGCTGTTTTGTGCTCGTGTTTGTAAGGTGGTGATGAAATAACGTCTTTAATAGCCACGAAATAAAAAAAAAAGAAATTAAAAATATGAAATATCTAAAATGAAATAAAAAGAAAATAGAAAATAAAAAGACATAAAAGACGTTAAAAAAGAAATAACCAAGAGAATGTTTTCAACCACAGTTTTGAAAAGAGAGTATTTGTCAATACAATGTTTTGGCCTCCTGAAGAAAATCTCGTTAGAGCTTGTGCTCAAGACTCTTCATACTTTCCTTGTCACGTTTGTTTCCCTGTTCATGCTGTCTCTTTAAAGTAGTGTAGTCCAAAGTTCCTTGTCGACCTGAAACGTTTAACTTGCAGATTTCTTTTCCCAGAGAGAAGAAGATTTCCCGCAGCAGTGCCCTGAAGGTACTGGACCACGCCATGATTGGTCCGGAGGGAACAGATAACTGTCACAAGTTTGTTGACATTCTTGGCCTGAGGACCATCTTTCCACTCTTCATGAAATCACCCAAAAAGATAAAGAAAGTTGGAACAACAGAAAAAGAACACGAAGGTAGGTGTGCTTCCAGATCCTTCTTATTGTCTTGGAGGAGGTGAATGGAAGGCAAGTGTCTGAAAAGTACCTGCAACAAGGAGGGAATGGCACATCACCGGTCTCTTCATGGCTTCTCCTGCAGGTTTCAGGTCCAGGCAGCCTGCCTGCTCCCTCTCGCAGGCTAGCTGTTGATGACACACTTGCCCTGCTTGTTTTGGTATCAGCGGTTCCTGGCGATTCCATTTCATGTGCTGTTAATAAGTTATTTTACTCCTGTAGGGTCTGTTGTTTGAAGCTCTGACTCTTTGATGCAAAACTCTTTTGAAAAGAGTAATGAGGCAACTACAAATGTCACCTCAAAAGCTGTGTTTTCATGGCTCTGAGCACTGAAGTGTGACTCGATGAACATCAGGCGTTGCTGAAATAAACTGCATGCTTTGAAGTTGCCTTTTTTTTCTGTCTTTTTCTGTGGTTTTTTCCTCTCTCCCCTGGAAAACTCTGCTTTAACAGAAATCTGCTGTGGAGTATTACTGCAGGACCTTATGCTGAACTGAATCTAGGGTCAGTCCCTCCTGTGTCTGGTAATATTACATTTTCCATTTTGTTAATAATCGACTATGTCTTGGAAGAAACTTTAAATACTGCCAGTGATGCCTGAGGTTCTGCGCCAATTCATTACTCATCTCACTTCTATAAAGGGTGAATATTGTCAAAAGCTGAAGAGGTGTAAGTGGGTCTCGGGCTTGCCTAGTATCCATCCTTAACTCTTGCAGCAAACCAAGGGAAAATGGAACGAAAACGCAACAAAATGGGAGCTCTAAACCCAAACACCCTGCTTTGGTACTGACCTCGCAACTCGGGTGTAACCAGATGTCCTCACGTTCTCCAAAGCAAAGGCAGGGAGGTGCTGCCTCCTGCAGACCTGGCCGGGCGCTGGGCTGAGGCGCTGGCTGAGGCTGAGCACCCCCTTTCCCTGGAAGAGCTGCAGTGCTGGGGGCAGCTCGGTGGGCATCTGCGTGTCCCCCTCCTTCCTGGACAGGGCGGCGAGGAAGAGGAGGGGCAAATTCAGCAAGCGGCTGTTTTCTCCTTGAAAACTGCCAATGGTGAGCTGGTAACAGTAGAATCATAGAATGGTTTGGGTTGGAAGGGACCTTACAGGTCATCTAGCTCTAGTAGAGCACCATCATGACAACGCTTAACGAAGGTAGGGGCTTGATGAGGCACACTTAAGCTGAAGAGGTGGGCTCTACATCTCGGAGGTGGCAGGGCTGAGGTGGGATGGTGGGTCGAAGCAGGAATTGTCATCGCCATGGGCTGTGGGTACACGCGTGGCGGTGGCTGCTTTCCTAGCGTGGGTGGAGAGAAGGGGCTTACCTGCAGCCCAGCGCCGCCCGAGTCGTGATTCACACACAGGCTGCCAATTCCGGCTGCCTTATCTGTCTTGTATTGTGTTGCTTGTCTCGGATAGATAATGGTGAGGAAGAAATGCTGTCGTGTATTCTGGGGTTGATGTAATAAAATTGCAGAAAGTGCCGTTGCGCTTAGATGATGGATTTAGGGGATGTTTTGAAATCTTCATTTGCAGTATGAAAATCAGGTTGTTTAATTCTTCTTACTGAGAGAAAGCTCAAGCTAGAATATGAGCTTTTGAGTAGCGGGATCTGGGTTTGTGGCTCATGTCATTGACTTTACATTTTTCACTTTGGGAAAGTGAGTTAATCTCTGTCTCATCTGCTTTGTCTTGAGACTGCAGATGACATCTGTGTGTGATTTTGGCTACTGTGAGGATTAGGTAGCAGTCTGGAAGGCCCTAAAGGGCTCAGTTCCCAACTATTTCTGTGATAGGAAAAAAGCAAATCTGCCCTCAGGAAAATGGAGTGATCAGTGCAAACAGTCTTTGTATCGTACCTCCATTCATTAATATTCAGAAGAAATGGAGGACATTAAGATGAGGCCAGAAATCAGTTTTATTAAAATAAACTCTCCCTAAAATGCTGTGGTAGTAAGTCCAATTTTCTTTGTTTTGCATCACTGGGCAGGTGAGTTACTGAATTTCTAACGATGGGAGTTAATTGAGATGTTTAACAGGGTTCCCCTGGAGCCTGTCACAGCCATTGTCCTGACACGTGTATAAGCAGCATAGTATATGTTTTTACTTTGCCAAATGTTGGACGAGCAACACAGTAATTACTTTGTGCTCGGGGGCACTGCTGGTTGATGGTCGGCTCCTGCGAGCCACTGGCTGAACAGGAATGCTGCGAAGACTCCTTGGTGCCTACTGGTTATAAAGGAGGTCTGGCATGATTGAGAATCGATGTCCTCTGTGCTGTGCTGCTCCGAGGAACACACTTCTTTCTGCATATCTCTTTGTTTATTTATCAAAAAGAATGCTGGTATTCAGTCTTCTCTTGTCATCTTTTCTTGTAAAAAAAACTTTATCCCGTGTTCAAACTGCTTAAGAAAAAATATTAAAAATTAATTAGAAAGATCCTCTTCTGCTAGGAGAGCGTTCATGTGTATGTCAAACGGAGGAACATACTCCTTTAAAGGATTAACTAGAATGGCTTTGTAGCAGAGGCATCAGTATTTATTAAAAGGCAGTTCTACGGAACTGCGCTGTGAAGGCATTCGCTGCAATGCCTTGAGACCGTGTCAGGACACACACTCGTGGTTTTGCTGCAAAATATGAAATTCTTAATGGGCTATTAACCCTGGAGCCTAATTACAGCTACTTAAAGGACAACCCTGTTAAAATGCTTTAGCACTGGGTGAGCACCAAACAGCTCTGGCAGAAGCGTTTGTCCACCGAGACTCTTCCTCCTCTGTCTGTCCTGGGCGTCCCTTTGGCTGCAGCTGCAGAAGTGCCACCAGGCTGCAGGTACAGCCCCAGCTGGGGCTCGAGGATGCTTTCGCTGTGGTTAGTGACAGAGACGCTCTTCTCATCGGGCATCCAGTCCATCTTTAGAGCACAAAATCTTTCGTATGTGTCTGATGGTGGTAGGAAAACACTCCTCTTGTCTTTATTTTATAGTAACATTGCTTTTTACATAGGAGACACTCCATAAAATAAACATTATTTTATTGCCTTGAAGGCAATGTTCTGAATGCGATAAAATAATAAATACCCTACTGAAAAAAAAATCTCAATGTGACTTGGCGAGCTTTTATTTATTACGGAAATTTATAATCCAAATTAAATTTGATAAAAATAACTTTTCTGTAATGTATTTCTCTCTTTTTTTTAAAAGCTAGCATAAAGGTGCCAGTGCTGGTTAGCTACATTTTAAACTCTGTCAGTGTTTAAAAATTATTTTACTCTAGGGAACCTGTGAACAATTTAAATCCAACCTGCACATATTTGTGCTTTATATACACTATGTAATTAGGAAAAAAGAAAAGGAAAACTTCTTAACCATCTTTATGGATGATCTGAGCCTGAAAATTTGGCTGGTAGTGTCTACCTGACTGAATGTTATCTACACTTGAATTTTGCCTGACTTTGTACAGATCGTGAAACACATATGAGGGTATTATGTTTGGGAGAAAAATCTAAGCAATTTCCCTTTTTCTGAGGCAGTGAAGCAACTCAAACCAGTAATATTTTGCAGTTGAAGACAGAAATGGCTTAGAGTTTTCCTGTGTCTGTGGAGTGAAAATATTTGTGAATATCCAGCCAGGTTGGCCAGCCTTAAAGAGAAATAGCCCATCACTGTAGAAAGTAGTATGTCTTGGATGGGGTTTTGTTGTGAGTTTGTAGAATGGCGTTAGCGGGGTCTCCCTGAGATGCTTCTTGGCGTTGTGTGGAGCCGGTGGAAGGGTGGATGAGGCAGGTCGTAGGAGGTGGGGAATTAATGACAAGTATTACTGCAGAAATGCATTTAATTCCACTGAATGCCCAGTGTTTGGTTTTGTGATTGACTGCTCCCTGTAATCTTCCTGATGAAGGACTGTGATCCCTCGAGAAGTGTAATCCAGACAGGTGTTGAGTCAGAGACTGAGCACCGCGTACGAGGTACGATATGGCATTGCTTGGCCCGTAGCATTTTGTGCTGGCTTGGCATATGGTAAGTAACAGAAGTTAGTATAACAGAGCCTACCTGTAGTGAGCATTGATAGGAAGGTAAAGGCCAAATCGTGAAGAAAATGTGTTCTTGGTCAGTCTGAGACTGGGAGCTACATTATACATATATAATGGTGAGATCTGCTGTGTTACAGGGGTTTATGTGTTCTGACGGGGCACCCTGAGAGGAGCCCGGCTGCCTCGTGGCTTCAGTGGAACCAATCTGGAAGAGCAGAGAGGGCAGAGACGCAAGTGTCTAGTGTGTGTGATTGCAGGGAATGAAGGAGAATTTGGCTCTGGGTGATCTTGGCATAAATATAGGGTAAGATTTGAAATAATGCTTCTGTATTGTGAATTTTGAAACGCAGGGGGTTGCTGTACGAGTGTCTGTGCTCCAAAATCTCTTCTGTTGCAGAGCTGAGGGTCAGCTTGTCTTCACTGTCCGTAAGGGTGCAACTGCTCTTGGGACTGGACTTCCCGCAGCAACAGTTGAATAGAAGCGTTGGATGCTAACTTGAAATTCTTGAACAGTCTCAGTGAGCTAAAAATGGAGAAAACACAAATTCCTTCTGTATTAGAGAGTCTGTAGTGAAGCAATCATAACTTGCTTGATAGGCTGGATATTCTCCTGCTCTGTCTCAGGATGGTTATTTGCAGTCTAGTTTTGCTCAGTTGGAGAGTCTAATGAACTATAAAAGGATGTTTGTCCAATTCATCTTCATTTAAATGCCTTCTCTTGACTTAGATGTCACTTTTACTTAGGAATGCTTAATTTGATAACCTGAGAATTAGTTCAGCCAATTTCCAAATGAGAATTCCTTTCACTGTGGTTTTTTGCCTGTTTGTCCTCTCGCAATAAGGAAGCCTCTTTTGGAGGTACTCAGCTATACGCTTCTTTTAAAAAACAACAGCAGCAAAACCCATTTCTTAGTAAATCTGTTCTTACTCCTTTGTAACATGCACTGACAGGCAGCAAAGCCCTTGGAATGAATACCTGCTGCAGAACTAAGTTCCCTGGGCATGGAAAAGTGAAAAGGCAGCACAGAAAAATGGCCTGATAAAGAGTATCTTTATTAACAGAACACCCCCTGCTCGCCAGCAGAAAATATTTTTCATGTGGTGGTCTTCTGAAGTGAATACCTAGGGAAGGCATCAGTCTGTGTAAACAGAACTTTGTTGTGCCAATTTGTTATTTTACCATCAACCCTCCAGAATACGGCAGGAATCTGTTACTTGAATGAGCCATGATGCTCAGTACAGAGTTAAATTTATCTCAATTAAAGTTAGCATTCTCTGTCACAAGAACATCGCAAAAATAAACTTTCTCAGTTGATAGAACTATTTTTCTTACATTCGGCATGATGCTTGGATTCCAGCTCAACAGGGGCATTGTGTGGAGCTTTTTCGACCTCCCCAGGCCCCGCTTTACCCATCAGTAAAATCAGTATTTCTTACTGTTGCCAATATTTTAAGATAAGATTTTTCTTGGCAAAATGTTTTGAGATACTTGAGCAGGCTATTCTTTACAAATGCAGAGTATTAATGCATGTGAAAGCAGGTAAGCTTATTAGATGCTACAGCATTGGAGTAGCACATCCGTGGTTCCACCCGTAATTCTGTAACGAACCAAAACAGTAGTGGGTGAAGGAACGGTCAGTCTTCCGTGACTTTGCAAGCTGCTTTGCAAAACCTCTGTCTGAATGCATTTCATACGCATCCAAAAGCTGTGCAGAGGAGGAGAAACCAGAAGCCACCCCTTGGCACTCCTGCAGCGGAGTTAGGCTGGGGCAGACCCATGCCTGGTCCTGGCGTGTCCTCCCTCCCGGAGCCAGGAGCTGCTGGTCCTTAGGATGTGCTGGGGGCTTCATTGGGATTTCCCAGCAAACAGACATGAAGCCGCAGAGTTTCTGAAAGGTTAGAAGGTTCTGAAAGAGGTGGTGTGTCTTTTTCTAGTACTTTCCTGCTCCTAATTAGAAACCACAGTTTATCTAAAGAGTTCTTTACAAGACAGAAGGCTCTTAAATGCATTCTATTGGGTTCACCAGGATGTTCTGCTCATCCACCTAATGGTGGATGCACCCAGAAGCACACGCCTTCCCCGTCCTCTTGTCTCATCTGCGTCAGTATTGCAGGGGAGCGTGCTTCAGCTTCCTCCCCTGCTAGGCAGATGTCCATTATAATGAAATGTTAAAAAAAAAGGGGGGAGGGGAATAATAAAGGCAGAGGAGTGTAATGTTACGGCTTGATTTGACAGGACCTCCTGCTGTTGCAGCTGCCAGTGCCAGCCATGGAATAGATTAATCTGTATTCCAACATGCCGCAGCTGAAGTCAAAATCGATCTAATTAGGGTGTTTTAAACACTGCTTGCATTCTGAAGTCTTCGTGCCTGTCTGGAGAGGGAAAGGCTCCCGAGAGTCCGAGGTGATCCTGGTCTAAGGAGGGCTCTGGTGCAGCTGGGTGAGCACATGGGATGTGACCTGCCTAGGGCCAGGGATGCGGCTGGCACGGTGCATCGCAGCATCAGCGTCGTGGAGAGTCGCGGTACGTGCAGGTGGACCAGCAAATGAGGCAGAAAACAGGGTTATCTGCTAATAAGAGAGAAGCCTCTGTCTTCCCCTGTCCACCAATTTGTGAGATTTTGGGGATGTTTATATGAAAAAAAAGTTGTTCTTGATGCACACTAGCTGCTGTTCCTTTAAAGGAATCCTTGGTGGTGCTGAGCGCGGCTTGTTATGGTGTTTGGTTTTCAAAGGAAATACATTTAGTTGTTGTTAGAAATGGGGGCTAGGCAGCAACTTCTGCCTCTGGCCTTGTCTGTTGCCCTCCTTGAAAATGACTCTTTTTGTGCAGCCGATGTGGGCTTTGGCTGAGCTTTGGCACGGTTATTTATAAGTTCCCCAAATACTCAGTTCAGGCTGGCTGCCCGAGGCGTCGCCCGTGGGCGATGTGCAGCTTGTGGCCTCTGTCTGTCAGCTGAGATCAAAGCTGGGCAGCTGCAGGTCTTGCTCTCTGAGGACTCTGAATAGCACCAGCTACTAATCATTTTCCAAAGAACATCCAACCCAGAGCAAATATTGGGATTGCGAACTTTTACAGTTTCGCATATGTGAGATGTATATCGGTGCAGTTTGTAGGAAAATGGTGAGACTCCCCCACATCTGCAGAAACCTTCACTCCCAGGTTAACGCCGCTCGCTTCTGGTTACTCCTGTAAATGTGTTAATTCATTGAATAATGGCTTCAGCCACTTATCCCATTGCCCCATCTTACCCCAAGGTTTGCCCTGATTTTGGCTGGTGTCCTTGCACATGGCTGTTTGGATGTTGGTGTTTATTGGTCCAGGACTTGCATTATGGCATAATTGTGATTTTGGGGAGGGGAGCGTGAAACACACTAGTGCATTTTTTTCCGGGAAGCTGATCAAGATAAAGGTTGAGATAGTTCATAAATATTTCAGTAAAATATTTGATTTTGAACGTTTTGACCAGGTAACTAAATATTTCCTGGATTTTCTGGAGTGATATAGAATCATAGAATATGTTGAAAGAATAACCTCATTGTTAAAAAAAACCTGTGTCAGCTTCTTTAGGCTTCTCAGTAGTTTTAAAGATTTTATTGATAAAATGGATAGATATCTGCATACGAGCACCAAAGCAAAAATGATGGCTAAAATACATTTCCTAGTAAAGGAGCATTGAAAAAAAGCAATGAAGATATATCATGGGTGAGAATATTACTACTAAAATACTGTGTCAACACTTCTAAACACTTCCAAAAAAAGGTTTGTGAAAAAATAGTGTGGAGTACAGAATGCTGGCTTCTTTCTAAACCAGCAGAGCATCTGTTGGGTTGTATTTAAAAAAAAAAAAAAAGTCTTCATTTTGTTGTGGGGTTTTTTTCACCTTAAGAAAATAGGATCTTGCAAGGACTTTGGAGGCTTTTCCAGTATTTTTTTTTAATGTAGACACTTAATTTGGTGTCGCTTTTTGTGGAATAACCGTTTCTCTGCAGCAAGAGCGTGCACTGACATACCCAGAGCCATCCTTCACCCTCGTGTTATCCTGTCGAGATGACAGAGCAGCCGCACGGTGCTGGCCACCCGATAAACCTGTTATCTCCCCTGCTCCTCCTGCCAGCAGCTCTCCCAGTCTCTTTGGTACATGAAAAATTGACACCACCTCAGGCAGAAATCTGTTTCTAAGGAAGCTACATTTATAAGTAGCTAATGAAATGGGGGGTGCGTGTGTGTGTGTTACAGCCTCTTCTGTTTGGTGCCCTTATGTCGTATGCAGATAATGCGTGCTGCAGAGAGGGCAGGCACAATTTGGACTTCGCCTTTCCGCGGAAGCGTAAGCTGGTTGGTAGCGCAGAAGCTCCCTGCAAACACCTCGGTGTCGCTTGTTCTTTGTATGCTGGTGCAATCAATCAAGGCTTCTTGTGGCTCCAGGCTAAGCAGCGCCGTGGAAATGCATGTTAAAATGGTTTGACAGCAATAAGAGGATGATCTCTTTCCTCTGCACATTGTGTTTTCCTCTCTGAAAATAACATATCTTGACACCCCTTCTCCTCTCCCCACTGCTGTGGGTGAGGAAATGTTGATGGCCATTATTTTTCATCAGTCCTAATCAGCAAGATTAAAGCGGGGACGTCTTGGAAAAGTTACAATTTTGAATACATTGAGATGTCTAAAACATCTTGGTGCAGACCTGTAGGCAGGAAGCAATACCAAATGATTTGGCAAGGGAGGGAAACTCCCACCTGTCTCATTTGCTTTGCACCTTTGTGCCTGGTTTTATTTCCCCATATTAAAACCATATACTCTCTGATACTGCCAACATCGTCTCTCCTGTTGGTGTACATTTTGCAAATGATTTGCATCTCTGCATCTCCTGTGCTCCTGGGGTTGCAGGAGTGCGGTGTGTGGCCGCTCTGCTTCCCTTTCACGAGGAAAGGGAGTCAGACGCCTGCCCTGGGCTCCATCCCTCGACTCCCACAGCATCCCAGGGCAAGTCGGTTCCTCTGCCTGGAAAGTGTTCATGGGCAAAATGAAAAAGAGCCAGAGCACAAGGGTTGTAACCTTAAAGCTTGCCTCAAAATGTTTCAATCCCAGTATGAATTTATATGTGTATTGTATATAAATTGCACATAAAACTGGTGAATCCTTCTGAGGAAACAAGGAGACAGAGAAGCACTTGCTTTTGTACTTCATGGAATCTGGTGCAGCCAAATATTAATGGTTAAAGAACCGTAAGATGCCCTATGTGAAAAAGTGTACTTTTGGAGATCATGTTGCTTTTTGTCCCACAAGGAGCAAAGAGCTCAAGGCCCCCTTCTGAAATGCTGCGTTTTTGACCACCACTTGATCCCGGTGAGGCAGTGGACCGCGCTGGTGAGGGATGGCGTACGGGGGCTGCGCTGGGACCTGTGCTCAGGTGGAGCTTCTGAAAGGGGTGCAAGGCACAGGAGCAGCAATGCCACGCGGCCTGTCGGTACCTCCTTTGGTTGTTCCTCACCAAGGGACATCGGTGATCCTGCAGGAGAAGTCCTCAGAGCTTGGCCCTGCTCCTCAGGAGGCCATCGCCGCTGTGGGTTTGAGGCACTTGGTTCAGTCGCCTTTCAGAGTGAAGCTGTGGTTGGACATTAGCACAGATGTTCTCTCTTGTGTGCTTGCAACGTTGACTTTTTACTTGGCTCCAAGGTTTGTGCTGTAAAATATGACCCCCAAGTGTGATTGAGAAGGCTGTAGAACACGTTTATTTGATCATTTCTGGTTTGCTGTGGCACATTCATATTCAATCCACAGGATTTGCTGTAAATAAAAGTGGTTTGTTTGAGGATTTTTTTCCTCTAGCTAATACCAGTTAAGTCTCTGCAGGAGCTGCACGCTGGCACAGTTATTCCTTTCTCAAGCTTTCCTGTTTCAGTAACCGTCCCCTGTTTGGCCAACTAAGGGTCATTTGAGTGACAGTGCTGGCTTGGGCCAGGATTCCTTTTAGCCCCAAGGTGGGAGGCAGCGTGCTGTGCCTTTAGCTGTGATGGAGGGTGCCAAAAAGAGAGTGCGCTGCTGGGCAGGCGTGCCAGCCTGGGGAGGTAAACTGGAGCGGAATTTGTGCTTTACGTAAGGCGCTTTTTCCAGGTCACCAAGGAAAAGCAGGATCAGTGTAGCAGGAGTAGTGCAGCAGAGCCAGAGGAGACCTTGCCAGCTGGGCTGTGATGGGCGAGGAGGTGTCTGTGCTCCCTGCAAACGTGGCTTGTTGCTCTTGCCACCGCTCTGCCACCACTCACCAGTGATGGGAAGGAACCAGGGTTCTGCTTATCAACGGCTACATGCGGGAGTGCTGGTAGTAAATTTAATGGCATGTTAGAGAGAAAATAAGCTCCTGTTCCTGATCTCAGCATGCAATTTTCATTTTGTATCTCCAGAACATGTCTGTTCCATCCTGGCCTCCCTTCTGCGAAACCTGAGAGGGCAGCAGAGGACACGGTTACTGAATAAATTCACAGAGAATGACAGTGAGAAGGTGAGTGCTGAATATGTGTCTGCAGTCTCTGGGCTACCAGGCTGGGAGGATACTCGATAATGGCAGGGTGCCTGTGTACTCTCGCTAAGTTACTGAAAAGCCGTTATTGTACTTGCCTGTACTTGCGCTCTCGCAGGCCATCGTTCTCTCATTCATGTTGTTACCTACAAACTGGAGAACTGGAAATGCCTGTAGTGCTTGGCATCTCACATCATACGTGCTCTTGTTTTCTGGTGCTCTTGCACGTGGTGGTAGCGGTTCTCAGTCCTGTGCCTCTCTGCTGAAGCCTGATCATACAACACGTGTTGTGCTGGCTCTGTGAGACCCAGGCAGTGTGGAAAGGTGCCAGTTTTTCTGGTGAAGCTCTTTTGCAGAGAGTTTAGGAATTGCTATAGTATGCATTTAACATTCCCCATTCCTCTCCTAGAATGTGTCACTTTAGTGGTGTTTACTCTGGGAAATTCTTTCAAAAATATTTACTTAGTGGTAGATAGATCAAACAACCGTGAAACAGAAACAGCAGCTTTTGCAAACCAGTAGTTCCCAATGGATTTGTAAATTCCGCCACTGGGGAAATATTGGTTCCTTAGTATTCCTCATTAGTGTGTCTTAAAGGTGTTTTTCATAACCTGTTCTACCAACTGCAGAAAATTTCCCATTGCTAGATAGGCTTTCAGTTGCCTAATATGGTTCAGAGGAGGGCAGGAGAGCCGTAACATGTCAGATACATTTAAAATAAGCTTGGCTGCGTACAGCATAGACAGAAAGGTCAGTTGGAGAAACCAGGAGAACAGGAGAACCACAGCACAGCAGAGCGAGCTAGGGACACATGTCTTCTTGCTGCCTTTTAGCTGGAGCTGACGAGACCATATTGTGCTGTGGGATTACATTCAAATGCCTGCAGACTTGCGTGCTCATCCGACCAACACTTGTAGCGTCCTTCTGTAATGTATTCCTTCCTGTGAGTGACAGAGTTGCCTGTTACTTTGTGAAGACTGCAGCTGGGAGGAAAACAACATAGCATGAAGGATTAAGGATGATTGCATTGTTCTTTTTTCTTGCTTAGGTCTCTCTCTTCTGCCCTTGCAGGTTGATAGGCTGATGGAACTGTATTTTAAGTACCTGGATGCAATGCAGGCAGCTGATAAGAAGATTGATGGAGAGAAACATGTATGTATTGCTTAAGTTTTGCTAGCTCATGTCTACAATACCTCTGCACAGGCATGTCGTCTGCACAGAAGTTCTGGCTAAGCCGGGTCACTCTTCTGAGCCGTGCCCTCATACCTATGCTGTTACCTCTTAATTCTTGTGGCCCTGCTCTCCAGCTTCCAGTTAACCTCAGATAAAATAGGTTGAGAACTTCCTTATAGCAAGTGCTTCTGGCCTTTTCTTAGAGTGAATTTTACTAGGAGGGTCTAGTCTGTGCTTCAATTTGCCTTCACTTTTACTTGGCTGCAGTCTTGCTTGGTTTGGCAGATGGAGAGTAAGTGAAATGCAGAGAGACAATTACATGATAATGTGCGAGGCCTCCTACCCTGGTCTTTAGAGTTCTGATCAGCTGCGAGAAAGCGTCTATTTTGATTAGTTAGATGAGGCTGCAGCCAAAGGCTGGAGTGCTCTCTGCACACCAGCAGCGAATCGTTTTGAATGACATGAGCCTTGGTACCACACAGTACTTTCTTGGAACTGAAGCTGGAACAGACTTTTTGAAAGAGAACGAGCTGTTGGAGTCAGGAAGCAGCTTGCAGAGCTGTTAGCGAGCTTGGCCAGCTTCCCACAAGATTATCTGTATCAGCACTGAAGAGGGTGTGAGATTGATTAGCACTGACGGAGAGTAATCACTGCAGCCGCCCTCCCCACACTCGGGCGAGCTCAGCGTGCCACGGGCTGCAGCCCCCCCGCCAGGCTCCGACAAACAGCTGTCTGCCCACGGCCAAGGCCGCTTCTCTGGGCACTGGCAAACATTCTGAGGGCATCGGAGCTCAGCAGCGCTGCTGCTGCTCAAAAAGGCACGGGGGTGAGTGATGAATGGGGTTGCTTTTGCTGCCAGCATTTGCGCTCCATATGGACAGCTGGAGCTTCACAAATGAACGGTGGCCTGAAGAAAAACAGCCTTTACCCTTTCCTGCTGTCCCTCTGCCCCTCGTTCATCCTCCTCGGAACAGTGCAAGAAATTATTTATTCTTTACATTTCGGTGTTGGTGTGTGGGTTTTAGAACTGAAAAACTGGAATGGATTTTTCTGGCTGGAGTCTTGTGGTGTATCGTTAGCTGCTGTACAGAGCCCTTAAATGCAACACGCAGAGCTAGTCTATGTGCCCTTTATCCAAAAAGATCCCGAAGCATCCTGCAAGTGTTAACACTTGTAGCAGGCAACCAGCACAAAGCAGGGGTGAAGGGAATTTGTGAAGAAGCTTGTGTAGAAGCTCTTTAATTAATAATATTAACCCATTCATGTTTACCGATGCACAAGAGAAGAGAAACCGTAAGAATCTCAGTTTTTCCTCTTGTATCCAGAAGGACACTCTGCTTTTGCCTGACTCAGGGCTTTGTAGGCTGGAATGACTAGAATAAATGGATCTCAATTCTTTGCTCCTATTAGAGCTAATAATAGGATTTGGCAGAAACATTTAATGTGCAATATATTGGACATGATGTGTATGAAATACGATGTTGAGGTTCATTCCTAGCTTGGAACACTCTTGGAATTACCGTTTGCTTCGCTTTGTGGCATCCTCAAATATCAGCGGGACACGGTCTCCTGAGATCTGAAGTGGCTCAAGCGGTTGGCCCACGCAGAAGTAGGCAAAAGCTATCATTCTGTGTGTCAAATCATGGCATTGTCTGGCTGTGACAGGATTTAGGGAACACTTTAATGTTTCTAGTTGTGGTACGTGAATCATTGAAGTGGATGGTACGAACACTTGGTCCTTTAGAAACTGTGCTATGTCACTTGAGGGCTTTTGACCTTTCTCTTGCAGTAGGGGACACAGTACCCCAAAAATCTGGTATATAGATCCTCACCTTTCTCCCTGCCCCAAAGAAAAATGATACCTGGTGAGATGTTACAGGTTCAGCCTATACTCATGAGAGCAAGATCCAGGTCTGATGGACAGAGTATCCTGGTGTAAGTCTTGCATTACAAGTGAAAACCTGATTATACAAGGAATGACCGAGTCTATCATACCTGATGTTTCATCTTTAGCAGTGCAGCTGGCATAAGCAGCTCCTGCTCTTGCAGGTCTCTTCCTTTTTCTTTCTTTTAGCTTGGCTTAATGATCTGGTTTATAGCCCAGCTCTTCAGCCGGTGGCAGCGGAGGTGTGGGAATAGTTGGGGGTAGAAGGGAGAGGAGGAATTTCTGAAGCCAGCTGTTTCTGAGGAAGAACAGCTGTAATGAAACTGCACCCTAAATCTGGACAATGAAACAGAATAAGGTCCACTGAGTCCCTTCTCAGTGTTACCCACTTGTTTGCTTCTGTGGCATCTCTTCAGAAGTGATCAGAGGTGATAACTTAGTGATTACCCGAATGGCCATGTAAAACCCAGGAGCAAAGTCAGTGTGAGCATTTGTCTCCAACACTTGATGCCTGTCTTAGCACTTTGCTCAGAGTTTTTAGTTAATGAAGCCTAAAAAATATCTTGTCCCCCTCTCAAATTCTTTAATGCTTTCTGTAGGAAATGGTGCAAAATCCTATGGCTTTTAACTCCCTCTAAAATGAGGTATAATTTACAGGCAGCAGCAATAGCCTTAGTGATCTCTAAAGATGGCAGGAAAAGACAGGAGATGGTTTAATATTTTTATGGTTCCACAGAAAATTATGCTCAGCAGGTTTATTCGATAAAATATTCTCACCAGACACTTTGCGCTATAATGACTTACAAATTACATGCTAATTGTGCCACAGTTAAGTCATTCTATCCTTGAAAGGCAGAGGTGGAACTCCTAGCATGAGGGCAGATTGGGATAACTGAAATAGGGATTTGTGTTTCAGTTTGCTTTAGAAAGACCAAATTGCCAGGATTTGTACTGAGGGCAGGACGTTGTGTCCCGGCGGGGGCTGTGTTAGTGCACGTGAAAAGAACACGACCCGTGTTCACGGGGGGGTGTGCGCATTCTGGAGCGGGGCTGGATGCGCGCTGTCCGTACTGCGAGCTCTTCCAGCAAACGGCCAGCAAGCCGAGGTAAGCTTTGAACTTTTTTGCTGAGTCTGGTGGGTCTTTTTAGGTGACTGCCCTGACGTGGTTCCTGTTTCTTGCCGCTGAGGAGCTGCTGCTCTGTTTCTCCTGACTCGGAAGCCATGGTGTGCTTTGTAGCAATTGCAATGAGCTTTTCAGCTCTTGCAGATTGGTGGCTCAATGTACAGAAATTCAAGCGTGTTTCTGCTTATAAGGCAGAAATGAAGAAAGGCCTTCCCACGACAGAGGGCTCTGGTGGTTTCTTGTGTGGTTCGGGGAGTTTCTTGGTCACCTTGGTGTGACCTGGATGCCTGCCTGCTCTCCTGGCAGCAGCAGAGTCCGTGCCTGACTCGGGCTCGCTCCTAACAGTTCTGTCTTTCAAGGAAAACGGTGGTCAATCTGCTGAAGAGACCGTGTGGTCTGCAGCCTCTGCATTTGATAGAGGCTCCTGCAGAAATCATTGTCACAGCTGTGAGCTGAAAGCAGATGGTCTTGGGCAGTCCTTGTTATGATGGTCTGACTTCACCCAAGGCTTCTGCTTGCTTTTCTGCTGTTGCAAGTGTCAGTCCCTGTCTCCTGCATGTCCTTTTTGACCAAAAGCTTAGCAATGACCTTGAGCTTAGCTATCTGCCTGGGGTCTGAAGGCACCTTCTGACCATGGCTTGCATCACTTGCCCACCCCAGTAATACAGACAGAAAGTAGTAAGGGGAGAGAATCTGTACTTGGTGTAGGAGTCAAGTTATGATAGTTGTTTTTGTGCACGGCCATTCGGAGCCTTCTCATCTCTGATGACCTGGAGCAGCCTCGCTGTCCCACCCGGTGAGGCAGTAAAACCAGGATCCTGGTGGTGTTCTTTGTTCTCGATCAGCACCCATCCCCTCTGCTCTGCCCAGCCTTGCTGTGTGTGCTGGGGAAGGTGAATGGAAGGTAAGGAAGGAGGAGGATGCAGGGAATCCTTTGGGCCCTACTCCAGTGAGGACATGGTGCAGATGGGATCTTCTGTACAGCATTGGCAGATCCATTGTACCTTTAGGTTTTGAGTCTCTACTTGACACCTCGAGGCCTGTCAGTCCTGCCTCATTAGTGTGAGAGAAGCTCATTTTAGCTTCACAGAAGCCCATCTTATTGCTGTCTTCTCCCATCAGCAAGGGGCATCTCAGTACATATTGTTGGCAGATTAGAAATGGCATCTGAGCGCTCATTTGGAGGTTAGCGACTTGACAGCTTTGAAAGAGAGGCAAAGTGGAAAGGTGGCTATTTGGTACTGTACTGGGAGGCAGATTAGCATTTAAAGGGTGGTTGTGGTTTTATTTAGAAAAAAAAAAAGACTGTGAAAAGGCATCTTAAAACTGTACTTGTCTTCTAATTCATATCTGCTTAATTTACTGGCACAAAATAATCTTGCTTCTCTGTCGAGAGGGGCTGTTATAACTGCTGCCTTCTCTGTGCAATCAAGACAGCAGTTGCCTGGATTCGGCTCCTGTGATCGCCGTGCTTGGATCAGAATACAGAACAGACATGGTCTTTGTTCCCTGCTCTGGAGATTCAAAATCCTGGCCTGTTGATGTTTTTCTGTTCAGGAATTTAGCACTGTTGAGAAGAGTAGCCAATAAGCCTGTGTTCAGTGAGGAGGGTAAGCGGTAGTTTTGGGAATGAGTGCCTTGCTGTCTTTCTGGAATGGGAATTTTAGACATTTCAGTCAATATTCCGATCTCTTGCTAGCCAGACTCAACATTGCTTAGGCTTTAGAGACTGGATTTGATCAGATTCATGCAATTTGGCACGGATGTAGGGTGAGGAAAGTCACTCCTTGCACAAAATTGGATTTTTGTTTTCACTGGCAAGAGCTTGCATGCAAGTTTTGCCCAGTCATGCTTGTGTGCATGGTTTTGAGAACCTGGAGTAAATTACAGTTGTGCAAATGCTGGAGTCTTTAGCATCAGGATCTGATGCTAAAGCGTCGTGGAGTGTAGCCAAAGCAGTGACTTCATGGCATTAGTAACTAGGCATTGCTTTTTAAACTTAACTTATTCTTTCACTGGCAAGCTAGGTTTCCAGGAGGAAAAGTATTTCATTCCTCTCTCACTTTCGGGATGCAGTGCTAAACAGCTGTGCTTCTAAGCCACTTATTCAGATTTCTGTATGGTGAGCATCCACTGCGCTCCCTCCAGTGAGAAGTGCACAGGGTTAATTTTCCTTCTTGTGCCGAAAAGACTCTGTCGACAATTAGATACGAGGACTTGGCTTGACAAAACAGGAAAATTTGGTAGCCTCCATCATCTTTGGTGCCGGTGACCTTGTGTGTGTTTGCCTGGAGCATGTACGCCCTGAGGAAGCGCTTCTTGCTGAGCATTACAGGTACAGTGCTCTCGCCGGTGATGGCTCTAATGAGAAAATATTGCTCCGCTGGTGTGTGCCCACCTGCCAGCCGGCTGCATAATAAATCACACAAGCTGCAGCGAGCTAGCAGGGTCTGACAAGCTGCTTCCTTTATTTAAGAACAAAACCGAAAAAACAAACCCCCAAATGCAAAAGGTCACACATGACATCAGTTATTTTGGCCTGTCGGTCTCCATGAAAATGGATGGCGGGTTCAGCTGGTGGACGTGGCCGGCCTTTCTCGGGAGGAAACTGCTCTGAGCGTTTTGCTGGGCTGCTTTTGCTGGTGTTTTGAAGAAGGTGCTATGTCTGAACAAGACGAATGGAATGGCCTCTTGCCTTCTGCCTTTGGCTTCCATTTGGGCAGGTCTCGCTGGTGAAACACCATACGTGCAGGGGAAGAAGGAACCGTCGTCATACCTGCAGAAGCCAGTGGTCTTCTGCTAACAGACCCCAGCTGGCGTTTGGTCCCGTCAGCATCCCTAACAAATGAAGCTGGAAAAGCAAGGCTGGGCATGGTAAAGCTGTACTTGTGCAGAATTTTCGGACCTGTTTTCTCATTCATCAGTCGATAATGAAGTTGGAAGCCTGATAGGTCTTTGAGTCTGCTGGAGTCATGTTCTGCACTGCGTAACAGCACCCTCAAATGGCCAGTAAAAGAGCAGGGTTTTTTTTGTTCCATTTTGACAAAGAACTTATAAATAATAGATACACTGGTTTGTTCCATATTCAGAGTCTCTGATTGCTCAATTTTGAAATGTAATTTGTATGTTTAAATTAAAAGTTTAATTTGCAGATGGACACACTTCACAACCAGCAAAGGCTGAACCTTGTTCAAAATTGAATGAAATGTTTTGTGAATTTAAATGAATTATTAAAAGAAGTACTTCTTTGGCAAGAAATATATGGATGTTAATGTCTTGGAGAACAAAGCGTTTCTAAGAAACCACAAATATTACCAACATTTTGCCACAAGTAATAGGAAGTACTTTGAGAGACAGTCATCACACCTTTTCTTTGTGTTCCTTTACAGGACATGGTGCGTCGGGGAGAGATAATAGACGATGACATGGAAGACGAATTTTATCTCCGTCGCCTGGATGCTGGTCTCTTTGTTCTACAGCTCATTTGTTACATCATGGCAGAGATCTGTAATGCCAATGTTCCCCAGGTAAAGCTGTGTACAAGGTTGGCAGATCACTTGTATTTCCATCCATGATACAAACAAGACTCTAAATCCTTGCAAATGCTGCCTCATTGAATAATCTCCTCTTTAATTCCTTTTTTTTTTCCTTTTGGAGGAAATCTCCTGCTTATTGCACTTGTGTTTATAGAGCTTCATCATGTCATAGCAGTTAGGAGGGCATTAGTGGGTACAGAAGCTGATCTTTGTCACTGAATTCATACAATCTGCCATGAGCGAGGGTCACAGTTTGAAATGGAAAGGCCCTATTTATGCCACTGCGGAGAGAGTAGTGGAAGGGGACGTTCTCTCAGGAGGTCTTACAAAGGCACAGACTACAGCAGGTGGCTTCTCTTGATCGTGCAAAATACTGCATCTCTGCTGGTGTGAGCATATTGGAGTCTGTGAATATGTTATGTGAGTACTTGTACCTGTGCCACATGCATTTCTGAATGTTTCTGAGTATGTGCTCTGGGACTGTGGACTAACAAGGTGTCAAGTTGGGTTTTGTGGTGCTCAGCGTTTCCTGCTCTTCCCTCAAAGAAAGTGGGGGAAAAGGGGTTGTGCATGGTTTTGTGTTGTACTGGATATGACTTTCTTCTCTTTCCTGTCCACAATTAGATTCGTCAGAGAGTCCATCAGATTCTGAACATGAGAGGCAGCTCCATTAAAATTGTTCGACACATCCTAAAGGGTGAGTTGAGATATTCCTGTGCATGTGTCTCATGTCTACCAGGGACAGCTTGGTCATCGATTTCTAGGATGAGCCTTCACATGTAATTCTTCTTGACTTTATGAGCATCTTCAGGCAGCAGTTGAGTAATGTTCTGAGATCTGGGCAGGGCTGGAATCACCCTGATAAGGGGCATGCTTTACCTTGGAGTTAGGACACTTGCTGTTGTATGCTGTCATGGAACAGCACATCACTTCGTGCTGCCATCAGCTACAGACTGGCTGAAACTCGCTGCTGACATTAACTCTGGAGTAAATATTTAAGGGAAGCGTATATGCATGCTAGAGGGAAGAAGAGTGGAGTCTCATCTTTCATTAACGTGGCCCTGCACTTTACCATCTGCACCATATTAGTATCCGTGGTGTATTTGTCTTGTTCTTAGTGTCAGATTAATATGGATTATGGCATTAAAGTATCCTCTGTAGCTTTAAAATGTAGCTGTTGTGATTTGCAATCCCGGTTTTAAAGTACTGCTTGTTATTTTTAATGCTTATGTTGAATTAGAGCAATGCTTATTTGAGTGTGACTCTGATCTCTAGCCTGCTGTCCTTCAGCAGAAGCAGCCAGTTGAACTGGGGAAGAAGAGGACAGGACTCAGGCTGTCCCCACAGCCCCCTCGGAGCTGCGAGGCTTTGCTAGAGAGCTGGTAATCTGCTGCCCACAGGAGGTGCTTCCTTAATTAGCAGAGGGTTGTGCAGGACGTGTCTGCTCCTGAGGCGGTGTTGTTTTCGGTGAGGGGGTAAGGAGTCTCACTTTCTCTTGTGGAGAGAAAGGAAGGTTGGCAGCATCTCTGGGGGTAATGGGCTGTGGGTTGTGTTGTTTCGATGTCTCTGCTTGTCTTTGGGAATAACAATGATGTTCTCCTGGCCTTTTCTTCCCCCCTTTCCTCAACACTGGCAGGTACAGACAGCTTTTTTTCTTGCTGCTCCTGTTTTTCTTCCTTCCCATATGCAGGAAAGAAGGGGATCAGAAGGATGGCTGTTATGACCATATTAAGAGCGATTTTCTGAGAGTGTGAGATTACCTGCAGCTCTAGGCAATCTCTTTGGCCCTTGTCCTTTGCCAGCAAGTGCAAGCTAATGTCTGCTGATGAACAGGGGGGACTGGATAGGATGTCTCTTCTGCTTTTAATTATGATGCTTGACAATTCCTGCCTCCAAACTGTCCGTTTCCAACTTAGAGCATGACATGCATCTGCTTTCAGATTCCCATGCTTGACCGGGGCCACGGGTGCCCAAGGGATTTGTCTGCACATCTCGCTGTCTTTACACACCTCACATTCATGTCTCTGGTTTGTTGATTTACATACTAAGCTGAATTGGAGGGCAGCTGCATTAAAATTTCATCTGATTCTTTCTTTCACAGACAGTGACTTGCATTGTGAAACTTCTTCAGTGGTTTTATCATGTCTTGCAAGCTGTGGATTGTACAGCAGGCTCAGTACTCTCAGCAGTAACGTGTTCTCTGCCTGAAGAGGCCAGACACGGCATGTTAATAATACAGGTGTTGGATACCGTTTTTGGGGGTCTGTCTTCAGCTCTCCCCAACTTTTATGCTTGCCAGTTTTAGAGACTTTTGGCATCACAGTTGTCAATGACCTTAGAAATAAATTTGTGGGTGGGATCTTGTGAAATACTGCAACGGGGCTCAGAAGATTCCTGCCTGGTAGGAGCAGGTGAAATTTAAGTTTTTCAGTAGTCACACACCTACGTCCAAATATGTTGTCAGTGTAGATTCACCAACTTTTAACAGAAGTGACACCAGCCTCTCCAGAGGAGTTGGTTCACTGAAGACAGTTTGCCTGTTGGAGTAGTTTGGTTGTGGACCCTGGGAGCGTGGGGGGCCAGCGGGGGATTTCTGAATTTAATTGGTGTCAGAACTGTACGACTCTATCCCAAGTGACTGAGAGATCGGGAGCCTTGTCTGAAACGTTTCCAGGCCACTTTCCAACTTGCTCTCAGGACAGATAAGGGCTGGTTTATTTTTACTTTTCTTTCAGTGTTTTGCTCTTGTTCAGTTTTTATTTTCTATTTTTGCATACTAATTAGGTGCTTAGTTTTTAGTTTGATTTTTATGGCCTACATATTCTCCATGTTTCTCTGGCAACCTGACAGCTGATGGATCCCTTGGGGTTGCTCAGAATTACTTATGATGCAAGCGAGGAAGCAAGACTGTTTTCTTATGGTAGGGCTTTCAAGGGGGAGGAGTGGGCAGGGAATAACTGAAGGCTCATTAAATGCATTTCTGCAGGCTGACCAGTCCTCCCACAGTTCCTTTTTCTTGAAGATCAAGCATTACTTGCAACGGGACAGGTAGTTTATCCTTTGGAAGAAAAGAACTGGACGGTGTGTGCCTTGGCCGGTGGGATGTTTTGGGGGTGGAGACTGCCCTTCGTGACAGCAAGTGTTGTCTGTATCTCTGCCATTCCTGGTCTCCATCTCTCTCATTGGGAATGGAGTTGAGGCGCAGACCTCTCTAAATAGTGATAGTCGGCCCTGGAATGGGAAAGCATGCCGTTCCTTACGGATCTGGACAGACCAGGCTTTGGTACCTGCTCCCTTTGGGGAGCTGCTGTCAGAGGAGCCCTGCAGGATCTGAGGTGCAGAGGTCCCTCCCCAGAAGCACTGACAGGAGATGCCTGGTTAAACATCTTTTTTTTCAGTGAAGGTAATGGGCACATCAGGGAGCTGGGAAGGTGGAATGCCTACTGAATGCTATAAACCAAACCTGTTAGCATGGGTAATCAAAAAGAAAAGGTAGGTATGTTATGAGGACTGTGCTAAATTTGGCCTGTGGTCCCTCAGTATGTGCAGGCTTTATAGCTTCCAATATCCATTACAAGCTTCAATATTTCCCTATTGATTTTTACTGTTCTGTAACCATTGTATTTTGTCTAATGAAGCAGAAACCAATCTTAGGTCCTTTCCCTTTGTGTAGCTACAGCAGTGTGTAAGCTCTGTTTAACTGTTGGCAGGGGGAGCTTACATTTGATTTTTTTTTTTTTTNTTTTTTTGCTGTCTCACTGAAGTAGTGGAATTTTAAATAAAAAAGTAAATACATAAAGCCTCGGTGGGAGATTTTTTTTTAAGCCTGGTTCTGGGGGTTTTATCTGGTCTCTTCAAATTAGCATTAGCAACTGTTGGTAACCCAGTAAACATTCTGCCTTGGGAGTCACTGGGATTTGAGTCTTACGAAGCCTAAATATTTAGAAGGAAAAACGCTGAGCTTTTGGATAAGATTAGAGGAATTTGTGGCTTGCTTTTGTCTGAGTGATCTCATTGGGACAATAGAAGGGCAGTGTCAGTAGTGACACTCGGCAGTTTCTCTGCTTGAGTTGTATGTTCGAGTACCCTGGCGCAGCCCTTAAAGCTGAAACTGGAGCTGGGCCACGAGCCCGCTGCCTGCGGTGCGGACGCTTCGAGCGTGGAGCTCTGCCTGCGGCCGGGACCGACCTGGGCTGCCCCAGCGCTGTGCCGGGCTCGGAGACCACCTCCGTCCCCTCACGCAGGTGTCCTGAGCTGTCAAGAGGCGGCAGCAGGCATGGAGGCATTTCCCTTGGGCTGCAATAAACACAAGCAATTGCAGTTGCTGCATCTGTTTCAGCGGCACTCACTCTGATAAAGCACGGAAAGGGCTCGTTGGGGATGGAGTCTGCTCCTCTGTGAGCTCCCCGCGGGGACACGGCTGCTGATAGAAAGCTCTGGTACTGCCCGAAGGGGACAGCAGAAAGTGAGCTAAACGCTGGCCTTAGCCGGCGCTTTCTCCTGGGAAGGTAACGCCGTCTCCGCCGCAGCAGGGTTTATCTCCTGCCAGAAGTGGGTGGCAGGTTTTGATCCCCAGATGCTGCCATGCTGCGCTTTGCTAAAGCACGCGGACCGCAGCAGAGCTGACGCCTGGCTGCTGGGGCCTTGCCCTCGCGCAATTAGCCACTACGTCGGTACCAACAACAAATCTATTAGCTTGCTGGTATCCTCGTTAAGTGCGATGGAGGGTTTCTCCTCCGCCTGAGGGAAGAGTTCCCTGTGCTGGTCCCTCTTCTTCAGGACAGCGAGGAGGTCAGGTTCACTTGCAGCAAACCTCAGCGTTACCTGCCTGCTCTTGTTACAGGTACTGTAGCAGTTTATAAATATTAAAAGGATTTCTCCCAGAGGCCCTGGCAAAGAACTCTGCTGCTTGTACATGGAGAGAGAGTGCACGCAGGAGGGAAGACTCCCACATCAGCTAACTTCTCCCTGTCCTCACTCTTTTCAGTGCTCTTATAATAAAGGCTTTGATGGAGCTCAGAAGCATGTAGCAGTGCTGAACGTATAAATATTAAAGCAAACTTTCTACAGCAACTTACCATTCAGATGCTGAATACAAGCTGTTCTGTTTGTTTAGGAAGAAGGGAAAGAATGCGAGAAGGCGGAGGCTGGAAAACACTGTCTAACCAGGCAGTCTGCTCCTGATTTACTAAGATTTGTTCAGCTCCTTGCTTTCGCAGCTCAAAACCTGCTTTTCATTTTTTCTTTTTAAACCATCTTTGAATATGCAGGTTCTGGTGGCAGGAAGGAGGGAGCTGGTATGGGGATGAGAGCTGCCAGCTTTAAATGAATGTCAGGAAGGAGAGCTGCAGAGACGGTTTTTGGTTCCATGGTGCTTAGCCCTGTGCATGGATGGGCAAGACCTCGATCAGGGTCTGGTATCTTCTGCCTGAAGACAAGGAGTTTGTTTTGTGGTTAAATCTGAACTGGTGTGTTTTCTTCCGTATGGGTTAAAAGCACTTGTAGATTGGGGAATTGGTCTCCACTTGGCAGAAATCCTCATTCAGGACGCTTGGACAACCGACAGGTTCAACCCAGGGTTAGGGATGTTTAACAAATGTGTGACAGCCCCTGCCTGACCTTCCCTGACGATAGTCGGTGTTAAAAGGGACCTGGAAAGGACTAGCCAGGACTGGTTTGAATTTCTTGGGCTGAGAGAGGCCAGCGATACGACTGTCCAGTTCAAACAGCTGCCAGTGGGCTGCTCCATTACGGGGTAGCAGAGGCGTTGGGAGGAGCACCTGGACGGTCACCTTTCTGAATGATTAGACGCCGGGGAATGGGTACTGCCTCTGGGTGCTAGTGTCTGCCTGGCTTCGTTGTGCTGCTTAGTGACGAGAGCAATATGTTCCTGCTACGGTCTCTTTTTGCTACAAAAAGCTTTTAATGAGGGGTCAGTAGGTGTTTATTATGCAAAGCTTTCACCTTGGGGATGGTGAGAAAAACCATCAATGCTCCTTGCATAAATTCCCATTCAGTTGTTTGCAGTGAATGTAGATTTAGATTCTGCTGCGGTATCTGCAAGAGAAGTTGTCCATCGTTCATTAGTATCTCACTCAAAGCCTGTTGTCTGTCTGCTTTTCTCCCCCGCAGAGTACGCAGAGAACATTGGGGATGGGAAGAACCAGGAGTTCCGGGAGAGTGAGCAGAAGCGGATCCTGGATCTGCTGGAGAATTTCTGAGGACTCGAGGGCCGAATTCCGGGTCTGCCCACGAGGATGCAGTGTCTGGTTCTCCCTCCTTCTGCTGCCCTCCTCCAGCCTTGATTGCGTGATAAAAGTGATGTTTCTATGAAACTGCTTCTAAATGGGATTTTGGTGATATTAAAGATAGTTTGCTTTTTTTTTTTAATTCCTCGTTGGTTATTTACGTAGTCTGCTGTGCGTGGGATTGCAGCCGCATACCTTGCAGTAGGGCAGCTCAAGACCTTTCCTTTTTTTAACATTTTTTTGCCCCCAAGTCAAACTGCAATGATCAGTGTGAAACAATATGACCGTGTATGCATTAGAGGGAGGGTAAAGAGGAAGCCCAGATAGCTCAAGAGATTGTTAGCAAGGTATTCCAGCCTGATACATTAACGAAAATGTACAACCCACCGTACTGGTGTAAACTGGGGAGGCTGAGGCATTGGTATGTGTCCAGTTCAACTGTTCTTCAGTGGCAGAGGGTAACCAGGAATCAACCACATGAGCTGTTCCTGCTAAATCTTCCCAAAGGTGAGTCAGAATCGATGAAAAGTTTTGGCATCCCCTGAAGGGGGGGGTCTTATCTGGGTTATACTCAAAGCTAAGAGAAGGGGGTAGGTAATCAATACAGTGCCCAAATTCCCTTGACTTCCTTTCGCAGTCGGCTTTAGGTCTTGGCTGTGCTTGTTCTGGAGGAAATCAGTATTCTGATTCTTGAACTGGGAGTCTGGCTTTTTATAGCAGCAATAAGTTCACCAATAGAGGAGAGAAAACCCCACTCAGGCAGCCTTTTGCAGGTGCGCTGTGGGAGCTGCAGAAAGACCAAGTGATTTGCCTCTGACCGACTGACTGATTGTGGTGGAATAGACCGCAGCTCATTTTTCTGTTACCCTTCTGCACTTGCAGTGTAATTTCAGATGTCAGCGTGCCAAACCCCACCACTTCCCCGAGCAGTGACTCCCGACTGGGACAAGAAGTAGCTGAGAATATTTTCCCCGCATCCTCTTTTCTTCTGCTAAAGTTAATGACTGTCATCACAAAACATCGCAGCTCCAGCAAGCTGGGCCTTGCCTAATTTAGAGAGATTTGCATGCTGGCAGCATTCATTTTTTATCTCCAAGAAAAATGCATTGTCAGGGAAGCTTAAAGGCTTCCTTCAATCATGACTGCGTAGGCACTGCTGGCCTGGGTGCTATCAAATGCTGTTATTCAGGGGATCAACATGGAAGTCATGGTTTCAGCAGCCATGAAAAGCTGCAAAAAAATACATTTTTGGTGCAGAACTTGTTTGAATTCCTCATTTCTTTCTTCTGTTTTCAACGCGCTTCCTTAAAGGTGTTTTTTCCCTTATCTTTCAGATGTGTTTAGTTTTTTTACTTGAGTCTGGGAATTGTTCCCTTTCTACACCACAGACACTGGATTTGTGGTCAAAGCTGGTCTCTGGTTTTCCTCCTGGAAGATGATCTGTTGTTCTGTCTCAGTACCCTTGCGTTTGAAAAGCCGAGGAGAAAGGGAGGGTGCGAGGAAGGAGATTTGAGGCAGAACATAAGGGGAGCTTAATAAACATGAAACAGCTTCAACTGAAAAGTAGGGTCCACATATCTGGGGGGGAAAAAAGGGCAGGGACGTTCTTGAAAACAGTATTATAAACTGTTTGAGTAGAAGCTAAGTTTTTTTTTTTAAAGTCTAAATGGAGCGTCTTTAATTGATTTCACTGGGTTTGCTGCACGTGTATGCGTTTTGCAGTCACTTCAGAGCAGGGTTCGTCAGCTGGTGCGGGCGTGCGGTGCACGATCGCTGCTCTGTCTGCTCCTCTCAGATGGGGAAAAACCTCCAGCGGCGTCTGGCGGGAGTGAGAACCCCTGTCCCGCGTTGCCGCTTCGGCTGGAGTTTGGCTTTTGGAAAGTAAATTTCTCCTCCCTTCCCATTTCCATTCCGGATGCGTTAGCTGGGTTACTAAATATGGAGACTCTGGGCTGAAAAATCACTCCCTGCTCTAATGGCTGGCCGGCTCGCTTTCCGGGAGCGGTGCTGCTGGAGGGAGCTCAGGCTGCTCGTAATGAATGTTCCTCTTGTATAAGACAGCTTTTCTTTGATTGTTTTTTTTCCCTTTTGTAATTTGTTAGCTCTTCAAAGCGCTTCGCCAAATCCTTTAAGTCTCTGGATAGTTCACTGAAAGAATTGGTATTGAAGCCGTTGTGATTTAACGTGGTCTGTACCTTGTGATTACGTGGGGTACTGCTGCTTCCGCTCTTGGAGCGGGTGTTTGGAGCTAGAAATGAGCCCGAGCTTTAACGACTCTCACCAGGTTGTTTCGGCGGGGTTTTCTTCTGGGTTTTTCCGTTTGCTCGATGTCGGTTGCTGCCACAGTGGGTTGTGTCAGTGAATGCTTACTGGGATTTTGTGTCAAGGGACAGTGGGTGAAGGAGCCAAAGGCTGGGTGCCGTGGTGGTGCCATGGCGTGTGGGTTTGCTGGGCTCCCGGGGCAGCGGGGAAGGGTCCCAGCCAGCAGTCAGTGCTATCCCGGCTCAGGAGAAGGATCATGACTTTCCCACCTGGAATGAGAACAACTGGTGATGGGGACTGGGGCTCACCATCACCGTATGAGCTGGTGTTCTCGGTGCCTGGCAGTTACGGGCTGCAAATGGGACAGCCGGAGCCGCTGCCCGCTCTGTAGCCTGGGCAGCCAAAGGAGGACCCGGCGCCTGTGCCACGGCGTGATCTCAGGGGTGGCACCAGATCACAGCTTTCTCCTGGGGGCTGCAGGGCCGTGGGGACATGATGCTACCCCGTGCCCTGCCCCCCACAGTTCCTGTGGCCGGCAGGGTGCTGCCGTGGTGCCGCACCGCGCCGTGCCGCAGCCTGCCCAGGGGACGTTGAGAAGCCTGATGGCAGTGGCAGATCCTGTGCCAGCAGGACAGCCCAGCCCTGGGAGAAGGAACACCCTGGAGGAATGTTTTCACTTATTTTTTTTCCTTCCTAAGCCAAAGGAGATATTTTGCAGGGTTTACAAAAAGCCAAAATGCCCGTGTCTACCTGAGCACAACCCAACTGTCACATCTCTGTGACAGATAAGGATGCTCCAGATGTTGTTGAGGAATTAGTGCAGAACTTGTTATTGCAAGTCAGGCTTTTACAAGACAGATGATGAATTTTTCTCCCCTCCTAATTTCCAAACTCTTTCAGAGAGTGGAACCCCACTGCACAAAAGTTCGATCCTCTGCCTGGTGGGACCGGGAGCAGCTCCATATGAAACCTGTTGTCTTGTACAAAATCCTGGTAAAGCACAAAAAAAAAACCATTTAGGATCCCCAAGGTCTGTTGGATGTTGGTGACCTGGGTGCTGCGTTGGGGTCTGGCTCTCCAGCACCCTGGTACCTCTCTGGCACAGCCGGGAGGTCGGAGCCCCCCCGGCTCCTGCCTGCGCACTGCCTGCTCCCGGGGCCGTCCCTATCCATGGATTGGCTTCTGGGCTTGCATTGCCGCTCCTAATGCTTGTGCCTGGAGAAATCTCCGCCCCATAAATATTTTCAGCAGATAACTAATGAATTTTGGTGAGGGGAGGGAGATGCACTGAAAGAGGGTGATGACCAATAAATCGCGATGTTGGTTTGGGGCTGTGGGAGCTGAGCTGCTCTCAAAAGCAGATTTTATCGGTGCGGTGCCCGGGGCAGGGAGGTCGTTTTGTGCCTCTCTGGCGCTCGGGGGAGCTTTCGGCACCCGGCACCGCCATGCACCTGCACCCCGACCGCGAGCCCGGCTGCGGGGAGACACCGGATCCTCAGCTTTGGTCCTTGGGATGGCCTCGATGCCCACCTGGGCCTGCTATTATTAATTAAGATAATTATTCAGCTTAATGTGCTGCTGCAGGCCAGCTCATTTTTGCTGTAATGCTGAGCAGCAGAGAAAAGCCTTGGAGGTATGAGGACGGGCGCCATGAGTCTTAGCAGCTGTGGAGAATGTCATTATTGTAATTGGGGGAGGATTAAAGGGTTGAGCTAATAATAATGCATTTTCTTAATGAAGCATTTGTAGGTTGTGGACAGTGGGGTTTGTTCCCGGGTTTAACCTCTTCTGATTTTTTTTTTTTTTNGTTTACTGTTTTTGTTTTTTTTTTTTTTTTTTTTTTTTTTTTTTTTTTGACCCTGGGTTAAAGTTCAGGGGCAGCAGCAGCATCATCACTGTTGGCTTTTGGGCTAAATGTGTTTTTTTGGGAGTGGGGTGATGGAGCGGCGCAGACCCCAAGCAGCCCCCATCGGGCTCCGAGCTGCTGGAGGCGATGGCGGGGGCAACTCGCCAGGTGACGGGGCTTTGTCTGCCTCATCTGTGAGCCCTCGGCAAGTGAAGCCACGCGTTCCCCTGCCTGCCCGGGGGTGGCCGTGTGGGACACAGCGTGGCCCCAAGGCTTAAAACCTTCCCAAAGCAGGGATGGCCGGAGCAACGCCGTGACGGGGAGCACGAGTGGAGGCTGGAGCGTGGCTGGGAAGATCCCTGGTGTGGGGTTTTGGGCAGGACACGGGGCTGATGCACCCGCCGCTGCCTGGGCTCTGGGTGCCGGGCCGGGCTGCGGCACGGAGGCAGCGGAGCGTGCGGGGAGAGAGAGACCCATCTTCACTGCACCTCTCGTTGGGACGTGTTTTCTTGTCTCTGATTGTAAACAGATTTGACTAAAGAGGTAAATTAGAAGTTAATTAGAGGGAACATGATTGATGAGGCACTCGGGTGATGGGGGGAGGTAGGAAACTTGTGCTCCGAGAGAGAGGAGAGGGGAGGGTGTTCTGCAGCAGGAGCGTCGCCCTTCGCCCCCACGCTCCCCCTGCTCCCCCTTCCCGCTGCAGAGGGGCTCCGGGAGGCGGTGCTGGGGGCTCTGCTCCCCCACAGGGAAGCCCAAGGCTGCAGGGAGCGGCTGCTGCAGGAGGGGATGTCAGCCCATCACCTGGGCATCCGGGCTCTGGGAGGGCACCGATCCGGGTCGGGTACTGGGTGCACGAGGCTGCTGAGCACCAGCGCAGGATTTGAAAAGCAGGAGAGCAAAGGACGGGGGAGATGCTGTCCCTGGTTTGCAGGGCCATCGGTTTCCTCCATGCTGTATGTGGGTGCTCGCCCCGGTGGGATTTGCCCTTGCACAGGTCTTCTCCAGGCCTGGGCCAGACTGGGCTCTGCTGGGGCGAGTCCTGGGGAAGCCGGTGCGGGAAGGAGGCGGCAGAGGGATGGTTGCGCCAGCTCCGCGGTGAGCAATGGGGAGGGGAGCCGTGGTGCAGGTGGCTGCTGGCACCAGGGAAGGTGTCGGATCGCAGCAGCAGAAGCGCTGGTTTCCTCCCGCCGGGAGCAGCAGGAGCTGGTGGCACTTCCCCGCAGCCGCGGGAGACCAGCTCCGTCCTCACCGCGTGTCTGAATCCATCTTCAGCTCCGCTCCCGGCTGAGCCTCTCTAAACGGGGAGAAATGAGAGCAAATCATGACTGAGGAATACCTCTTGACATCCCGGTAGAGAGACCCAGGCTGCACTAAATACAAAGAGACACTGTCAAAATTGGGAAGCAAACCTTCAGCAGCACAAATAAGTCGCTTAAACTATTGATTTTTATTTTTTTTTAATATTTGTTTTTCTTTTAAGACCTGGATTTTCAGGGAAGGCTTTTCTCATATGACGGTAAATTATCTAGAGGGGAAAAAGGTGGTTGGCTTGGGTTTTTAGTTTGTTAGGTTATTTTTACATTTGATTTTTTTAGTCCTTAAAACAATGGTTTGGAAAGAGGGAACTGTTCCCGAAATGATTGACAGCTGTGACGGCGTTTCTCTCCATCGGGAACCTGATGGTGGGTTCTGCAGAGGAGGAAGGAGTTAATGAACTGGAAACGGGCACCAATTGTTCTCTGAAGAAATAATTCTTTTCAAGTCATTTTCTTCCGAATTTTATGCTTTGGATAACCTTGCCCTGCGCGGGGGCTGCTCTGGGCAGAGACCTGTGGCTCCCGAAGCCCTGATGTGCTGGGTGGAGGTTCCCACCACCTTCCCCCGCGCCGTGCTGGGACCCCCAGGGCTTCCCCATGGTAGGGAGCCGGGGACGTGGGGCTGTGTCCGTCCCTGGGCCGGATGGGGGGACGGAGCCGCTGCGTTTCCATGCCCCAGGGATGCTCTCCCCGTCCGTGGAGCCCTGGTGCTCTCCCAGCCGGGTCGTGCCATCGGGAAGGGCTGTGCTGGCAGCGGCATGAGAAGCCCGTGGTGGTGCTGGAGTCTGAACCCCGCAGATGGTGTGTCTGGGGCAGGATTGCCTCCGTACCCAAAACCCCCTCCCGGGCCTGCTTCCCTGCTTGATTTAATTTTTTTTAAGTATTTTTTGTTGTTACGGCGCGGTTGGGTTGTGTTTGCTCACCTGAGCTCCCACCTGGCCGCCTCCCCCGGCTGTTTCACATCCAGGGGTTTCAAATGGGCTCTGTCTCCGGGGCTTATTGCGCCCGGGATGATTTGTGGAGGAGAAGGTTGTAGCGTTGGCTGGCGGTAGCGTTGTTTTCCTGCAGCGCACGCAGACCTTTGCAAATAATCTAATAATGCAGGAATGTCAAACTTCAGCTGTGGAAGGAAATCCTTTTATACAGGGATTGTCAAGTCTCTAAACAAGTATCAGAAATGAGCTCGGTATCAATGTGGAGGGTGTTTATTCTGCCCGTCAGAGAGATGAACAACCCAATCCTCTCTCCCAGGCAGCCGTGGATTCAAGCCTTGGCTCATGGACCTCGGGAGAGCTCCGTGTCTGGTACCACAGCTCACGGGGGTGTGGGACCGGCTGCCCCTGGGGGGGCAAGAGCGGCCGCAGGCCGGGCAGGCAGCGGGGACCGGAGAGCAAACATCCCACCGTGCCCCAGAGCTGGGGGTGCTGAGCCTCGGGGTGCCCCCCCCACAAACCCTTAAAAAGGTGAATTTCAAAATAATTCATGAAGCAACCCTCAGCGCTTCAGCAGCTCTGGGGTTTTGGGGTGTTTTTTTTTTTTTTTCTGTTATTTTTCTTTCCTGGATGCCTTAAGCTGAAGATGCAGTTTCTGGGCAGCTCCGCTCTTGAAAGAAAACACGGGGTTTGGATTGTCAGAACGAACATGAACAGCGCTCGGTTGCCAGCAGGAAGGACTTGACCCATCTCGGTTGGGTTCTGGGTGTCCCTGGGGAGTGCTGGGACAGGGCTGTCTCACCGGGGGACGGTCCCTGCGCCCCGGCCACAGCGAGTGGATCCTCCTGGCTGCCCTCTCAGTCCTCCTGGTTTCCTGGCCAGGGCGATCCCCCGGCAGGTGCCGCTGATGGAGCTGGATCCCCCCCTACCCCTTCCAGCCTCTCATCCAGCTCTTCAGAGGTTCACTGCAACCTCCGGCTCCGCGGGCTCGCCTTTGCCACCCAACGGGACAGGGACAGGGTGTGCAGCCCAGGGACGACGTGGACGCGAACCTCACGGACGCACAAGTGGGGTCATGGCAGACGCGGTGACGCCGGGGTCTTTGCGGTGTCGCCACCTGGAAACGGCCACTGGATTCCCCCATCTTGCAGGTGCCCACCTGGCGCAGAACCGAGGGCGCGTGCCAAATTAAACGGTAGGCAGAAAAGCTTGGTGCTAACGGAGATAGGAAACGTTTCATCCTTGAGAGCAAGTCCCTGGGCACATTCAGCTGGAACAGGAGCCCTGCAAGGGAGGCACCAGCTATTTCAGAGCAAGAGCAAGGGTGCAGATAAGGGACCTCGTTACGCAGCGAGCGCTGGCGTCTATCTGGTCTGGGAGCTGCTGGCTCTGCTGTCACTTCTGCGTGCGAGCGACCTTCCCTCCTATCCCTGTCAGACACACGGGGGGTTCATCGGGGCGGCGTGGCTGTGACAGCAGACAGCATCTGCTTTGGGCCTTTTTCACTGAGGAATTAAAATTGAGGAGGAAAATGAAACCTTCCGAGTGCGCCCGAGACGTGCGGAGGCTCGGCTCTTCCCTTCCCCGTCTGCTGGGCCCCTGCACAGACCCGGTGTCCGTTTGTCATCCTGCTGCGGCGGCAGAAAATCAGCTGGAAATAGGAGTTAATTCAGGCTCTGCATCTGGAGGTGTTCCCGGCTCCGGCAGGAATTTATGCTCTCTTTGCTTCCTCGTGGCATGATTTAAGCGTCTCTGATGATACACTGAAAGGGCCTGGCAGGTTTCAGCCCTTGAGGTGCTGTCACGCAGCCTCAGCACCCGCCGTCCTGGTTGGCGGTGGCCGCGCTGCCCCCCGTGCCAGGGGTGCGGGAGCTGGGCCTGGGATGGGGACCCTGCCTGGGATGTGCGGTCCCCGCTGGGTGACATCCCTGGCTCCCACTCCGGCTGCACCCACGCGTGGGTGCTTCGCAAAGTGGGGGTGTCAGGTCGGAGGGGGCACCGTTTGTAGATGCCATTTCAGCATGGGCTCATTGGGGTCCCCTCACTGGTCAGTGGCAGAGGAGGGACCCCGGGCCACGCAGCAGCCACGAGACTGGAGTGCCCAAACCGCGGGGCTCGCTCGTGCTTGGCCTTCGCTGCTTCTGCCTCTTGCACTTGAACCCCATGCATGACCCCCATATTTCGGCATGCCGGTGTTTTGCCTCCACGTGTGGCTCTGGCCGCTCTGGTGGTTTTCCTTTCCTGGAGCCCGGTGCTGTCCCAAGGAAGGAGTCTCTGCTCAGGCCGCAGGGTCCGTCCCTGGGACCCCACTGCACGGGGGCTGTTCTCCCGTGGGCGCAGCCAGGAGCTGCCCAGACCTGGGCGGCCGGTGACTCCCGAGCTCCTCCAGCATCCTCCTCCCGCTCATTCCCAGTGCTGTGCAGCTGCTGCCGGCTCCCGGGAGCTTCCCCTTGGGAAGCCCAGAGCCCTTTGCTGCTGCTTCTCTCTCGCTGTCCCAAAACGGGACCCTCTGAACCCATCCAGCCCTGGCTGCTGGGCGCCCAGCTCCTCCATTGCCGCTTCTCCCTCCGTCCCCTGGCTTGTAACTCTAGAGGGAGTAATGAACGTGGGCAGAGATCGATGCTCTCTCCTCTCATCTGGGCTTTATCCTGACATGCGGAAAACACTGCGGAAGGTAGAACTTTTTTAAAACTATGGATTTGTAACATGGGTATGAGGCGGTGCAGCTGCTGCAGTCGTGCGTGGGGCTCTTCCCGGCCCAGCCGGGGGACCCTGCCACGCAGGGCGGTAATGGGAAAACCACTCCCGCTCTTTCTGCTGGAGGAACCCTGCTGAGGGAAGGGCAGAAGAAATACCGTTTGTATTTTCAAGTCCAATTTAAAGAATCTCTTTGTAGCAAGCATCTGTCATCTCATGGCAGAAAACACCTGAAAAAAATCTGTTTTTTACTGTTTATCTAGAGAGCAAATATCCTTCAGCTTGCTATGTAGCACGCAGATAATATCATGTGAGTGAAGTCTGCATCTGTACCTTCCCTCCAGCGATGAAGCTTGGTGTTTAGGGTAGAGATATACTGCCTTCGGGTTACGCTTTACATTTTTAGACTTTTCAATATAGGTGTACAAATTGTATAGGTCGCGGTGCCGTGGTTCTGATCTGCTGCAAGGTGCAGGTTTGAGGAAAGGCTGGTGCTCTCGGTGGGTTTGGCCTCTAGATTTGTACAGCTGAAGGGAGATCAGGATCTTGCCCATTGCATTAAATGATTTTTGTGAAAGGAGCGGGTTTGCCACTCCCAGGGTGGATGTACGGAACAGCCCTTTCTCCTGCTGGGAGGGTTGAGGTGGGAGCTCCGAGGGCGGCTTTGAGCCCACACGTACCCAGGCTCTGCAGTTTTCATTTTGAGGTGAATCTTACGCGGTCTGGGGCAGCGATCCCTGACCCACACAGGCGATTACGTTTCAAAAAAAGGAGCAAACCACCCCCAAACATGCCCT
>VYZM01015615.1:59777-71027 GCA_013398915.1 Dromas ardeola
TGGGCTCCGCCGCTCCCGTCCCTGGGGCCCGGGGGGCGGCCTCGGGGTCCGCCGCTGGGCTGCCGAGAGCGGGGGGCTTTGCACGGTGCGTCTCAAGTGTGCACATCCCCGTGTAAGTGTGCACATCCCCGTGTAAGTGTGCACCCCCTGCGCGCCACCGCGCATCGTTGTCCGCTGCCACACACCACTGGCAGCGGGAGCGACTCTCCCAGCGGATGCTCCTCTCCCGTTCCCCGCCTGCTGTGGCTCCTCTGCCGGCTCCGGTGCACCGTGGGTCGGCAGGTTGGTGGTGCTGCCAAGCCTGGCCGGGGTCTAGCCAGTGGCTCAGAAAGGGGCACTTCTTTCTGCACCCCGTTGCGAAAAAGTCTGTGCTAGCGTGGGGGGCAGTTCCCGTCTGTAGGGTGCTGAGCAGGTGACAGGTGACAAAGCCCCCTCAGAGGAGAGTGCTGAGACCTTCCTTGGTCTCTGCGGGGTGACACGGGTGGGTTTAAATCTGAGCCCGAGGAGTGACCGTGGGGTTCGTGCTGGGTGCCCGGTGCCCGGATCGCAGCCTCACATGGCGCCGGAGCTTCCGGTGTGCGGAGGGAGCTGCTCTCTGCCCCGAGGAGCCTCCAGGCACGGGCAGCCTTGGGGCCATGGCGGTGCTGGGGAGGTGCGTTGCGTCCTGCAGCGATGCAGTGCGTGGGCCGGTAGGTACCTACCTGCACGGGGAAGGGATGATCTGCCTTTGCGTTGGGGGGATAAAGGTAGGAGGGTTTCCGGACCTGCCAGCCTGGCGTGCCGGAAGGAGATGTGGGTGAAGAGCCTCCATTAGCCGCTGCTGCTCCCCTCAGAAATTCAGCAATAGGCAAATAAATAGTGAAATGGTCGCTGTGAGGGAGCAGGGAGTAAAGGAGAAGAAATATTCTGGGAGGGCGAGTGCACTTTGGAGCCACATTACAGCTTGCTACTACGAGCAGTTCTGCAGCAACTCACTTAATCACAACAGAAACCTTTATTAACGATACTGAAAAGCAGTGAATAAGTGGGTCATGTATAATAAGCCATTTGTGTTCAGTAGGTGAATACCAATTTGATAAAAGCTGTGTGCGCTGAAAACCTGTATAAATTGCTGTTTAGCAGATCGGAGATTGATCATTTCATTACTTGCTGCTACAGCTTTCCCTCCGCACCGTGAGAGCCTGGCGGGTCAGGAGCATGGAGCAGGAGAGGAGCCGTGACCAGCGGCATGGATTTGGCGGTGGCCAGTGGGGTGAGCAGGTCCTGCCGGGCTGTGCCCGCAGCAGGCAGCGCCCGGAGCTCACCGCCATCTCTGCCCAGTGCCGGCGGCCTGGAGGAGCCTCTGCTGCTCCACGAGGGTCCGGCACAGCTCGGGAGCGTGTTCCCTGTTGTCTTTAACTTGTCTGCAGCGGCTGCAGCGAGGGAGTTGAACGGGAGCAGGGTGTTCTCTGCAGGTGGGTGGCCGTGACCGCCTCTTGGGGTGAGGGTGGCTCCCCGACCCTGCCTTCCTGCAGGCGTGAGCAATGTCCCCCCGTTCCCCAGGGCTGCGCGGGGAGGGAAAAACTCTCAGTCAAAGGAAGTCCTTTTCCTGCCCCCACGGCAAAGACTCTGTCTCCAGCGAGGCTGGAGCGAGGATGGGCTCCGTCTGCCCCGCTGCCCCCAGGAAAGCACCTGAGCTGCAGGATCCCTCCTCGCCATCCCTCCCCTACCCACAGCGCTGCCTCCCGCCTCTCCCCTCCTCTCCTCTCCTCTCCTCAGGCTGGCGCCTTCAATTATTCATGCCCCCCCGTCGCAGACAGCCTGTGCACGCTGGGCTGGTGCCATCGGCTTTCAAACCGGCGCTGGCTGGGAAGCTCCAGCCGCTTTTCCAGCCTGCCGACTCCCGGAGCAGGGCAGGGAGAGCCGTTTGGTGAGCAGCTCGCATTCCCGAGGAGGAGAAGCCTGGCTCCTTCCTTGCATGGTTTGCAAGCGTTAGCGTCTCACCGTCAGTAAAGCTGCTGTTGAAGGGCTGAAGGCTGGAGGGAGCGGTGCCCCGGCTCCCCGGGGTGCTGCCCTTCTCCTTTCTCTCACACCCCGATGATTATTCTATCAATTACTTTCATAAACACTTTGCATTCTGCCGGATTTTTTCATGCTTCCTGATGGGAATTCTCCACCCGATGTGTTTTTCCTGCTGCTGCTCGTGCAGTCATTCAACGCAATTACTTCTGACACCTCTCCTCATCAAATGTCTGTGCTTTCTTTTCCCTTGAAGAAGCTGACAGACGATGGGCCAGACACTGGGAATTATTACGTTAGGACAGTGACAGCTAATTTTAATAATAACGTTCCCTGTGAGCGAGGCAGCAAATCAAACGAACAGCCGGTGTGGCTGCGCGCGGTCCGGGAGCCGTGGGCAGTGCGTCGGTGCCGGGGCAGGGACCGTGGAGCCGGAGGGGGGGGACGGGGACCTGGAGGCTCCGCTTCGCTCCCCCCTTTGGCAGGTGCCGTGCCGGGGCCGGGTGCCCAGGCAGGAACCCCGGTGGGTGCTCTGCCCTTCGCAGCTCCTCCGGGATTTTGGCTCATGGTGTGAGAAGGATTTACACGCCTCAGGATGGACAGCCCTTCCCAGCCCCATCCGCTGACGGCTCTGTCTGTGTCTGGGCTCCTTCTCCGTGGCCGTTTCTCCTGGCTGTGGGTTTATCTCCCGCCTCGCTGCCCCTTCCCTACAGCTCCGGCTGCAGTGGATGCGTGGCTGGGCACCAGGGCTGTTGGCTGGGCTCGGCCACGCCGGATGCATTGATGCCTTGCAGCATGTGCTCCGCACGGAGCTGGACCGGGATGAGCCCACCGGTCATGGGGCGGGCAGAGGCGGGCAGGAGGGTGCTGTGCCCGTGAGCACCAGGCACTGCCGGCTCTGCGGGACGGGTACCGGCACCGTGCGTGGCGTGGGCTGCCGGTGCCAATGGCTTGCGTTTTGGGTGCTGGGCGTGAGATCGGGGGGGCTGATCTCCAGTGGAGTGGAGCTCGTGTCTGCCCCATCCCGGTTCCTGCCCGCTGACAGTTGCCTTGCCTGCTGGGAATCATCCTCTGCCTGCTGGGAATCATTCCCTGGCAGACACGAGCACCAAAGCGTGTGGCGGCTGAAGGATGGCTGCACAGTGCTGCCGAGGGTCCCACCGGGAGCCATCGTAACAGGCCATTTTAGGTTTTTGCGACTTATACTATCAAATAACTGCTCCTCCTCATTCCCCTTGGGAGGGAATTGTCTGAGAAGCACCATTCCCCGGGAGCCAGCTGGGAGCAGCGAGTCCCTTTGCCCGGGGAAAGCTCCTCGTAGCCGGGGCCGGGCTGGGGGAGGATTCTCACCGCTGGCATCTCTTCTGCCGCGGTGGTAAAACCCGGGCAGCCGGGAGGCTGCTGGGAGGGCAGGAGCTGGGGAAGCAGCCGTAATGGTTCACCGTTAGAAATGCTCGCAGGTTTCAAGGTTAATTCCAGCTCCCTGGCAAGGTGAGCTCTGGCCTGATCGCAATTACCAAATTAGCTGAATTTTTTTTGTTGTTGTTTTTTAATTTATGCTGCAAATTTGAGCTAATTCTGCTGCTAATATGACAGTAAATAGGGGCAGAGAAATGGCGCGCTCATCCCCAGCGTGCTGGCGGGAGCCCTCCTATCCCCGCCCGGCGTTTGCGGCACTCCAGCCTGACGCTTCCCTTGGAAAGGGCGATTGCAGGATTGTCGGTGGAGCCGCGGTGCCGGGGTCGGGCCGTGAGTGGCTCGGCACAGCCGGGTGCTCACCGGACTGGCATCCGCCAGCAGAGCCGGGACCTGCCCGAGCGGGTCTGTGGCCGGATCCATCCCGGGCTCCAGCCCTGGCCCTCGTCCTGTCCCTGCCGGCCACCTGCTGCCGAAGCCCTTTGCACCGTCACCGCTGCCGGAGTGGGAGCTGCCTGCCCTGCCCTCGCCGGTGATGCCGGCTGCCGTGCCGCTGTGTTTGTGCACCGGTTTGTGGCCGTGATGGTTTTTGATGACCCGGGGTCAGCATCCCTGCTCGCAGGCTTGTCAGGAGGAGATTAATTCACAGATGTTAATGGGCAGATGGGAAGAGGAGGGAGGTTTTAGCCCAACCGGCACAGCACACACCAGCAACGCTCGCGTCCCCGCTGCGGGGACAGCGTGGGCCCGGCACAGCCACCACGCTGGAGCAGTACCAGTGCTCTGCTTCTGCTCCCAGGTCCATCCAGGGGGATGCCTCCTGTGCCTTCTGATCTCCTGGGGTGAATCCTGCATGGGCAGCCTGTGCCAAGGGGTGGAGAAGCCCCGTGGCACCGAGGAGGGTCCGTCCCTCCCCGGGTTACTGCCCGGTGCATGTGCCGGGATGCACCGCAGGCTGGACGTGGGTGCCTCTGCAGCCGAGACTGTCCCTCTCCATCAGCCGGGGGGACGGGGGTGCCTGGGGAGGGGAAGGCACCATCGGCTGGGGTTGCTGTCAGACGCCTTTGCTTTTCCTGCAGCGGTGCAGGGTGGTGCAAACCCAGCGGGGCGGGAGCCAGCCCGAAACGGGGACGCAGGGCAGGGTTTGTGTGGACTCACCAGCGGGCAGGAGCAGGAGCAGGATCAGGCCCTCGGCAGCCATCCCCGGGGAGGGCTGAGCGCTGCCGACAGCCCTGGCGCCGAGCTGGAGAGCGTGGGGAGGGGGGGGATGGCTGTCTCTGCAGCTCCGCGGGGTCCTCTCCGGGGGATCTCCTTGGCAGCCGGCAGGGAGGGAGCGGTTCGGCTCTCCTGCCAGCGCCGGCTGCTTTCTCCTGCCTCTTCTTTTGCCCCGTGGTGGCCAGGGGGGCCCTGGAGGCATCTGCGCTGGGAGCTGCTGGTGGCAGGGAGCTGGTGCGAGAGCGGTGCAGCCCCCAGGGCAGGCGGGTGGTGGCGGCAGCACCGACCTGCCGGTACCATTGGCAGGTCTGGGTGGTGGTGGGGACCAGCTCGCCTGGATGCGGCCTGGGGGGGCCGAGCTGTGGGTGGGATGCAGCTGCTGACACCGCTTGGGGCCAGGGTCTACCAGAGCTGCCAGGGGCATGCTCTCAGCCGGGGCTAGGAGTCCCAGGGACCCAGGGCCGTGGTGGCCACGTCCGTAGCCAGTTCCCTTCCTGCCGTGTCTCATGGCACACTGCTGCTGCCCGGGTGCGGGGAGGGGGCCGCCGCGGGAGCAGATGATGGGAGTGCGAGGCTCAACCGGCAATTAGTCCTCCGAGTGTCTTGACTCACCGAACTGTAATAAACCATGAATTATGACTGGGAGCTTTGTGAAGGGAAGAATAAGCCACACTTGATCGCAGCCCACAGCATAACAGCGGCAGCCGGAGGGAGGGAGGGACAAGGGGTGGCGGAGCCTGCTCCGGCCCCACCATCCTGCTCCCCTGGGGCCGGGGGCTTCCCAGCCTCCCCCAACCCCTCTCCCTGCCCGGAGCAGGGACGGAGCCAGCCCCTGTCACCACTGCCCACCTGGCATGTGCCACCCCCCCCATCCTGGCTGCAGATCTGGTGAGAAAGAAGCATCTGACTGACCAGTGCTGTAATGGTTCAGTGGGGTAAATAACTCACAGAGCAAGCGCGAGCGCTAACTAGGTGATTAACATGCATTTGCAAACGTCCAATACATATTTAATTGCCCTCCAATACATGTTTACACAAACATTAACCTGTCCACATGCCCACACCGCTGTTTAAGCTGTGGCCGTCCCAGCAGCTGGCGGTTGGTGCCTTGTGTGGGCCTTTGAGCAGGGGGGGACCAGGAAAGCCATCGCGGCTCCTTGCAGGGCTCCACCAAAGCTGTGGCCAACCCGCAGGGTCCTGGCCAGGCTCCCGGGGGCTGCGTGGCCTCGTGTGCCCCACAGGGCAGGAACAGGGGGGGCTGCTGGGGGTCGGAGCAGGGGGACACGGCAGGGGTCCGGTGGGTCATTTCCAGGGGGATGCAGGACCTGGCCTTGCCCCTGGTGTGGGGTGAGTGGGTGCCCCCCCCTTCCCCGCTGGCTACCGGCAGCCCTCCTGCCTGTGCCGAGCGGGGGCCGCGGTGATGAATCCTGCCCGCCGTGGGGAGGGAGCGCGGCAGCCTGTATATCTCGGCTTTATGAGAGCACCAAGCTGTCCCAGCAGGCGTTTTCAATTCCGTTTATCTGTGTTTCCCCATTGAGTTCATTTTATTTCCCCTGATTTTTGTTTCCTGGAAGATTTATTGATCCTGATTTTCTCAGTTTATGACAGGTAGCAGGCCATAAAGCACGCGGAGCAGCCAGCCCGTCACCGGCCCCCTCCCTTGCACTGGGAGGACGCGGCACCAATGTCAGCGGCGGGGGGAGGGATGGTGCTGGACGATGGGGGGGGCTGGGGTGGGCAGGGGACCGGGGCGCTGGTGGGCTCTGGCAGCTCGGCTGTCCCTTGTCCCTGCAGATGGTGTCAATGGGAGGGTGTCCAGGCAGTTCGGCTGCCCCTGTGAAGGGTCCGTGCCCATCAATGGGGCTGCTCATGGCTGGGGGCTCCCTGGGGGGGCCCCGAACCTCGTCTGCCCAGGTCCTTGCAGTGGGACAGAGCTGGGGCTGGTGGGTGCAGGGAGGCCTGTCCCCACTGGCCGAGTGGGGAACCCCTGGAGCCCTGGCAGCCAGGGTCCATGGCGTCCATCAGGGAGGGCACGTGGTGCTGCTGGAGGGATGGGGTCCGGCCCCTCTGTCCCTTCTTAAAGGTGTCCCCTCCCGATGGCCCCATGGTGGCACCGGGCTGGGGTCCGAGGGGGCTTTGCAGACACATGCTGCCCTTCTGCCCCACCGCCACCACCATGACCCCCCCTTCTGATGGGCCTCCAGAGGGTCCCCAAACTGCCCATCACTTCCAGGGGCTGTTCCGAAGTGCCGGCACCGGTTGCCAATGTGCTGCCTGAGCACAGGGCAGGGCCGTAACAGCCCTGATTAAAGCAATTCTTTATTTTACCTCGGCCAGTAGCCGCACCTTTGCTTCGGCGTCTGCCACCCACTTGGGGTGGGGGGGTCGGGTCGGCTGCCGTTCGGGTGCCTGGTCACAGACGGGTGCACGGGAGGGACAGTGCCCGGCAGACGTGGCTGTGCCAGGGCTCTGGCTGCGTGGGGCTGAGCTGGTCACGGAGCTGGTGACACTGCAAAAGCACGGTTAAACGCCGCTCATGCTGTAGTTCAGCTGCTCTGCAAACACCTGAGCTCTCGGCTTCCCCGGGGGGGTCTGGCTCCACGGCCCACCCTGTACCTACCACCCACCCCGTCCTGTGTGAAGGATAGACCAAGAGACTTGATGACACTGGTCACTTGTTCCCGCAAACACCGAGCCCTGAGGTAGCCGCCTCTGCCTCCTTCTTGCCTCACCAATGTGCTCCTTCCCCGATGGAGGCCCTGGCTCTCCCGGGTTGCTCTCACAGTAGAAGGGCTTTGTTCCCCCCCAGGACCTTCCATCCCCCTCCGTCAGACCCCACTCGTTTTTCGTCAGAGGCAGAGGACGTGAATTGTCCCTGGGTATCTCCCTTCTCTCGCTGACCTGTCACCTGGAGTTTCTCTTTCTGTCCATCTGTCTCTGCTGCTTTCTCCTTGGCAGACGCATCCATCCCTGTCTCACCACCCCCTCCCAGGCTCTGGGTGCTCTGCCCAGGACGTGGTTACCTGCAGTTATTAGAAGCCTTTATTGCCTTTCCCTGTAATACATCAAATGATCTTTCCCAGCTGAAAAGCAGCGAGGAGGTGACCCGTGTGCTTCCAGCCCCAGGCTGCCCGGCTCGCTGGGTCTTGCTCACCCAAAAATCATCCATATCCGGGAAGTGGAAATTCCCCCAGCGCCGGGGGATGAGCTGGCCTGGCCTGAGCCCGCTCTCCTGGCATCTCTCCTGGGCCGTCCACCACGTCCCGCTCTCGTGATGCCATGCGAGGTTGTCCGGATGCGATGCTGAGCCTGGGGACTGTGCTGGCCACCGGCTGCCCCTTGGCTGGGGTGTCCCGGGGTGACTGCTGGGGCTGGGGGGGCCAGCACAGGCCAGCACCCACAGACACGAGCTGCGCGGGCATCCCTTGGCACAGGGGTCCTGGAGCCCCTCCCCACAGAGGGACCGTGGGGTGGGAAGCTGGGATGGAGGGGGAGGGCAGCGAGGCAGAGGAAGGGGATGAAGGGCCGGGATGTGCAGGGAGGGAGGGACCAGCCTCACCTTCCCTCCTGCTGTCAAACCTTATTGTCCCTCCGTCCATCCCTCTTTCACGGGATGGTTTATGGACTGTCTGCGAGGAGTTTCCAGCTTGTCACTCACAACCGCTGCGCTGGGGAAGGGCTGGGCATGGGGAGGGGGTCGGGGGCCAGGGTGGGGAAGGGTCGGGTGTGGGGCAGGGTCAGGGCTCTGGAGACAGCAGTGGGGTCGGTGGTCCCCAGGGATGCTGTGGGAGGGGGCTCCCGGGGCAGGGGCCGCCTTGGGGGCGGTGGGGGCCTTCGCGGGAGCCTCCCNNNTGGGTCCATCAGCAGGACCTGCCCTCCTTTGGATGCACTTTGAGGCGGCCGAGCCCTGGGGTTAATTAATACATACGCTTCCCAATTAAAATCTGAAAGAAAGCAGGCGCTTGATTCAATCAAGCCTTTTCTCTGCTCGTCTGCCAAATTCCCGTCTGTGGGAGCAGATTTTAATTGTGTTCAGAGTAATTTGGACACGGCTGGAGCCCTCAGGGTGTCGCCCCCACCTCTGCTCCAACACTGCGCGGTCCCGGGGGGCTGGAGCGGGGTCTACCGGGACCCTCTGGCTTCAGCCATCGCTCCTGCTGTCAGGAATCCTGTGGAGCAAAAGCCTGATCCCAGGCCATGGCTGAGGAATGTGTTGGCAAGTGTTGGGTAATGGCTGGACATAACGGCCCCGGCACCACCGCGGCAGGAGCGCGGATGAGCCCTTTGCCATGTGTCAAGGAGCAGCCGGGAGCACCGGGCAGTGCTGGACCCTCCTGCTCTTCCCGCAACCCTCGGCCACCAGAGCTGTTCCCCAGCCCGGGATTCCCTCTGCTCTCCGGCACGGAGCCCATGTGCCTGCTGGTGCCGGCATCCCGGGCAAACGGGGGTGCAGGAGCCGTGCTGGGAACCCCACCGGGAGACCCGGGCTTGTGAAATCCTTATACTGGGTATTTCCCTCAGTTCCCCTGCTAAGATGGATTAAAGGAAAGCGATAAGTATATGGGATTTCCATGCATCCAGAGGGACGGGGAGATATTAAAGGTATTAACTTTTCCGTCTGGGCTGATAATAATTCGTTTTCAGAGGGGATCAGGGCTTGGCGAGAAGCCCCGGGGAGCTGCATGCTGCTCCTGGTGGGATGCGTGTCGCAGGGGGCTCCGGTGGCACCGGAGGGACCTGCCTGGTGGCTGTGAGCTGGCAGAACCGGTGGCACGAGGTGGCTGGTGAAGATGGGAGGGCACATACAGTGGGACCCTGACCCAGCCTCTGTGGCCAGCCCGGGCTGGGCACCACGTGCCGCAGCTCATGGCAGGGCAGGGACAGGCAGGGACAGGCAGGGACAGGCAGGGCTGGCCAACCCCACGCTGGAGCAGATTCCAGCTGGACCAGGTTCATCCCGGTGCTGCTGCCAGCCCCAGAGCGACGCTCCTCGGGTGGTGAGGACGGGGCAGGTGGCCCCCACGCCATGCAGCCCCTGCCCACAGACCCTGCCCACAGCCCCTGCCTGCCTCTGTGGCCGAAGTGACACCAGGGGAGTGCGGGGACACTGGCAGCCCTGCGCCCGGCCATGCTGGCACTGGGGGCTCAGCCCCTGTCCCCGTGCCCTGCTGGGGAGAAGCCGCCACAGATCGTGACAATAACATTTGCTGGTGACCTGCACGCTGGGGCCGTCTTGACAGAGGAACAATAATCTCTCCAGAGGAGATGAAAAGAATTCTAATTACATCTCCGAACAATATTTGTTTTCAGCGAGGAAAGCAAACCATATGGCGTGTGGGAGACTGTTTGGGGGCCGCATTAAACAAGGATTTGTTTTTCATTTATGCTCTGATCTAAGCGGAGATGCGATCACGCTTTATTTATTTATTACACCTCGGAGGTGCGCGGGGTTCCGTGCTCACTCTGGGGCAGAGGTTCCGGGGGGCGGTGTGGGAGCAGGGGGGTCCGGAGGCTCCTGCTCCCTCCCTTTCCTCCTGCTGCTCTTCACGAAGTGCCGGGGGGATGCAGGCAGCTCTGCCGTGGCCAGGGAGGGGGCACTGGGTTGGGCGAGGGACAGCCAGGGGTTTAGGGGGGGATCCACCTGTGTGGCAGGGACCTGTCCCCTCCGCCGAGGGTGCCAGGTCTGTATGGCTGGGGAAGGGTTCAGGCACTCCTGGTGACCCTGCTGGCGTGGCCGGTGGCATCGTCCCTCGACGGGGCGGTGGCGTGTCCCCGCAGGCGTCCGCAGCCCTCGCTCTGTCTCCTGCAGCCCTCTTCACCGAGACCCCCCACGACATGACGGCCCAGGCGGGCGAGGACGTGGAGATGGCGTGCTCCTTCCGAGGCAGCGGCTCCCCCTCCTACTCCCTTGAGATACAGTGGTGGTACGTCCGCAACCACAAGGACTGGACGGACAAACAGACGTGGGCTTCCAACCAGGTAATGCCCCTCGTCCTCCCCCTCCAGCAGCAGCATCGGGAGGCAGAGCCCTTCGCCGCGCTCACCCAGGGGGGCTTCGCTTGCAGCAGGGGCGCAGGGGGGACCCCATCCCGCAGCAGCATCCCCAGCTCTGACTGGACCTGCAAGCAGCAGGGTCTCGCTCCCCTCTGCTCCGTTCTTGCGGGGAGAGCGGAGTCTGGGGTCCCAGGACCATGCATGGGGTGCACAGCGTCCGGCTGCACCGAGGATGCTCCGGGATGCAGGGCCAGCGAAGCTGGATTGTCCTGGCCACCCTTCCTAATTAGCCGAGGGGCCACGTGGGCCATCCCCCGGGACTGATCCCAGAGGCTTTGTCTTTGTGCTTGTGCCTTCTCCCATCTCATCAAGAACTCGTCCCCTTGCATCCCTCCCCGCATCCTCCTGCCCTCCCTTGTTTTCCCCATTTCCGTGTGTATCGGTCTCGGCAAACAGCTGTCTCTTTATTTCTCTTTCTGTTCACACAGAGATAAGGGCCAAATAATGGGAAGGGAGCTTTAGGTATTCTAATGAGCCTTTATTATTGTGTCTTTGGCAGAGCTGCTGCTGGTATTACCATAAATTGAGAGAAGCATCGGGGAAGTGCTGCCGCTCGGGAGCACTGCT
>VYZM01015615.1:76436-87328 GCA_013398915.1 Dromas ardeola
CCACCCTCCCTTATGCTTTGCAGAACCACCCGTCCGTTCCCGTAGGAGGCCCAGTTTAGTTGCTCCGTTCCAGCCCCACAGCGCACATACAAGTTCCATCATCCATCTTATAGACGGCGTGTATCGCCTCTCCCTGCCCCTGCCTGCCCCAAAGCCGCCCAAGCACGTCGAGGCCTGAGCTCAGCGGAGGAAGGACGGCACGGCACGCTCCCGGCACGCTCCTGGCACGGCCGTGGCGCTGCGGGCTGTGCCGTGGCATCGCCCAGCCAGGCAGCTGCCCGCGGTCCGCGTGTGCCCAGGGAGCCGTGCCATCGGAACCGGCCCGCTTTCACCCATTTCTCCTCCTGGCCCTTTGCATTTCATGGAGGAAGGGGAGCTCGGACATCAGCCCCGGCTGCCCTCGCTCCATCCCCGCTGCCCGTGTGTCTCTTGGTCCCTGGCTCCCAGCCGAGCTCCCCTTCCTCCTGCGCCATGGCACCACGCTGCCCCGGGCAGGGTCCGGCTCACGGGCTCCCGCGTCGCAGTGCAAATGGCAGAGCCCGTCCCCTGTGTCTGTCCCCCCAGGGTAAACACCGTCGCTGGGGACGGGGCCGCGGGGAAGGAGAGGGGGGTCCCGGGTCTCCCCGTCCGGGTGCCGGGCGCTGCTCCCCTGCCGCCGCTCGCCCACGCCACCATGCCTGCCGCCACCAGACCTGCTGCAGCTAATAAAGCTCTTTAAACGAAGCCTCTGCGGGTCTGCAGTCTCTGTCCCTGGCATGGCGAGGGGATGTGGCTTTGGCACTGTTTTGGCTAGAAAGGGGACACAGCTGGGGCTACCTGCAGGGGCTGCTGAGTGCCGGGCTGAGGCCAGGTGGGGATGGGGATGAGGATGAGGATGGGGATGGGGATGAGCATCATCACCTGCAGCTGAGGGCTCAGAGCCTTTAAAAGCTGCATCTGGGGAGATCCCTGCCCTGCCTGGGAGCTGGGTGCTGCTGCCCCGTGGGTATGGGATACAGCTGGGTCCCAGGTGAGTGGGGGCTGCTCTGCACCATGGCCGTGGGGGGCTGGGTGGGCTGCTGGGGGTCTGGCCTTTCTCTGTGCTCTCATGTGCCCGCTTCAACCCTTGCCCGAGTGCTCGGAGCAAAGGCCTTGTTTCTGGACAGGAGGGAGGTGGGGTCCCCAAAGTGGGGGTCCCCCAAAGTGGGGGTCCGGGGCTGGGCTCTGCCCCATGGCGGCAGAGGAGCTCCCAGCATTGGCAGCGCCTGGCTCAGCCCCAGCTGTTGGAAGTCCCCCGGCTGCTTTGCAGCTTATTAATCCCCGGAGCTCCATAGCACTCGCCTCTCGCTTTGCTGATATGAAACGATTTGTCATGTGTTAGAGTAACAAAAGCAAAAGCCGCTGGCCTGGTGTCAGCCAGCGCTGGCGGCAGAGGAAGGGCACAGTGCGGCTGGTGGCCATGGGGTGCGGCGAGAGTCACCCTCTCCTTCGCCCACCCGCTGTGGCTCTCACCTGCAGAGCCGCGGTCTCGGGGGAGCAAATGCCACGGGAGCCTGTAAACACGCAGGGTACTTTGTCAGGAGAAAAATATTAAGCAGCGGCAGGGCAAGGGGGCTGTTGTTGGAAATGCTGCTTTGCCACAAGCAATAACAGCCGCCGCTGTGCTGCAGCTCTCCCCAGCAGAGCGGCGGGGGCTTGCGCTCCGCTCGGATGCTCCTTGACAGGGAACAGTATCCCTGGGGGGGAGGAGAGGGAGCAGGAGGCATCGGCCACCGGCACAATAAAAAACAGCCTACAGAGGAGGAAAACCAAGAGCCAGAGCTGCTTTGGCGAGGGTAAAAGGCTGCAAATCACCTCAAATGGAGAGTAAACAAATTGCTGTGTGGTGTAGTAATTTGCAAAACCTAGAGGCGAGCTTTAAAAATAACAGGTTTTATTAGAAGAGATTAATTTTGCTGAGTTTATATGAAACCTCGGGAGCGGGAGGTGGAGGAGAGGACCCGGCTCGGTCTGCGTGCGGGACCCAGCAGCCCCACGGTGGTGCCTGACATGGTGGGAGGGAAGGGCTGCATGTGGGGTCGTGCCCCCAACCCCAGGTACGAGGGTCTCCCCATGTTCACGGCTGGGTTTGTGCGTGGAGGAGGCGGCTGGACGCGGGTTTCTTGGCTCCTTGTCCCCGGGAGGGCGGTTGGAGCGGGGTGAGGTGGCTGGCATCCCACCTTGTTATGGCTGGGGAGGGCTGTGCCCCCCCCCCAGGCACCGGGGGCAGCTGCCTGCTGGGGCCGGGTCTCCTCCGGGACAGCGAGGGTGCTCGATGGGCTGGAGCTGGGCACCCTTCCCACACCCCGGAGTGCTGCCGCCGGCTCAGTCCCGGAGCCCAGCGGGTTGGGGGCTGCTGAGGTCCGGCCGGGGGAGGAGGGTGCAGGCAGGGCAGCCGAAAAGCCCCTGGGCTCGCTTGCAAATGGGCTGAGCTTAATATGCAAGTCACTGCTGGGGAGGAACCAGCCTCATGAAAATGCCATTTCCACGCAGTCACTCTTCTGGCCATTATCCTGCTTCAGACAAAAGCAATTTACTCTGCCTGTAATAAAGCAAGGGTGATAACGAAGCTGAGAAGAGCCGTGACAGGCGGCCGTGTGACTGAGACAGGCCAGTCTCTCCCCGCTGCCCGCACCGAACCGCTGGCTGGGGATGGCAGCTGTGGGGAAAATCTCCGGCAGAGCATCGGGAGAAACCGGCGCTGGGGCTCGGCAGGTGTCTCGGTGCAGTCGGTTGTGCCTGGCTGGGGGAATGTGGCCGGTTCCTGGGCACCGGGGAATGCACCAGTGGAGGGACCGACGCACCGACCTGCTCACCGGGCAAGGCAGGAGGTGGCAGCAGGCATCAGCGCGCTCTGCCCTGCCCGGTGAGTGATGCCCGGCAAGAGAAGGGGCTGCCCGGGAAGGTGTATCTGCCTTTGTGGATGCAGCAGCTCTCTGCTGGGAAGGGGCATCACAGCAGGGACAGAGCAGTGGGTCCTGCCCTGTCCCCGAGGGCTGCCATAAGGACCTGACCACCCTGGTCCCTGCTATTGCCAGGACTGTGGCCTGCTGTCTCAGTGTGATGTGCCACAGCCTCTGAGGCCTCTCAGCATCCCCCCACGAGCCCAGCTTCGTGCCCAGCTGGTGCCACCGCCTGGCTCAGCAGTGAGGGCTCCATCAGCCCCGAAACCAGAAGCCTGCGTTACGGGGTCATCAGGAAGCCTGCGCTGGAGCTGCAGCCCCAGGCCTCCTTCCCGATGGATGCAGCTGATTCCAGTTGCTTCCCCCCCCACCAGCTCTATTACATGGGGAAGATGGTAATTAAGAGAACTTTTCTAATTCCTCTCCTGTTGTCACAGCACTCCTGCTGTCTGTGCTGTCCCGCTGAGAAATGGCAGCCGTCGCCTCCCTCTCCCAGCTCACACTCGGGAGGGAGGGATGTGGCTGGTCCGGGCTCTGGTGCGGTGCCATGAGACCTCGGACCGTGGGGCACGTCCCGGCAGGTCGTGCCTCCGGAGACGCTGGGGATCAGCAGCCCTGAGATGTCGTACCTGCTGGAGACAGCTTGACTTCCAGCCCTGTCTGCAGGAGCTGTGGCTGTTAAGCCCCTGAGAATGGGGGCTAGCGTGGCCGTGACCCCAGGGGGATGTGTGTGAATCAGCAGGGGTGGGGGCAAGGACTCTGATGTGACAGTGCTGCCCTTGAGCCTCACGCCTGTCTCCTGCGTGGTGGTGTGCCTTGACGTGGGCGCGGGCAGGCTGGTGGCCTCGGAGACCCCACGGCTGCGGTCTGCAGGGTCCCCGCGGCTGGGCGGGATGGGCTGGACGCTGAAACCCGGGCGGGTTTCCAGGGCCGGTGCTGGGAAGGCAGCCGGGGAGGTGTTTCGCTGTGGTGGATGCTGCAGTAGATGGATACTGCAGATGCTGTTTGGTTTTATGCTTTTCCTTTCAGAAACATGTATAACTTTATTCTAAAAAAAAAAAAAAAAAAGAGGAGGTAGAATAAAGGTTATTGTTTTTTCTTTTAAGCTTGCCTTATCTCGGCAGAGGTGAATCCAGCAAGGCTGGGCCGCCCCTGCTTCCCAGAGGTGACCAATGCAAACAGCGCAGGGCACGTGCAGACAAATTGCTTGCCTGTCTGCAGCCCGTGACCGGTGGTGCCCGGCGATAGGAGGGGGTGCTTCTCGCCAGCCTGGTTTGGGGGGCCGATACCAAGCTGCAGGAAGATGGCACAGGTTTCCCATGGCAATGTTTCACTTGTACCTCCCTGGAAAGAGGCGCAGCCCATGACGAGCCCGTGACAGCCCCGTGCTGCTGGGTGCAGGGAGAGGCAGTGGGTGGAGAGACCAGAACAGATGGTTTGGGCAGGAGCACCATCACGGTGCTGCTCATCTGTCACGTGTGAGCTCCAGCCGGCGCTGAAGGCAAGGCAGAGACGGGTTGGATGCGGCGCGTGCACCTGATGGATGAGTTTTATCAAGTGCTACAACAATCCAGAAAATTCTGCACCGACCCCAAGGGGGCTTTGGAGACCAAAGGTAATATGTCACCTTTCTGCCTCCCCTCTCAGATCAACTCTGAAGGGTTGGTTCCTTTGTACAAAATCCAATCCAGTGTTAAGCATTGAATATATACTTAAAAAAGCATCAGAGGGTAAAAGCTGAACTGCAGCCCTGCCCTACCTGGTAAAAAGACACTGACTTGTCGTTTTTCCTGGAGAAGTAACCAGGAGTAAAGCCTGAAGAAAACCAGGGAGACAAGGGGAGGTGCTCTCAGCTGAGGGGGGTGTTGGCATCAGCAGCAGTCACCTTGGTCCCAACAGCTAAGACGTTTTGGACACTCACCCAGGACCCCCAACAGCCATGCACAAAGCCTGTTCCATGTAACAAACACTTTATTGCTTTGGTTTTTGCATTTCTGAGCTTGCTTCCAAATTTACAGTCAAGATCCCTTTGCTTTACTAGCACAAAACTTTCACAAGCGTCAGGAGGCAGCTTGCTGCCAGAAGTTGCTCTGGGTAAGGCTGACGAACCTGAAACGGCGTGGTCTGGGAGCAGCCAAGTAGAGCAGCACCTACAGACGGTCTCTGGGGACGGAGCCTGGAGGACTCGGGGGCTGGAGTACGCTACAGCAGCTTCCAGGCGAGTGGTGAGCCCGCGCCGTGTTCTGGAGGGGAAGCCCTTTGGCAGGGGCAGCGAGCAAGAGCCCGAAGACTCGTTGTCCTCTCTGCTCACTGCATCGCGCTGTTCCTGCTCAAGCAAACCGTGGCACTGCCGTGGTACCACCACGCTCACACTTAAGTCACCCCCTGCATCATCTGACCATGCGCGTACCCACCTGGGAGGCTGTACCGGGGCACAGGTAGATACTTCATCTAGTTCTTCTTGGGCTGGGTGTTTAAAAATCTGAAGGTTTAAGAAATGGCCTGTGAGAATGACAGGCAATCTTGGAACGAGGAGGAGTCTTAAATCACTTGCAAGCTGTAAATCAGGGCTGGCTGTTTTTCTAAAGCATGCCTTGTAAGAGTGGTGAGAACCAGGGAGCACAATGCATTTGGCCAGTCTCAGCAAACTGCAAACTACAAGGAATGGCCTTGATCTTTCTAAGAGGACGTGGTGTTCTTGCCAGTAATACTGGTGAGGAATTTATTGGAAGTGCATTTTAACTTTATCTGATAATAACTGGTTTTAAAAACAAGATTTCTAATGTAATGTACCCCAAACAATTCTCTCTGGGAAGGGTTAAGGCCAAAGAAAGCTTTTGTTTTGAGTTGGCAATCCTTCTCCAGCTGAGAACAGGAGGGAATATCACAGTTGTGAGGCGGTCAGAGGGCTGGGGAGGGTCCTGAAGGGGCACCACCCAAGGATCAAGTATTGGGAAGTAATTTCTGGGAAATTACTCTCTTTGTACGGAAGAATTTTAAATAGATGTGCTATGCCCCTGGGACTCCTCTCCAGCACCATGTGCAGAGAAGTGCAAGTCAGGAGGAATCAGGGCCATGCACCCACCTCATCCTCAAATGCTGTTTAAAAAAAAATAAAACTTCTGCCCATGGGGAGGGTGTCTCGGCCAGTGCCTCAGACTGGGCGATCCTTCCTTTGTCCCCAGAATGATTCAGGGCTTAAATGATGGGATTTTCCCACGTGAGCGCTATCCCGGTGGTTCCTCATTCCACTCCCCAGCTGCTGGTAGGTCTGTCAAGGAGGAGATGCCTCTTGGGTGCCAGCCCGCGGTGCCACGCTTTCCTGCCGCTGCAGCCTCTCCAGCAGGAGCAGCACGTTGTCGGTGAACTCATTCCGCTGCCTCCCCATCCCACTAAGCTTCACGGGCCGCAGGCTGGTGTGGGGGGGCTCGTACTGGTGAGGGCAGCAGACCTCGTTCAGGAGGAGCCAGGTGCTGTCAGGGTCCACTTGCATTAAGTGGAGGAAAACACTGTGGAAAACAGTGGGAAGAAAGAAAGGAGGGTAAGGAGGGGGCCTTCTGATTGGCACCCAACAGGGTCATTAACAGACAGCTTTGATGTTGTCTGCAACCGCTGACAGTCGATCAGACTTGGAGGCTCATTAGAGAGAGACATTAAAATGGCTCCTGTGCCCAAGAGAAGACAGTTCAGTGGTTTCACACCACTGGCAAGTGGGAGAAAGACAGTTATTATGATACACAGTAGATTATCGACATCAGATGAGCAGTTTGTGAGTAACTGACCCAGGCTTTGGTCTCAGCATCATGGGCTGCTGCTGGTAAAAAGCCTTTCCAAATCAGCCTGTCCCAAGTGCTGCAGAGGTATTACACGTGCTACTTTTATCTGGCGTGTTTTGGACAATCGCTCCTGCAGAGCTCTTAAAAGAGAAGTTATATGTTGTTCACCACCCTCTCTGGTTTTGGGGGAGTGAGGGGCTCAACCCATCTGGACTTCTGTCCCTTTTCAGAGATGGTAAAAAGAAGGGTATTTCTGGACAGCTGTCCAGGCTGGGCCACGCGTAGAGTTGAACACTGTACTGAGGGCTTTTTGCTCATGCGAGGTCTCCTCTCATGCTGAGTCCTTATTAGCTCCCTCCAAATTTTCTTCCTTCTGCACAGCACCTCTCACAATGCAGGGTTTTTTTGATTATTATTTTTTTTTTTAAAGAAACCCTTCATTAACAATAGAACGGAGGAAGAGAGGAATGACAACTTCCTCTAATGCTTTACTGCTGTGTTGATGGTTTTCGCTTTGAATTTCAATACCCCAGGTAAGACGGGCGACTTTTGAGTATGCACTTCACACTTTTGACTCCAGCTGTGAGCTGCTGTAACAAAGATGCTGCGGATGGTCCTGCTGGAGAGCAGGAAGCTCCTAGGAGCAAAAGAGCAAATGGCTGATTTGCATGACCTACATTTACTCATTTCTTCCTGCCAGTTCTCATCCTCGGTAACCTTTGAGCTTGGCTTGCTCGGTGTCAGGGTTTAATGCACAGAAGGCGTATTGAGCTAAACTGGTATTAAGTTTTCTGGCTGTGCCATGTACAAAATTAAACTAGAATTTGCAGGCTGCCCTGACAGCACTGCAGGGCCACCTCCTGCATGGCACTGAGCACTCTTGTGTTCCCATGGAGACTAATGAGCACCAAGGGTACTCAGCACCCACCAAACTTACAGGTCAGCTTTCCAAGACCTCAGTAAACGTCCAGCCACACATCTTCAGGTCTCAAGTTTCTACTGAAATCATGGGGCCATGAGGAGAACAACAGCCGGGTGAGGTAAGGTGAAGAGACATCAGAGGGTAGGTCCGTCTCTGTTCCCCCAAGAAGCACAGGACAGAATGCCCCTCTCTAAAATCAAAGATCACCTGCTACAAAAGCCACACAAAATCCAGGCTTGATTGCTGTCAAGACTTCTCCCTGAAGAACTCTTATCCCTGAAGCGAGCTTGCTTCCTATGTAGAGCAGGCAGAAATCCCCTTTAGAAGCTCTCCCCTGAAAGGGAGTGCAGTGCCATGGGTAACCTGATAAAGCACAGAAATGGGACAGAGGCACTAGAAAGCTCCCTCACCTCTTCACAATAATCTTGTGGCTGTATGAACTGTTACTCCATGAGCAGCCAAAGGTGTTGCTTTTGCCTGTCTGCTGTTAACCACTTGCCTGTCTCTCCGTGCAGGTCTCTGACAGCAATGAGGGAAGACGTTGCCACTGCAAGCTGCTGGCAGTGTCCCCTCCTGAAGGTGCTTGCCGTGCCTATCTGTCCGCTCCAGAGGAACCCAGCGCGAACGTGCTCCAAAGCGATAGCTGTGCTTGGCAACAACTGCATCAGCAATGTGCCTTCTTTCTGGGGGACAGCCAGACGCAGGTGAGCTCATGGGGCTCTCCGCTCCCCTGGCTTTGTTACTGCAGCTCTGCGGGCTGGAAAAGGGAGAGCTACCCGACCCCAGCACCGGGCTGAGTAAAGTGCAGGCAGGCTCGCTGGGGCAGGGTCGAGAGCTTGCACTTATTGACATCCCTGCAGCAGCTCTCCCAGCCCCGACGGCTGCCAGTGCTCTCCTGGTGCTCGCTTGGCCGTGACAGCGTGAGCGTGCGGCTGTCTGCCTGTCAGCAAACAGCAGGGCCCAGTGGTTTCCACTAGCTTACCACGGGCTGCTGCACAGAAATAATCCTCGCTCCTTATGGCTGGGGTGGATAGGACCGGGCAAGAAAGATGAATCACTGGGAAGTAAACATGAGAACAGGGAATACCGTTCAGCTGGCTTCTGCTTCTCCAGCACTTGCACAATTTTACCTCTTATATTCACGGCAAAGATACTCTGCTCTCCAACCTCTTCCCAATCGGCTGCTCTGGAGAGAGCAACCCTCAAGAGATTAGCTGCTCCCTGAAGAACGCCACTGCCTCTTGTGCCCATAATGGCCTGAGGTGTGTGATTATCTCCTGATAACCTGGAGTGCTGTACAGTGTAAAGAACAACTTGACTTCTACATTTTCAAACTAACTCTGGGGTAGTTCCTAAGCAACCTGTTTCCATGGCAAAGAATCCTGGGGTTAATCCAGGTTTGTTTTCTGTTGTTCCTTTTTTTTTTTTAACTTAAATATCATTTTATTGAATTTTGCCTTGCGTAGGTGGCTGTTTTAGTGTACCTAAGCCCAGCTTGCGAATGACAGCTGTCAATAAGTATCCAATAAACTACACAATCAAACCCAAAGTGGTACACTGCGTAATCAACTTTGGTATCTGAAAAGGTCCAAAAATAGCTCATATTTGTTCCAGCTGTGCTAAACAACTTACTTTACTAGCACAGAGCAGAGTTTAGCTATTCCGTTGCCTTGTCTTTTCCCAAGCTCTAAGCAAAGCCATGGCACAGTGAAGGGGCACACAAAAGGACAAATCTTTCTGGCTTTTGCATCTCTGCTGAACGTTCAACTAGATACAGTTCACCGCAGACTTCAGTAAGAATTGGGGAAATTATTTCTGCATCCTGGAAAAAAACCCATTCCTATCCAGACTGTTGATCAAAAGGTCAAATGGTAAACTTCACAGGCTATAAACATTTATTAGGAATTAACTGTAAATTTCAAAACAGTCACTTAAAACTGAAAAAATGCAGAACTACTTGTGAAGTGTTGATGTAGGACAATGACAACTTCTCAATCTCTCTTCCTTCAAAGTTCCCCCCCTCCCCCAAAGTGAAAAGTTTGTCAGGGATGAGAACTTAATACACTGATCAGAAGCTCAGATTTACATGTTGTGACTTTCAGTCTACACCATCTTCCCCCATCTTGTTCCCAGTGCTTGGCCCCGCACCACCACCCTTTAGCTGCCCAAGTGTTTCTGGTCACTTTACCAGTTGCACTGGCTTATTTTCAATGGAAGCAAAGCTGTATCTAGTGTTCCCTAGCCTTCCCCAACTCCTCTTCAGTATTTTTTTTTTTCCCCAAGCTTTGGATAATATTCCTCTCCTGGAATACTACAGTCACCTTATAATAAAGCTTATTGTCCCATTTTCTCTTCCTCAGATGTGCTGGAGTTCTTTTTTTCCCAGCATCTATTTTTGCCTGTTGAGTATTCCATGAAGCTGCAGTTACAAACTTCACTTACTCCCACTGGTTCATCTAATAAAACTACAGGGTCCTATAAATGGGATTAAGCAGCCTCCTTGGGGGATGATAACATCCCTGGAAGACAGCCAAAACTCCCTTTTTTTTTTTTTTTNAACCCCCTTTTTTTTTTTTTTTTTTTATTTGTGGCTCCAGCACCTCGGCCAAAAATTCCTGCTTAGCCCTTCGCATACCTACAGAATCTTCACTTAGTCAGTGCAAGGAGTTATTGGAGCTGCAACTGACTTTGTAAGACCTGACCTTGTTCTTGGCAGGTCACAACTCATGAGCTGAGTAAGAATCCAAAAAGCTGAGCAAAGGCCAGTTAGTATAAATCAGTATGGCAAGCTGATTCCAAACATCTTTTTACCTTGTATGATTTCGGCAGTGATAAAGCTGAGTTATGTGACGTATGTTGGCACTCATGCTGTGGCTAAGATTCGTTCTGGTCTGTCTGTTTTTAGAAGCATTTAAAATATAGAATTTTTCACGTAGCAGGCTGAACGTTGCTCTTGCCTAGATGGAAAGGGCCTTACATGTGACAACCTGTGTCAGTTTGCAGGATTGCTTTCAGGCACATGGAGAGCACGGAAAAGGACTGGAGTTTACAGGAATCTGGTGGTTAAGCAGCTGGAGAAAGGAAACTGAAGCATGGCTGAAAAGTGATTCTTATCCTGGAGCTGATTGTTATGGTGTAAACTAATTTTGACTTTTCCAAGCTGAAACCTCAGATCAGGGATACTATAGTTAAAAGTGATTGTTCTGCGTTTAACTCTGATCCATCCGGGCTCCAAGACCAGGGAACAGACAGAACTAAACTAAAAAAAAAAAA
>VYZM01015615.1:97116-122312 GCA_013398915.1 Dromas ardeola
TGAGCTCGTGGGGCCGGGGCGGGGGAGGCCCTGTCAGGCGTGAGGGGGTGGGGAGGTACCGCTTAATGGCAGCCTGGGCGCCGCTCACCTGCCGGTGTGAGCATTTACTAAATTTCCTGGGGAATATCCCGCACAAGCACGGGGGGTGCGTGTGTGTTCTGTTCAAGGTGGTGTTGGGGAAGACAGAGGATAGAAACGCTGGGTAAAACGGCGAAGTATTACTTGAGAGGGGAGAGGATGCTCGGCCTCGCTGCTTTGCTGGGCCGGGCAGCTTGGCTGTAAAACAAAGATACACTGAGCACTTTCCCTTCGGAGCGCGCAATTTCACTGTAAAGCGCTTTGCTGGCTGTTTAGCTTTTAGATCTTGCTTTTTTTTAAAATTTTGGTTTTGGATTCATGCTACTTATCCATTGTAGAATTACACTAAGGGATTAGGAGACAAACAAAGTAAAGCTGGTTGTAGAGATCTATCAAAACGGTTTGGTGGTGTCATCTAGAAATATTTTGTGCTTTTTTTTCCTTGCAGATTAACTTAACTTAACTAAAGTTTGCCTTCCTAAGTGCTGGTACCTTCCCAAATTGCTTCCTAATGAAGGCAGGGAGGCTGCCAGTGTCAGTGCAGATGCCCTGTCCCCAGGGCAGCTGTGAAACCACCTAGTGTCACCTTTCTCATCCTGGGCAGCCAGCAGTTTAGCCCCTTGGAGTGGATGATGCTGATGAAGCCCTAGCTGGAATACCTTTCATGTGATCGCTAGAGTATATTAAGTATGAATTTTTGAAAGATCTGACTTTGGCCTGCTGTGGGAATAAGTGCTTTTGTTTTCTGTCTTATGTGTGCATGTTCGTGGCCACTGCACTCGGGAGAACTGTGTCTCCCACCGACTCTAGCCATAGTTAAATAGAAACCGATGGTGTCAAGATGGGAAAAGTTAGAGTATGTGGAAGAAATTTAATGTTGCTTTGATACTGTATTGTCTGGAAAAATATTTGAGTCTCCACAATAGCTTTCTCTTGCAATGTCATTCTGTTCTGAATTAAGCCGTTCTATATGAAGTTTTTTTCTAGAAGTTAATTAATGAAAAATAAGTCTGTTGTTACATTAATTTGCTGGTATGTTAGAATAGCTCATTTTAATCATGTCTTTAAAGTTTATTTCTAACACAGCTTTCCTCAGAGCTGATGTGTCACTGTGTGCAAAAAGTATTAAGCTCACGTTTGTTTTATGAATTAGTTAGGAAAAAAAAAGCAGAAGTAAGGAGATCAAGGACTACTTGACTTGAAGGCCTCTGATTTGCCTTGGTGACATGGAAATATTTTGAACTTTGTTTTTAGGCTAAAAAGCTATAAACAACTTTGAAAACCATGTTAATGATTTCAGGTGAAAGAAGTGAGAAATAAATGCGAACTCTCTCTCTCTTTTTTTTTTTTTTCCCTTCTTGTCCTTTTTTTCCCCCTTTCCCAGCAAAATCGAGTAGGAAACTTACTTTCCTATATTTAGCAAACGATGTCATCCAGAACAGTAAGAGGAAAGGACCTGAATTTACTAGGGAATTTGAATCTGTTCTTGTGGATGCTTTTTCTCATGTTGCCAGGTATGTTGCTGCGTTATGTGTTTCTTCCGCTTTTCTCTCTAGAGATTTGCATTCCTGTTGTATAAAGTTGAATTCAATTGGATTTTGTTGGGTTTTGTTGTTGGGGTTGTTTTTTTAAGTCTCAGAGATGCTTGTATCCTCTCTCTAGTAGAGATTGGATTCTGACTACTTTGAGGCTAGGAACTGTTTATTGTTAGTATTTCTCTTTGGGGAAACTTGTTTGCGTGGGAAACTTGTTTGTGTGCGAATCAGCCCCTCACAGCTTTACACAGTTGTTCTCTGCATACAACTGCTACATACTTTATTTTAATTGTTACCAAAAGATCTTGTGTATCTGTTCATGGGTAGTGAAATTGAAGAGTTGCACATGTTTGTTAAAGCCACATAATGGATGGCTCTTCCCCATTGTCAGAAGACTTTAAAAGAGATGATATTTTACGTCACTGGATTCTCATCAGTCTTATGTTTTGAGCACGGTTTCTTTTTGCGTTGCTTGTTTTACTGGTTATCTGATCATTAGTCTGCTTGCTAGAGGAAGGATTTCATATGTAAAAGGGAAGATATGGTGCAGCTACTATCCTATCAAAAATGGACTATCATTTATTTAAGATTTTCTCTAAATAGCACAATAATTCCTGTTACCTCAACTAAACAACTTTAATGTTCCGTGTGTTAAGTGGTATGCTGTTCTGGATGGCTGTCTAACTTTCAGTGCGCTATATGAGTACATTTAAGTGCCTAATGATCCAAGCAACCTGCTTTTTAATTGGGATGATATTGTCTGAAACAACTGTTTAACGTTAATACTCTGAATTGTAAACATGTCAAGTTGGGGGTATTTTATAACTCTTCTTGCAAATTCTGAATGATAGCAAGATTCTTCCTTCAAAACTTTCCCTGCCCTTACTGGTGGGAATGTGGGGCAGTTTCAGGCAATCTTTGGTCCCAATAAAAGGGGAAAATTGGCCACAAATGTGTTTTGCACAGTTTGTCTCAGACAAGGTGAAAAAGAGTCTCTCCAAATGTGCGAATATTAATGGATGCAGCTGCTATAGTTTGGAAGATGCTCTCTTAAAACATAAGGAATGTTTTTCAGCTGAACTATAATTATTTTCTAATCTTTGAACAGAGAAGCAGATGAGGGCTGCAAAAAGCCCTTGGAACGATTGCTTAACATCTGGCAAGAAAGGAGTGTGTATGGCAGTGAGTTCATACAGCAACTGAAGCTTTCTATGGAAGACTCCAATAGCCCCCAAACTAAAGGTAAATGCGTATTGCTTTTGTTACGTGTTTTACTTTGTTTTTTTTAAATTGGTATGTGTTTCACTGAAAGGACTGTGAGGAGTTGTGCTCTGGGCTCCTGTAGTTGAGTTGTTGCCAGAGCTGATCATGGAGACTCCTTGGGATTGACGTGAGAGAAGTCTGTTTTTCATTAAACTTGCAGTTCCAGTTTGAAAGTGTGTGTGTAGCCTTGTGACTTGTGGCTGGCTTAAGGTAATTTCTGCTTCTGCTCACGCAGACAGAACATTCCAGCGCTGCCTTTTGATGTGAAGACAAGTAAGTAGGGTGCAGGGAACTGTTGTGTCCACCTTGAGAGTAAAAATTGTCTCACTCTACATCTCTGAGAGTGGTCATTTGGATCACTATAATGGTTTATTCAGTATTGTGAATGCTGTCATTCTCATATTAATTTTGTTATTTTGTGTAGTTACTATATTTTGTTATGACTTTTAATAACTGAAGGCTGGAATATATACCCAGAAGCTTGTCTGGTCCCTTTTTTTCTTATACCAGCTGATGTAATTTGGGGAAAACGATAACTTTGTGTCATTTAATATCGTTAGAACATCACAGTTGTAACATTACTACCTGAGATGGGTGTGAGAAGCTGAGTATAAGCGTCTTGCATTTACTGTGCTTTTATACTGCTTGGGCAGATACTGCCTCTTCTTCTATAGCATCTGAAAATATTTAACTGGTGGTACTGTAACAAAAAGAGAGGAGCAGTAGGATGCCTAACCTATGGAAGGTGCAGGTCATTAAAAATCCAGAGTGTTGCCGTCAGGGGAATATTTGTCCACTTTGCAGCTAAATGAAGTGTCAGTGTCTTCAAATTAGCTAAAATCGCATTGCTGCTTTGAACGAATTTTACTCTGTTCCCTGCAGAGGTGTGATACTTTGTGAGAGAGTTGCCTTAGTCATTAGTAAAGTGCTCGTATGCCATTCTTAGGTGGTGAAAACAAGCAAGATATGTCTACTGGAGTTGGCAGTTAATACAGCATTAATATGAAGACATACACTTATGGATGTAGTTTTGTGTGTTTTAACATGCTGCTTCAGGTGAAATTACTGGATGGGTGCTTTAGCAGCTTACAACAGAGGTCTTCCAATTTATTGTAATTTAAGTATGACACTCTGAAGGTATTGCCATTTTTTCCCCAAATACTGGGAGGCCAACTAACCTGACCGAAGGGATCGTCTCTTCGGTATCAGGACAGAGGGAGTCTCTGCTCTGAGTGCAGGGGGAGGGGAAGGGTGCAAGGTGTGCAGTCTCTACATGAAATAGGTCAAATTGGGGTGGTTTTTGTTGTCTGGATGCAATGCATAAGACACCTGTTTGCCATGAAAGGACAGAATTTACACACCTGAATTCCTGTTGAACTGATTAATTGAGGGTTTGAAAATCTTAATTTAAGATACCTGGGTAAGTGTTTCACAAGTGTTTAATGTTTAATCTAAACAAAGTGGTACCCGGTGTCCAAGAAACACAGCTGTGATTTGGTGGTGAGTTGGCAACTGTTGCTCAGTGTCATCCTCCCTTTGGCTGGTGCTATCAGTCAGTCCTGCTACTGTTACCTTCTCAACTTAAAAACGTTTACACAAACCCTTCCTAAGTGTGACAGACCTTTGTCTGTAGGAAACAAAATGAAGAAATACAAACATTTTAAGAACTGCTGTGTGCACATCTTCACTTGGCAAGAAACTTAGCTTTTGTCTGGGTAATTGGAGATACTAAGGTAGCATCTTTTGTTTGAGAGAACAGTTCAGGCCTTTTCATGACTGTGAATATTGCTGCCTTCTTGTCAATTCATTATAAAAGAGAAATTGAGATTTTTAAATTAAGAGAAAAATAAATTTGAAAAACTCAGCAGAGTTCTTCTAAGTTTTTCTCCTTGTTTTGACTGGCTTGTTTTCAAATTTGCTTCTTCGTGGTAAGACCTAGTTTCACATGGGATTTTTATGGATTTCTAAGATAAATTGGTGTTGGTCCAGTTTGTGGTGGGTGACTGTTGCAGAAGGCTTTGTTGTAGTTACTCTATTCTGTTTTCAAACAAGTGAACATAAGTGAAATGGACAATAATGTATCATGTTTTACAGCTAGTACATTGATCATAAAAGTGGAAAATCATAGTACACTGCCCCTCCAAAACCGTTCTGACTTCCTGGTTTTGTTTGTAGACACAACTGAGAAATGGTAATGTTAGTATCTTTACATTGATATGAGTTTGGGCTGTGAAAACAAAATTTTGAAGCTTCTTAAGGGTATCTGGTGCTGTGATAATGAATATTCTTTTCTTCAGCCCGAGGTATGGCAACAAGTCTATGCAGGTAGTTCTCTACGGCTTTTTCATATTGCAGTGTCTTAAATTCCTGGGATGGTGGGTGCTGTTTTCTGAACAGGGTGGCTCTGCTTCGGTTGCAGAGCACCACTTACCCTTAGAGTTGTGAAACTTGCTGAAATAAAGCAGAGTCCTGCATCACTGAGAAAAGCCATCTTTAAAGCTCATCGGTGTGTGTTTCAATGGTGCAGCTTATTTTTTGTTTCATTAGTAGAAAGGCCTTGGGTAAAGGTGTAGCAATTCAGTTGGTGGCACCTGCTAAGTTCCTGCCATGGAACAGAATTGATTGCACAAATAATGAAGCTTTCCCTTCAGAGAGGTGGAGGGGAAAAAGTACCAGACCTTTCTAAGCATTATATTCCCTGGTTTTGACTTTCTCAGTGGTGCAGCTTACTACCGTATTTTAGTCTTTCAGATTCCTTAAGGAAATGTGCATATACATGGAAATGAACTGTTGAATATTGATATCTTACTTGTATTGTTTTAACTCTAAATGTATTCATTAAGTTTGCGTTTGCTTTCTCATTAATCTCACTCTTATTAGAATTTTTTTTTTTTTACAAGCAGTAGGAAAGAGAAGAACCACCCATTTATCTTAAAGCCTAGGAAAACTAGGTCTGTAGAGGTTTGATAGAAAATCCTTTAGGTATTATAACCTATATAGGTGACATGTTTTCATTGTCTTTGTAATAAGCAGTTGAAGAAAGTCCTTGAACGTGCTCTGATGTAGAAGTATCACACTGTAACACAGAACTGAACTGCTACTCATCTGCTCTGGTTGTCTTTATGTTGCAAATTCTGGCACAGGAAGTCAGACCCATATTAAAATATGGAGAAAAACAGAGAGGAGGGCAGGCAGGGGCGCTTCCAAGAATAACTGAAATAAAGGCACTTGGAGACAGGACTAGGTATAATTTTGGAGCAGGTCAGCTCCAGTTACGCTTGACTGAGGAGAGGCTACCAACAAATGTATGTTGTAATGAGAACTTAAACAATCATGAGTGATCAACCCCCAAAGAAACTAAGGGTTAGAACAGTTGGAAGGTAGACTGGACCATTGGGTTTCTCTTATTTTGTTCTGTGATGACAGCTTTCTTAAAGAAAACAGAAGACCTAGTTTTTGTTTCCTTGCGTGTTTTCCTGTAAACAGAAGTTTCTGCTTGTGCAACGTGTCATATAACTGTACGCTTAACTCTCAGAAAAGGCACGTGATGTAGCTGTGCTGAGACTGATAAACCCTCATGTGAATTAAGGACTATTTGTTTTTTAAAAAATCTGAACCCTTTGTGTAGTTCCCTCCAGTGAAATGCATTATCTGCATGGGGAGTTCCTTACCATTTAGTGGCTGCATCTTGAATGAGGAGACGAACATAACCAAGTCCTCATGAGAGAAGATTTTATATTGCCTCGAGATTAAAAAAAAAAACCCCAACACATAAACCCACTGTTATTAATAGGAAAGTTTTAAACTCCTAGTTATCTTTTTGAATGTGTGTATACAGATTACACAGTTGGTTTCTCTTTACTGTATATGTGAGCCTGGAGTCAAATCAAAGAAGCCCATTTACCTGTAAAACCAGTCAAGAGATGAGAACAAAAAGGTGAACAGCCTAGGCAGGAAGATCTCCAGCTTACAGGAAAAACTCATACTTTGTCACTGGTGTCTCTGACACTGTAAGCTTCCTCAAGCCACTGGAGACGGTTTGAAGACTGAAAAGTTGGTGGAGAAATACCTTTACACGTCTCTCTGGACACTGCAACAGCAAGATAACAACAAGCTGGAGTTTCACTGCACAGCTTTTATGACAGTGATTGTCTGTCATTTTGGAGAAACGAAGTGCTTTACTCTTTGAAGGCTTTTAGGGAGTAGTTCAGTTTTTGAGCTGTGAAGCAGGAAAGCTGAGTTCATCTCTAGTAGTGGTTTCTCTTCTTTATGTCCGTGTCAAGAGTGGGCTCTTGATTTTCCTGGCAGAAGCTGTCCATATTCTACGAGGGTATGCTGATTGTTTCAGAAGATGTGTGTTACATACTGAGCTGGTTTGACGTACCATTCAACATACCATTGTTGAATTCTGATCAGTTTTAGGCGCTCTTAATGCTTGCTTTCCTCTTCTCTTGTTGGATCTGACAGGCTTTTTCATAAGTGTAGACTGCAATAGTTAAATTACTTCTGGCTGGCAGATTTTGAAAGCTACCAAGGCAGGGTGTGTTATATTTTATGCCTGGCTTTCTGTTCTCTTTCAGGGGTCCTTTTCCACCATATGCTCTTGAGTTTGAAAATTAAGTGTGGGGTTTTCTTTCTGTTTTGCTGAAACGGAGATCATGTTTCTGGGATTCTTCAGTGAGGTCATCTGCTGCCCCTGTTTACCAATGCCAAGGAAAAAAGTGCAACCATCCACATTTATGTCATGCTACTCATGCCCAAAATGCTACTTTAAAGCTGACTGTTTTGTCTGTGCTTCTTTGTCTATGAGCCACTTTGTCCCATCAGCTGCAGTTCATATGCTCAGGGAGTGGCCTGTCTTCAGGTACGCCAGCTAGCGACTGGTGCCTGCAGATGTTCATCCACCTACCTTCTTCAGACTGTTTCCAGTCAAACTCACTTGGTCTTGTTCAGGCAGAAAATTCAATTCTGAATCCTCTGTGTTAGAGTAGTAAGCAAGCATAATACTGTGTCTTGTGGTAGAGCAGTTGGCAACACAGCAGGAATAGCTCTTCAGCAATTAGAATCTAAATTCTCATTTTTGTTTTCACTTCTGCGCACACTATGGTCTTGCATTTTTCTAGTGATTATCTTGTGTTTATCCTTTGTTGGGTAGCTACTTTATGATAAGTACACACAAGTGATAAATATTGATGGCACGTTGTATTGGGCTATGTGACTGTAAATGCGCTCTTTGGCCATTTTGTCATCTGCACATCTCCTGTTCAACTCAACTTTGGTCTTTTGCAGACCTCAGTGGACAGCAGCCATTTTTCTTGTTGATCTGGTATCTGACTTGCTTGGAGTCAGATTATCAAGCGCTCTATACATCAGTTGTATACATACGAAACTTAGACTGTATCTTTTTTTTTAGCCTAGATAGCTTTGCTCTAGCATGCGTCAAAAAATCATTTGGTTTAGGTTAACTGTTTTCTATGCTTCTTTGCCTCCCATTGAGTAAACCTGTTCTCTAACAGAGATGCATTTGTGTCTACCCCACAAAGGTTGTTCAGCTTTTCCCCAACAGAAGCAGGATGTACAGCATCTCTGACTTTCTCTCCATCAAAATAAAGTTTTTTTTCAGCCATATGCCCCACCTGACAAGGCAGGCAAAATCCTGCATTTAAGGACAGACCTTTCTGTTTGCTTCCTCATTAGAGTTGTTTAGACTGATTTCGTTTTAAATCGAGTGGTCTTGGATTTTCCTGTGAATGGAAGTATACACAGACTCTTTCCCTTGAACTCCATGGTTATCCCAGCAAGACTTGATTCCATTGGAGAGATGTTCTCAAGACTCTGTCCAAAACATTCTTTCAAATTACCCTGGCTCTGATTAATTTTGGTGGCAAGACGAAGAATGATCTGTCTTCTGAGGGCTCTGTAACTAGATCAAAGATTGCATTAAGACTTCTGACTCATTAAATAAACTGTCTTCCCTTTCAAGCTAAGGTATGCTACGCTAAGGTTCATTTAACCAACGCTGTCTTGCTGTATGAAATCCTTATTTCTGAAGTGTTAAAGATCCTGCTCGGAGACCTGCTCGGAGATCGGTTCATGCTCTGCCCATTGCTGTTGTTGCTGTCACATCTTAGAGTTTCAGTTTCACAGAGCTGTTCTTAGGTCTTTATTTTGATGGAAGGGTGGAAGGTTGAATAACCAGCAGGTTTTTAGTTGATTGTGGGACCACAGTGAGCGTATGCTTGGTGCAAAAAGATGACTTGAAATCCTGTCCACATGTATCCTAGCATCAATGCTTCCTTTCTACTGGTGGAGATCCTTACCTGCATACGTGGTATTAACCAGAGAATCTAAGCAGAGTTGAAGAGGTGCCATTTATTGACGAATAGGATGTTTACTTGCCTTTCCTACTTTTAGTGTAGGAGGCACAAAATACAGTGCACACTGCTGATATGAAGACTGTGTCCTTGTACTTGCATGTACAGATACATGTGGGCAAAATCAACCTTTTATTGCGGTTTTGCATTTGAGTGTTTGGAAAATGGTGCCAACATGAGAGTCCAACTGTGGTCATTCTTCTCTTTAGAGAGCTTAATCATCACAGCATCTGGTACAATTTTTTTGAAGTAGAGATAGTTAAGGTGGGCAGATCTGGCATCCAAATGAATTGCTTATATGTGTCTTCAGTTGCGGAGGAGAAGAAGTCTTTAAAGCGGACTTTTCAGCAAATACAAGAGGAGGAAGATGATGATTACCCCGGGAGCTACTCACCCCAAGACCCCAGTGCTGGGCCGCTGCTGGTATGTGGGACGGGTTGAGGGTGGGAGTTGTTCCGAAAGCCACCTCCTGTGTGGTACAGCCACAAGGTGGAGCTGCCAACAAGTAAAATGCTTTTAATTGAGAAATTCGGTTGGGGGTTGAGAAGTCCATGTGAAATGGAACAGATTCTTTTTTCATATTGAAACATTGTGCTATTTCTGAGTGATTTCAGGTAATCTAAACCAAGGTCTGAGTAGTATTACCAGTAAAGAATCTCAAAAGACTGCTAGAAGAACCGAACAGACCATACTTTAAATTCTTTCTAAGTTCCGTGTGTAATCTCTCAAACCCAAAGCTGTAACGTAGTTAAAACTTAATTAATTTTTTGTAGGACATCTCTCTCCATGTGTATCTTAAAAAGCTAAACCTTTGATAGAATTGTATGGAGTTGATTAGGAAAACCAGTTCTCAAGACTTTATTTTGAGGCTGACACGTTAGTGCTGTGGAAATAGTAGGAACAAAATGGGATCATTCTGACCATTTAAGGCTACAAAATGAACGTGTTAAGCCATTGTCTATTTGAAAAGGACAAAAAAATACACCATCCATCTGGTAGAGCGTAAACATTGAAAAACAAAAATAAATAACAGTTGTCAAGGAAATAAGTGAAACTTTTTTTGTTGTTTTTACCTCCAGATGCCTTGCAACTTAGGGTTTCTTGTGATGATAAGCATTGTGTTTGTTACTGTTGGAAATCATTAGCAGTTTGCAAAGAAGTAGTAACTATTAGGTAATGGAATTCTTTATTTTTTCAAATTAAAAAATATTTATTTAAAAATTTTCAGTGTTTTTTTTAGTTTTCAATCAATTGCAATGTAGTTTAAACATCATTGGTGGTGCTTACAGGGCTAGTGTTCCAGATTCAAAAACCTCCCATTAAAACTTCAGTATTTTTCTAAAACAAAGCAGCAACACTTTTTTCTTCCTGTTCAGGGAGTCTGTCTTTCTCCTTTTTTAATTTTTTTGAGCAGGGAGGAAATATTCTCTTAAGGCTGTGCTCATCCACATCCTTTTTAAGCTAGGATACCTTTTGAGTCTATTCTGTGTAAACTGACACATTTTTCCTCAATGCACTTCAACCAGAGATGAAGTTGAAGGGATACAATGGAGTCCAGTTTAATTGCAGATTGCAGTGTACTTCCAAAGATCCAGTTGAGCTAAGTGAGGATAGCAATGGCTTTGCAAAACTGGGACAACATGAAGTTTGCTTTAACAGGGATAGCTTTCATTGTCATCAAAGTTTATGGTAGGTAGCCAGTTACAAAATTCGAAATCTTATAACGATGGAAGTCTGACATAGTTTTGGACTGATACAAGTTTGGTTTTATTTTGGGGTTTGGTTTTTTTGCTTTGTCAGAATGCACCTTTGGAATAGAATAGAAGGTGCATGTAACTCTTGCTAGTCTAAGAGAAAGTGTCAGGAATGCTCAGCTAAAAGATAAGAGTCCCAGTTTGATGCAACACAAAGGGCTGGTGCCTGTTTTTCAAACTGGTGTGGTCATTTACTTCTCAGCTTTGTCTTAAGTGATCACTTCTCTTAATTGGAGTGAGTAGTTTTCCACTGTAAAGTCCTGAAAAAGATGATCCTACTGTAATTTAGCATTAAGTTCCTAAACACTTAATTTATTGTAAACTTAGTGAATACTCCCTGTGTTAGGAAGCAACAGTTTAAAAATTACTTGAAGAAAATATTCCAAAAAATGGTTGTTTTCAAAGGTAGATGACCTCAGAGGCAGTGGCCACACCACAGGAAATGGCATAAAAGTTACCTGGTTTTAATGTTAGCTAACTTGTCTTGTAGACCGAGGATTTGATCAAAGCCCTACAAGACCTGGAAAATGCAGCATCAGGAGATGCAACAGTGCGGCAAAAAATTGCCTCCCTGCCTCAGGAAGTTCAAGATGTTTCATTACTGGAGAAAATTACAGGTATGAAACTGGAAGATGAATGATCATGGGTCCAAAGAATAACTTAGAAATCAAAGGTTTTTTTATTTAAATAATCACAAGGTATGGTGGAGCAAATTCCTGCTTTTGTGTCTTTGTTTTGTAGCTCTTGTGTAATTGATAGATAGCAATTCTATGGAGTAAAATTGAAGGTGAAACTTAATAGCTTTTCCATTTTTTTTGGCGTGGATCAAGGCTTTTGTACTTGGAATGCATCAACAGCATTTTGCAAGAATTTAAAGGAAATAGGGCCAGAGTTCTGAAATGGATGTGTTTGATTTTGAACACCGTGACTGTTAGATGTTTTTGAGTTTTATCAGACTGTGGTGTACACACATATTCTCCTTGATTGCTATGGAAAAGGAAACTCGTTACTCCCATTAGTCTGTTAGTCTTTGTTTAAACGGACTTCTGCTATTGTATTTGAAAAGTAATCTTAATAGAAGCATTTAAAGGTTGAACTCATTAGACTCTTGTTCCTGAAAGTAGTTCTAATTTAGAATTCATTATGAACTGTCACTTATTCAGTCCTTTATAATATACTCTTACAATGTGCAACTGTGAAGACTAGTGTGCGATTCGTATGTTTACTTGTATTGATACATTAGGAGTTATTCAGAGAAAAGAAGAATTAAGAAGTGCGCACCATGTTTAAATATGAAAACCACCCAATTTGTTTAACTGAATTCTGAAAGTACAGCCTAAACTTTTAGTTTAATTAACCTGTTTATAGAGGCTAACTTCATAGATTTATCCTTGCACCCACCCCATCTCTGCAAGGATAAAACATAGTCAATCATTGCCTAAAAGACTATTCTTGCGTTGTTAGTCCTGCCTATTTCCTTTATATCTTCTGTGATAAGAACTCTTACTTTCCTGTCAAGGCAGAAGTGTATTTATGAAGGTGATGTTACTGTGCACGTGGCTGCTGAGTTGTAGCCCTTCTGTCAAAGATGAAAGTTTTAAACTTTGTCCTCTAAATTACCCAACGCTTTTGCATGTAGACAAAGAGGCAGCCGAACGTCTTTCGAAGACTGTGGACGAAGCGTGCCTGTTACTAGCAGAGTACAATGGCCGGCTGGCAGCAGAGCTGGAGGACCGGCGCCAGCTGGCGCGCATGCTGATCGAGTACACCCAGAATCAGAAGGATGTCTTGACAGAGAAAGAGAAGAAGCTAGAAGTGAGTACTGATTACACCAGCAAGCCAATTGTCTCACCAAATGCACCCACTTGCCTCCTAATCTATGTGGTTCTCTCAAGGGGGATGATTCTAGGTGTCCTCTTTACATTTGGAGTAAAATAGGGGTAAGAAAGTGGTGTAAAAAGTCTGGAGAAGGCACATCTGTTCTGATGTTCAATATAGTATGTTCTACTACACTTGGTCATGGAGGGCCCAGAACTCCATACTTAAATAGGCTCACCTAACAACATTTCTTCAGACTTGCCCTGTTTTTTTATGAAATCCCCCTTTCCAAAAAATCAACTTCCCTTTGCCATAATTAACTTGTTAGTCTTTTTTATACCTGGTTGTGTTTTTGTTGTTCATTTCCGTATGGTTGGATGCCTCTCATCTGCCTTCCCAGCCCCTACTTGATAAGGGGATGCAGTTTAAACAAGATCTTCTGGTATCCATCCTTTAACAGCCACTCTTACCTACAGCTTCTGTGGTGGTGCGTAAATTGGGCTGATACCGAAAGACGATAACTTGCGTTTCCTGCCGTAGCTCCCCTGAACGAGGAGGGCAGGACTCTCAAATGTGACTACGCTGACTGGACCCGAGCACCAGCTGCACGTCCTAGAGCGAGTGCAGGGGCTGCGGCAGCCAGCCATTTATCCAAAATGTTCTTTCTCGGAGGAAGTTCTCTTGCCACTGCACCTTGGGACTAGTGTGGAAGTTTTAATTAATGATTGTGGTTGTATGTCACACTGCCATCTGTTAAACTGCCCCTTGGCGGCACATTATGGGCTTCCTCTACACTGTCGGCTGCTGGTTATTATGAACAGCTGTTGCTGGGTGGGACATGAGTTGCTGTAGAGGACAAAATCTTCTGGAAGGAGACTGTGCTGTAGCAATTGCAGTCTCTGTTTACTGTCATGACAAACCTAATCTTCTGACAGCTAGGCAGCATTGTTCTGAGGTAAATTTCATTTTGAATGTTTGCTTTGTCATGTGTGTTTATACTGGAGTTTCTCAATGTCTTGTGACTGTGAACATGTTGCTTTTCCAGAGCAAGGTTTTTTTCCAAATGAGCCAAACAAGTGCTGATGCTGCATTCAGAATTAGAGTGCATAGTTAATAATTCTGTTAGCTTGTTCAGCTTGAATTTCTTCAAGCATAACGTCTGTCTTATGACTGGGTCATTAAAAGGCACTTTCAGACTTAGATATGAAGGATGCCATAAAAAAAAAATCCTGTTTGGCAGTGGATTTTTTTGCTGAATACTAGTGGAAGTCTTGGGTCAGTTCTGTTTTCCTTGCTGAAAGGAGGACACCTGTCTAGTAGAAACATATATGTGTGTGTGTATATACACAAAAACATAAATGATAGACATATTGCTGTTTACTTTTTTAAAAAGGGCAAGAAATAGGTAGCAAAATGTTGCACAGCAATGTTTTAAAAAGCCCAGAACAATCCATAAATTTGAGTCAGTTTGAGACTGTGAAACTAAGAAATTCACAATGACAACTTTAAATTAAGATTTCTAATGCACTAGCTGAAATGTTGTGACAATTGTGTTGTCTTTTTGTTATGGGGAATATCCTTTTGGTAAAGAATGTTACTTGAAAATTGTAACTCTGGCAGAGGCAGGAATGTAATCCTGAAAATTAAGCGGTTCACTAGCTGAGCTACTTTAATAGGAATAATCCTGGTAATGGCAACAGGACAGGTTGCTTGCCCACTGTTAAGTGTAAACACATTCTTTAATATGTTGGAAACTAAAGAATAATCTTACTAAATCTCTGTTTAGGTTAGCATCTTTGTCATTCTGCCAAAACAAGATGGCCTTAGCACTGTAGAATTCTAAAATGAGTTGCAGGAAATGCCCCTCTAATACTTAACATGAAGGCACAATTCATACTCATGTCAAATCTTAGCTGGGGGATGTTGCCTGATTAAAGCGTCCCATTGTTCTTGAGTTGTAGAGGGTTAATAAATAGTGGAAGATGTTGGTTACAGATATGGCAGGCCATATCTGCTCATCAGTTTTGTTTGAGTCTTTGATGTTCTCACAGTACCGTTATCGATAAGCTTGGATTTTTCTTTGTAGTGCTAATAAGCATTTTAATAGAAGGAAGTGAAATTCTTGTAGCGATTAAGAATGTATTAAAAAACCAAACATTTACTCAAGCAAAGACTGAAATAAGAAAATAACTTTAAGCAATCTAATTTTACATATCTCCTCGTTATATGCTTTGCTCTCTCAGATGTCTTTGGTACTATTGACTGTAAGTCTTTTCTCTTGTGAAGTAACTTTCCTGACTCTCAGATGAGATGGCATTTTTAGATAGAAGCTGGATTGTTTATTTCACTAGCCTAATCTAGCCAGGGCTCCTAGTTGGGGAAAGGGGTTTCTAGTAGTAATATGACTGAGTGCTTTATTTTAAGATACGGAAATGTCTGACTTGGAAATCACTCTGGATATTTCTTGTGTTTTATTTACTCACAAAGCAAAGGCTTTCACTATGATAATAATGAAAGTAGCTAATCTACATCTTTTGAAAAGCAGCTTTGCGGTCTAAAGAGCTACAGTTGTTTACTAATCCTATTAATACTATCCCTCATGAAACACAGTAAATTCTCAAAACATATACATAAACTCCAGTGTATTTATGTCTAGTGGGCTAATGCTCAAAATACTTTGTAATGTCAAAACCCTGCAACAACAGAGCTCTTGTCATCGTTTGCAGAAAAGCTATTTAATTAAGGGACGGTATGCTGAGAAAGGTGGTCTTGGACAATGAATTACACTTCAGCATTGATAAAGAGTGGCTTGAGTAGGGACTGAAACAACATAGTGCTAAGATGCATTGGTAAATTGAAGGGAGAAAGCTGGCACAGAGCCTGAAGATCGTAACATACGCACAAACTCTGCTTTTTAGGGTAGCAATTGAAAAAATTGAAAGTGTAATAGTTAGGATTACTTTACCGGGGAGGGGAGGGGGGGAATTGTGATAATTTGACTGGAGTCTAAAAGTGCTTAGAATGAAAAGGTAGAATTTTTTTCATTCTGGCAATCAGCTGCAGAGCAAAATTAGCTGAACCAAAGCTGATGCTAAACAGCCTGTAGCAAGGCATATATTTTTAATGGTAAATATTCCTTAGGTGAACTTACTGAAAGGTATGGTGAAGTCTGTTGTTCGACATCTGAACACTGAATTTCTTTTTAAATGGTGTTTCATCTCAGTCAGAAGTTGTGGGCTTGATACTGCAGCTGCCGTATGATCTTCCATGGCCTGGACTGGATCAGAATCAGCCTACACTTTCAGAATAGGTGTCAGGAAATAAAATCCATTTTCAAACAGGCATAGAAACAAGAACTGGTGTTTCTATAAGAATGAGATAAAGTGTCTTCACGTCTCACATGGGTACCTCCAATGAAGTTCTCTGATTTGTGTTATTTTTGGCCATCGCTGTCTCTGTTACAATTACAGAGTACAATCAGCTGGGGAGGTTTTTTGTCCTTCAGCACCTGAGTCTGCAGAACTTCAAGGGAAAGGATTGTCTTTTGAAGTCAGTGTACTTTTTGTGAATGCATGGCAGGCAAGTAGAAAAAAAGTCCAGGGAATCAATTTGTGTAAAACTGAAATGTAGGGGGGAGATATCCGGGAGAACATTTCCATGTTGGTGTACGAGGTGACTATGAAATGAAGTCAACTAAATAGATGGGACTAGAAGAACCAAGTGAAAGTAGAGCTAGAAAAAAACAAATTGTGTGGAAGCTTTATGAGTAACCAAAATAACTACTGACAATAGAAAATTTGGAGTAAGCGTGTGTGTTTTGATGTAATGGGGAGAAGAGGAAAAAAATAGAGGAGAATGTGCATTCAGAATTTTTGTTTTGATTTGCAGTCAGTGATGCTGAGTTCTTCCCCATGCCCTCCAAATATCCTCTGTACCTGTGTTTATAAAAGGTGACATGATGAACATACTGTAGTGTATACAGTATGTATATATAGTGCAGTGTGTTTGTGAGGGTATGTGTGTATACACGCGAATATATCTGTGCATTTGTATGTGTGCATATATGTATAAATATAAAGAACATACTATCACCTCCATCCCTGGAAAGATGATGGAACAGCTTGTTCTGGGCGTGATCTCAAGGCATGTGGAGGAAAAGAGGGCTATCAGAAGCACTCAGCATGGATTCACCAAGGGGAAATCATGCCTGACTAATCTGATAGCCTTCTATGAAGGTGTGACTGGATGGATAGATGAGGGGAGAGCGGTAGATGTGGTCTACCTTGACTTCAGCAAGGCGTTCGACACAGTCTCCCACAGCATCCTCATAGGGAAGCTTCGGAAGAGTGGGTTAGATGAATGGACAGTAAGGTGGATAGACAACTGGTTGAAAGACAGAGCTCAGAGGGTCGTGGTTAGGGGCACAGAGTCTAGTTGGAGATCAGTGACGAGTGGTGTTCCCCAAGGGTCAGTACTGGGCCCAGTCCTCTTCAATGTATTCATCAACGACTTGGATGAGGGGATAGAGAGCACCCTCAGCAAGTCTGCTGATGACACAAAGCTGGGGGGGGTGGCTGACACACCAGAAGGCTGTGCCGCCATACAGAGAGACCTGGACAGGCTGGAGAGTTGGGCGGAGAGAAACCTTATGAAATTCAATAAGGGCAAGTGTAGGGTGCTGCACCTGGGGAGGAATAACCCCCTGCACCAGTACAGGTTGGGGGCTGACCTGCTGGAGAGCAGCTCGGTGGAAAGAGACCTGGGAGTCCTGGTGGACAACAGGATGACCATGAGCCAGCAATGTGCCCTTGTGGCCAAGAAGGCCAATGGCATCCTGGGGTGCATCAAGAAGAGTGTGGCCAGCAGGTCGAGGGAGGTCATCCTCCCCCTCTACTCTGCCTTGGTGAGGCCACACCTGGAGTACTGTGTCCAGTTCTGGGCTCCCCAGCTCAAGAAGGACAGGGAACTGCTGGAGAGGGTGCAGCATAGGGCTACCAAGATGATTAGGGGACTGGAACACCTCTCTTATGAGGAAAGACTGAGGGAATTGGGTCTGTTTAGTCTGGAAAAGAGATGGCTGAGGGGTGACCTTATTAATGCTTACAAATACTTAAAGGGTGGGTGTCAGGAGGATGGGGCCAGGCTCTTTTCAATGGTGCCCGGCAACAGGACGAGAGGTAATGGGTACAAACTTGAGTGTAGGAAGTTCCACCTAAACACGAGGAGGAACTTCTTTCCTCTGAGGGTGGCAGAGCACTGGAACAGGCTGCCCAGAGAGGTGGTGGAGTCTCCCATCTCTGGAGACATTCAAAACCTGCCTGGACGCGTTCCTGTGCAACCTGCTCTAAGGTGACCCTGCTCTGGCAGGGGGGTTGGACTAGATGATCTCCAGAGGTCCCTTCCAACCCTATGATTCTATTTAAGATACAGTTTAGTGGAATTTTTCTGATTGTTGACTGCACCTGAAAAATTGTGACTTCGAATCCTGCTGAGCGCTGTGGGGGTTTTTAGATGTTGGTGGTTTTTAATATTCACGGCTTCAAGGCACCTTTAATAAGGTGTTAAAGCTGTGCCCATATGAATTTGCAAACCCTCTTTGATAATGCATCTCTGAAGGATGAAGTGCAATCTTACTTGAGGTTTTCTGGACTGCCCGGCACTACACATTTTCTTGAAATACGATTTAGTTCAGCGGGTTAATATGCAATTTATTGCTGTGTTGCTTCCACTGCTTAGGTTTTTGTTGCATGTCACTGTTGGCTGCTATTTCCCTCGCAGACAAGAATTCTTGGGTTGTGGTATATTAATTTCAGTGGTTTAGGCAGGGAGCAAGAGATGAAGTTTTAGTTTTTCTGCCAGGGAACAAAAATGTCAGTACTTCACATGCATGCGAGTAGCAGGAGATAGCGATGGAAACTAGGCAGCGAGGGAGGTCTCCTGCTCTACACCCTGGGCAGGGCAAGAAGATCTGGAACAGGAGCACCCAGGCAAAGTGTGTCATGCTCGGGTCCATAAAACAGAACTGCTGATTAACACGGCAAAAAGTGACTAACTGTACATCAGTATTTCCAGCTGTGAGCTAGACGTGCCTTTGGGTGTGGGACAAGGAGGAAGGCTGTTTCATAGTGATACCATAAACTAACATTGCGGTGAATCCGATTCTGGCTCGAGCCACAGCTGTGTTTCTTTGCACAATGCAAAGGTGTAATTTCGTCACTTTGTAGGTGCTTGTAGGCATTCATAATTATAGTAGTACTGCAAATGAAATCATACTAAAAAATAAAAGCAAATAAAAATCATCCAATACTAATATATTAATGTTTTTATGCATTTTACTGAAGTGAACCAGTCTGTAACTACTCTTTTGCTTAGCAATCAAAAGCATTGAAGTGCTTGAAGAGAGGTGACTATATAGCTGTTTGCTTGCACCCTAAACGTTAATTTTTGTTGTGAATATTATTTGCACCCTCCTAAAGTTTATTGTGGGAAGAATACGTTGCAAATGAAGCCAGGTTTCATTCCCATTGTACAGCGGCAGCCTGGGCCAGGTCTGTGAGAGCTTTTAAGCGTTGCAAAGGTAGTAGATGAGGAGGAGGCATCTCCGGCAGCTGGAGGAATGCTGTGCGGAGGCCTCTGTTGCTGACTCTTCTATTGGACAACTTCAAGTTGTCGTTAGTAAAGAGGAGAGCGAGGAGACAAGTTATGGTTTCAGAGCATGAAATTGTGCCAAGATCAGAAATACCATCTCTGCTGAAGTGTGATGAATGATGCCACAAAAGAAAGAAGCCTTGTCAAATTTAAAAGAGCAAGACTGAACAAATTTAAGGTATGAAAATGAACTGAAGCTTTGTAAGGAAATATATCGTTTCAAGCTCTGATTCCTGGACTGGGGATCAGGGGATCAGGCCTAGTCAGCATGGGTTTATGAAAGGTAGGTCCTGCCTGACGAACCTGATCTCCTTCTGTGACAAGATGACCCAATTACTGGACGAGGGAAAGGCTGTGGATATCATCTACCTGGACTTTCGAAAAGCCTTTGACACTGTTCCCCATAGAATTCTCATGGAAAAACTGGCTGCTCATGGCCTGGATGAGCATATGATCCGCTGGATCAAGCACTGGCTGGCTGGACGGTCCCAAAGAGTGGTGGTCAATGGAGTTAAATCCAGCTGGCGGCTGGTCACAAGTGATGGTCCTCAGGGCTCAGTGTTGGGACCATTTCTGTTTAACATCTTTATTGATGATCTCAATAAGGACATGGAGTGCATCATCAGTAAGTTTGCAGGTGACACCAAGTTAAGTGGGAGTGTTGATCTGCATGAGGATAGGGAGGCTCTACAGAGAGACTTGGGTAGGTTGGATCGATGGGCTAATGCTAATGGTATGAGCTTCAACAAGGCCAAGTGCCAGGTCCTGCACTTGGGCCACAACAACCCCATGCATCGCTACAGGCTTGGGGAAGTGTGGCTGGAGAGCTGCCTGGCAGAAAAGGACCTGGGGGTTCTCATTGACAAGCGGCTGAATATGAGCCAGCAGTGTGCCCAGGTGGCCAAGAAAGCCAATGGCATCCTGGCTTGTATTAGAAATAGTGTGACCAGCAGAAGTAGGGAGGTGATTGTCCCCCTGTACTCAGCACTGGTGAGGCCACACCTTTAGTGTTGTGTCCAGTTTTGGGCACCTCAATACAAGAGAGATATCGAGGTGCTGGAGTGAGCACAGAGGAGGGCAACGAAGCTGGTGAAGGGCCTGGAGAATAAATCTTATGAAGATCGATTGAGGGAGCTGGGACTGTTTAGTTTGAGGAAGAGGAGGCTGAGGGGAGACCTCATCACTCTCTACAACTACTTGAAAGGACATTGTAGAGAGGTCTCTTCTCACAGGTAATTAGCGATAGAACAAGAGGGAATGGCTTCAAGATGCAACAGGGTAGGTTTAGACTGGACATTAGGAAAAAATTCTTCACTGGAAGAGTGGTCAGACGCTGGAATAGGCTGCCCAGGGGGGTGGTGGAGTCACCATCCCTGAATGTGTTTAAGAGTCGTTTAGGTGTGGTGTTGGGGGATATGGTGTAGGGGAGAACTTTGTAGGGTGGGGTTGATGTTTGGACTTGATGATCCCAAGGGTCTTTTCCAACCTGAGTGATTCTATGATTCTATGACTGCATCTTTCAGATGTGTTGTATAAAAAGCTCAAGACGGTTGGTTTAGTGCTGCTGCGAAATAAAGAAGACTGGCTTCACCAATTGTTTTCACTTTGCTTTTGAGGTGGGTTCTGCTGCACTGAACTCGTGAAATGAAAGCCGTTTCCCTCTCTGTTATCTGACATCTTGCAGGGGCAAATTGACTGTGTGGCTGTTAAGAACCCCTCAAGGGGTTTGCCATGCTGAGTGCAGCTCTGCTCCTGAGTCCTGCCAGGTACCAGAGAATGTTCTGTCCACTTGGCACTAAAACACTCGCTCCTGCAGTCAGGAGCTCAGGACACAGACGATGTGCTGTGCAGCTGTAGGCATTTCTGCACTCTTCTCTGCAGGTTTGCGGCTGCTTTGCCAAGAGGCTCTTTCAGCCCAGTGCTGGGCTTGCACTGGGTAGCCTTGCAACGGAGGGGAGGGCCGCTGTGCTGCCAGGGTGCTGCAGCTGCCTGCACCAGGGCAGACACAGGTCTCTTTCAGGGTGGCACACGTGTCCTAGTCCAGCAAGTGTCCAGGCAAACTATTTCAGAGGACTTTTGGCTCTGGATCAGGCCTTAAATGTGTGTAATCTCTCACTTGTGTTGGGTTGAATTTGCATGGAAATATGCAAGTTTATGGATAATTCATGTTTTGCTTCCAGTTCTTTTCTCTCTTGATTTTTGTGTGAAGGTTTGTCAGCTGCCTTCTTTTGACCAAGACTACTTTTATTTCTAGGACTGCAGGGTTTCTTTAAGGTAAATTCATGTCTGTTTTGCAGATAAACTCTTTAAAATTTGCTTTCTGTGAGGTTTGGGTGGTTATAACTGATACGGAGAAAGCTGTTCTTCCCCTCCCACCCCCCCAGTTAGTAATTCTGTGTGGGATGCTGACCAGTGCCCTCCACCACCATGTGGGGAAGACTGATTTATGCTTATACAGTATGAAATACAGGACAGAGTACAGTTTTAAAACTGGGCTTATTCAAGCCTGACGCTTGAAAGAATGTGGAAGGAGGTGGGTTTGAAGGAAGGAGAAAAGTGCTGGTGCACTTGAAACACTTTTCCTTGGAGAAGGGGAATTTTGAACTGCTTTTGAAAAGGCCAGAAGGAATAGCCTGGCAGGAGGTGGAGTGAATGCTTACGTAGCGTGTAAACTGGGGATCTTCTGTACGGAGTTGTTCTGGAACACAGAATTGAAATCAAATAGTAGACTTTTTTAAAAGCTATTTAACATTATCTATGCTAAAAAAAGAAGTAGGGTTGTCCTCTAGGTGTATATATACTGGAAATACTGATTAATAATCCACGCTTTCTTGGATAATAAAGAAAACCTTTGGGGGAGGGCCAAAACCAACAAAAAACCAAACCCCTTACTGTTCTAATTGTGATGCGCTGTGTCTGAATATTCTGTCAGGATGTAAGATGAGGGCTTATGTGTGGCATTCACATACTCACTGAGCAGGAGCTTGACTGTCCTTGCTTTAGAAAGCCTTTCATTTTTGTAACTTTCTCCCAACACCCTTCATATTGGTCATTTCTTACAAATATTCTGTCACTGGGACATTCTTATTCTAACATGTTTTAATGAGTATGTTTTAAAAGTATGTTGCATAGCTTAAGTGGCAAGCAGCAAAAGCTAAGGAATACCTAACAACCTGCTATATTAGTGTTGTATATTTAATGTTTTAAATAGAGATTTTACAAGGCCATATAAATATATTACTGTCAAACCTCTCAATTCACTATGTACTCTTCTCAAATTTCTGTCGAGCCTCTGGTGCATTTTTTTTTCCCTGACTTCTGTAGTCTTTTGCTTTCATAAATCTGGCTCAAGCTACGGCATATCAAAACTGAGACTGGCTGCTCTTCCTAATCGCTTTCTAAGGTCTCATTAATGCTTAATGAGATGTTTTTCAGTAGATGCAATTGCTGTGATGACTTACAGCATCACAGACCCAGAACAGGAATGGAAGTGTCCAGTGCAAATTCTAAGCTGAAATAAAATGAAATCCATGCTGTGTTACTTGACAAGGTGAACCAAGTGGTGCAGCAGTCCTCAGAATGGATTTCCTGTCATGTTGATTACAGTCAGTTTTATAATGTTCAAGCAAGGCTTCTTTTGAATGAAACACCTCTGTCAGATTCATTCAGTGGTGCTTAATTCTGATTTTTGCGTTTGTTTCAAGGACTAAGTATCTAATTCACTTGGCCGCTGTGGATGTAGAATCCCGCATACTGAAAGGGAATGCTGATTAGCAAAAGCATTTGTGTGGCACAGCGCCAGGTTTTTCTCTATCATCCTGAAACTCCTGCTTACAGGAAAGATCTCATTATTTTGTCTAGAAAAGCAAATAGCATCCAAATACTATTAATCTTAATGAAAGCTCACTATGCAGCGAGGCAATTAGCTAGACACATGGAGTACAAACTAAGACCTCAGAAAGCAGCTGTTTCTTTTAAGTGCATTTCATAGTTTTTCAGTTTTACAGAGTGGAGGGACCTTATGCAAAAAATCTGCAAGATGCAGTTTCAAAGCATGTCATGTAAAGGGGCTAAATGGAAAACATGGTTTTCCATAAAACCTGCACGTTGCAGAATGTGGCCACAACTCGGTTTGTAGAAAAAGAAAAGCCCCTGAGCCTGGAAGGGGGTTACATGTCTCTGCATATTCCTGAGTGGACCTGAGGTATGTTCCTGAATAGTACAAATGGCAAATCCAAATAAACATGCCTTACACCTCGTAAGAAGGTAACAAAATCCAGGATACGTCACCCTGGTAGGTGTTTCTTTGATGTTGCAGAGAGACTTCAGAATTCTCCGCTTCCAGGAGCAGCCGCCCAGAAAGGACCGTCTGCCTCCAGGCTGTGCCTTTGATACCCGTCTTTAGATCATTGCCTTGTTCGCGGTGTGGTGTGGTGCGATGCGATGTGCCTGCCAGGTACTTCAGTGCAGTCAGCACTCCCTGACCCAGCTCTGGCGTCAAGTCTCTCCAGTCCTTTACTGCTTTGCCACGAATCGGCACAACCTCTCAGTACCAGAGCAGATGGAAAGTGTTAAGCTGCAAGAGACGGTTCTCTAACGTAGTCTGTGTAGTGTATCAAATCTGTCAGGCAAGTATTTATCTCTTCTAGGAAATCTTGGTTCCTGGGTTACTCCCGGAGAACATTGTTTCCATTCCTGAATTTAGTGACGTTTTTCTGAGTTTTTAATGGTTTGGGGTCTGTTGCTGCCTCTTTCTTTCTTTCTCTCTCTCTCTCTTTTTTTTTTTTTTTTAACAAATAGGATTTGGGCCTCACAACTTTAACAACAATTTTTGTGTGGACTAGTTAATACCTGCATTAACCTACTGGTAATGTAGAATTACTCAGAAGTCAACGGATGTGGTTCTCAAGGGGACTTGATTTTTTTTTTTTCTTTGTACAAACGTCTCTGTTCAAATTAAGAAGGTATTTCTGATAGCTCAGTACTGCACGTAGCTCTCAATGTAGAGTTTCATTTTAAGCTGTTAATTTTCAATCTGGGAACAGGTTGCTGCTGTTATGTGTAAAGGAGTTCCTCCTAAATCCGTATGTTTGCCAGAGCATAAAAACCGGAAGAGAAGTACGGTTTGCATGTAGCTTAGTGGTTCTTCATTTGTCAGTGTGTTTTCTCAGAGCTGGGGTATCAAGCAAGGCATTGCAAAAGTTCTCACTCCCCTAAATAGTTCTATCGGGAAAGAAATATTGTTTGAATCTAATACAATTGTAATAGTCACACAAATCCACATCAGCTAAAAATCCATAGTGTGCTAGTCCTAATTGTCCTCTAGAAGTAGCATATCCTGGTCCTCCTCTCAGTTTTGCCCTGAAAGTGGCAGGACATTGGTTTTCCCGTGGAGGTAGACATTGTGTTGTACCTGTTTTTTACAGAATTCTCATACATGGATCTTGGCAATTCAAGCACTATTTGAGGTATTTTCTTGGCTTATGCTTGGAATTTTCAATTTCTACCCCATGTATCAGACTTGGAGGACTTGCCAGCTGCCTTGCCCTTCTTGAGTTCTTTCCTATCTTTAGTAAGAATTACTACAGCAAAAAAAAATCTGCCGATATTCACTTTTGACAGTTTGGCATTCTTGAGAATGCGCTACCCTTTCTTGCCTGGCTTGATATCCATCACTCCCTGACAATGTCCTGAATTACGACCTTTTTTCTTTTTTTTTTTTTTTT
>VYZM01015615.1:122380-134683 GCA_013398915.1 Dromas ardeola
AAAAAAAAGGCAGTCTCTGAATTCAGCCTCTTCCACCTTCTATCTGTAAGCATTTGGAATACAATAATACAATAAATGTTTTTGCTGTCTGTATCCCATGTGTGCAGGAGCTGGGGTTCTGCTGTCTCCCTGCCTCACATTAATCGTGACCTGCCAGCCTTGAGCAGAGCACTCTGTTTACTATCACTCTCTTCACTGTTGGCTTCCACATTCTCTTGGAGAAGCACGCTAAGTGTCAAAATGCAGCACTAGTTCCATAGTTTTCCTCTTTATTTGCTTTTGTTCTGTATTTTTTATCTGTTTTTGTTCTCCATCTTCATAACGTGACCTTCTTGACTTGTTTTCCTATGTAAGTATTTCCCAAAATGGTATGACTTAGGGATGTGGGGTACGTTCTGACTCTTGATTCTTTGCCTTCCATTAAAACAAAACAAATCCTTGCAATCCTAAATTAATGGGTGCACCTTTTCCTGAGTTGTGTTTTTGCTGTTGTTCTCCTCTAGGCTTGTGAACAGAACACTTCAGTTTATGAAGCTGGTAGAGCTTTGTTTGAACTTGATTATTTCCTTATATATCCCATGTACATTAACAGAAGTGTTTGGTTCTGACATTATGTTAACTCACTGAGCCTCATAAAAGGATTTAAGTTTGAAATAGGCCGTTAAAGTACATTCTTATTTGGTGCTGGCAGGAAATTTATTGAATATATTTACATAGCCATTCCAGGCGTAGGGGTATGCTGAGTTGTTGCAATTGACTGCTGCTGCTCTCACTATTTTAATTCAAAGTAATGAAACACAGAGAGTGTAAACTCATTGCTTGTAACCCTGCAGGAACTGCTCTGCTTTGATATTTGGAGAAGGTGAAGAGAATTTCCATCATTGAGAAGGTTAGAAAGATTGGATTAAAGTTGTAAACTCTTTAGAAAGATGCTTTGATTAAATGTCTGCCTAGTTTTATTTGATCTTCAAAGATAAACTTCTGTTCTCTGGTAAACTGTTCTCTTTGCCAAGTGATTAAGAAGTGAAAAGTAAGTTAATATTACAGTTGGCTGTATGGAAGCCTATTCTGTGTTACAATTTTTCTTAAGCTGATTGTTTCCTGCATTCTGGAGATGCCATGAAAAATATGCCATACATAGTTGGGTAAAGACTGGTGCATTCCAAATGAAATGATGTCATAGTGTTTTGTTGGTTTGGGGTTTTTTTTATTACTTAAATAGCTGTCTTCTGTGACTGTTACATAAATGTTTAGAGTCACACAACTTTTAAAATTACATAAACATCAATCTTTAATTGAGCTTCTGTATTAGATAACTTGGATATGTGTTGGTCTGCTCTTAAATGGCCTCTAAACAAAATTTAACGTGGTACAGTTCTTTCTTTCATTTTCAGGGTCCAAACTCTTCCTCTGTCTTATCATTATGAAATATTAGTCACTGTTATCTGGTGTCTCTTAGACTGGGGAGACTTCTGAAGATGGATAGATATTTCTTACTGGAGTTTCAATGCCCAATCCAGACCTCATTTGTGGAAAAAGTACTTGCAAGGTTCCTCTTCGGGGTTTTTTAACTTACTGGGTTTCTCCCTTTGTAATAAAATTCTGAAAATTTTCGTGTTTATATTTTGCTTGGTTTCAATCCAGTGTGGATGTGTCTTTCTCTAGTTTACATTTAGGGATCATACATGTTTGTGTTGTTTGCTAACGTGCCAGTGTCGTGGTACAGCTTCTGTGGTTGCTATCACGAGTTGTCTAACAACTCATAGAGGAGACCCTTTTTCACGACCAACACTTGGTTTTGATTTAATGATTTGAAAGCGAAAATCAGATTATCTGAATATTCAAAATTCATGAAGCTTAAAAAAAAAAAAAAGAGCATTTTAGCAGCACAGTAATGCTAATGTCTCTGGAGTGCCTCAGCCTGCTGCCTTTGTCAGCAGAGGTGTGTCTGAGGAGTGCTCTGGCAGTGGTCCTTCGCTGGCGGTGGGTGGAAATCAGTAGCCTGGGGAAGAATACAAGAATAGAGCAGCTGTATAATGACACTTCCCTCAAATACTGTACCAGGCCCCAGTGGGTGCTGGTTTGGGGGCATTTTCCATAGCTTCTGTTAAAGTAACGCAGGGCAGAATTAGTGGGTTTGGGATGCCAAAGCTTGTGTACAGGCTGTGAATTTGAGTGCAGGCGACAGGGTCTGTAGTCATGCCAGCAGTTGTTCAGAGAACCAGTATCTTGCCACCTTCTCCCAGAATCCTCACCTGGAAAATACTCCTGGCTTAACTAAAAGCACTGTCAATTAACCTGTGCTTAATCTTTGTTCTCTTGTCTCTCTCCCTCAGGAATATAAACAGAAGCTTGCTCGGGTAACCCAGGTCCGCAAGGAGCTGAAATCTCACATCCAGAGCCTTCCAGATCTGTCACTGCTGCCCAATGTCACAGGAGGTCTGGCACCTCTGCCGTCTGCTGGTGACCTGTTTTCAACAGACTAGAACAAATGGTGTCCCCAGTTTCCATTATTACCAGCAGAAGTAAGAAGACTCTGGTGTCGACTGGAAATCCAGTCTTCCAAGATCAACAGTAGGAAGGAACTTGCAGACCCTGCTTTCAAACTCTTGGCTGCTCATGCTCACCCTTTCTCTGTCTACACTGGCTCACGTTGAGGGGAGGAAAAAGGGCGAGTTTTTGTGAGCTCTGAAGGGAGTGGGAATAGTCTATATAGCCAAACTTTTCTCATATTTTTCCATACTCTTTAGTTGCTGTTTACTCTTAGCACTTGTTATCCCCACAAAAGTCATGAGAATCATGTACATACATACCTGGAGAGTTTTCAAAGAAAGGTTGACCATATAACGTTTTTCTCTGTAAAAGCATCATATTATTTCTGAATAAGTCTTGTCTGTCTTAGCTGGGTTTCTGAACCTCATCTCTGAGAGCAGTAGAGTGGCTCGTGGGCTTCGTAGGGATGTGTGTGTGTGTGTGTATGCAGGTGCTGTACCACGGCAGTGTAAGAAGGCGGCATCTACTGAGCAATGGTACAGAGAAATAGTCTTCTTAAATCTACAGTTCCTCATACGGTTGTGGGACTGACGTGAAGATAGTTCCTATTTGGCATGTACATAAATTGAAACTCACCACAGGCAATAAAAATAAGCAGCTTTTCTTTGTGAATTAGAGATAGCTTCATAATTTACACTCTGCTGAGCAATGCAGAACTGGGTACTACCTAAATGACAGTGGAAGTAAATTTTGTTCTAGCTACCTTAGATTTATACCACATTTTTCCTCTTCATTATACAAAATTAGATCGTCACAGAAGCTTTGGTTTAACGAGCTGAGAGGTTGGAATGGTGTATTGCAACTGACGATGTCCCAGTGACAGGCACTGTCTGATCTACTCTGAGGAGGGTTACACTGGAGATACTGTTTTATAAATTCTCTCCACAGCTTTCCTGAAGTTATTTGATGAACAGAAGTTAAATGTGGTATAAATATTTATTTATATATATAGAAAATAGACCCATATATATGCACATATCCTGTATGCACATGTACCATGTCCATGCATGTAGATAGTAGAAGGATGTACTTAATTTTGTGTCACAGGTTATTGTGAGTTGATTTTTATAATCGGGAAAAGTTTAAAAGAAAAAAAAAAAGAAGAAAGAAAGAAAAAAAAGGCAAATTTAAAGTACTCTTAATTCCATTATGTTGCTAGCTAATGTTTTAGCTGCCATGGATGTAGTTACATTTCAGTTTGTGTGTTAGGTCTAACAAGCTGGACTCTGATCACTGAAAACCATTCCAATTTGGATAACAATTCTGTTTAAATTTAGCACCTCTCACTATAAAACATTTCTGAGTTTCTGGAAACACTTGATCTGATAATACAGGTTTTGTAACACAGAGGCTGAAATTAGTTGAAGTGATGTGCTGTGTTTGTGCCTCCCTATAGTCTTAAGCTGCTGTTGTCAAAGACATGAGAGGAAACCTACAGAAATGCAAAGCTTGTTCTGCATCCTCATTAATTTATTTTACAGGGTATTCAGTAGCCTATTCAGCATTCAGTTAAGACAAATAATACAGCATTTTGTTGGTCATTAAGTTGTTAAAAAAACTCACATCCTTTTCTTACTGACACTTCATTTTGTTCTTTTTTAAAAAAAAAAAAAACTCCTTGCACCCTTACTGCCCAGCCAAGAAATGTGCTTTTAGTTTACAGGAAATCTTCCAGTGGCAGAACTATTCTTTCCACGAATTGGTTTGCTTGTACAGCCTTTTACGGTCCAAACATTATTTAGATAAAACACCGTACATTCTCTCTGCTTTTGCCAAAAAATGAAAAACAAAAAAAAAAACCCCACCAAACCTCGAAAACCCAAACCAAAAGACTCATTTCTGTCCTGTCTCAGCTCATGGAGTTACCCTGAGGCTGTTTTAACCAATAATTATTTTGACCATTGATTGAATGTGTATCCATTATAAGACAAAAAAGCTGTCAAAAAAAAAAAAATTGTAGACAAATGTGTTGACATCTCACGCTGTTGTTTTGGGCAGAACTTCTGTGAGAGAGTTGTATGTCTTTTTTTTTTTTTTTAATTGAAGTGTTTTGATTTTTTTTTTTTTTCCAAATATATGTGTGTGTGTGTGTGTGTTATTATGCTTAATTTAAATGAAGTCTTGTGGCTTTTAATTTTATTTGTTCTACTTTTTGGGCAAAGGGCGTCTGGTGAACTGGGTGACATTCTCTCGAGGTTAAACAGATTTTCCCCCAGGTGTGTCTTTTTTTAACAAAAGTTCAAATCTGTATATGAATTGATTTAGGAATTAATTTAGACATATAGGCTGCCATTTGTGACAGCAGTATATTCTGACATGTCTCATAGATATCTATTTTTGAATAAAGAGGGTGTCGTTGAATAGTAGTGGTTTTACTTCTTTTTCCACAATGCAGGTGTTGCTCTGGCACACCATGGGTTGTGTTTTGGGGGCTGGGGGGGCTCCCTCTGAAATCATCAGAAGTGGCTGCTGAACGGTGCTTCCACTGGGCTTGGTGGACGTAGAGTATCATTTGAGTTCGTCAGGTTACAGTCACGCTTTCAGACGGCTTATCAGCCAAATCAATATGCCGCTTTGAGGGGCACAACACGCAGAAGACCAGCTTCTTAATTCATAAATTAATTTATGTTATATGGAGGACGTGGTTTTTTTTTAAGAATAGTTATGTACAAAGAAACAAACAAAAGCCAATACCTGGAAGCCAGGAAACGGAATTTTCCTGGACAGGCGTCAAGCGCTGCTGTTCCAGCAGGATTTGTGATACTGCGTAACCAAAGCCTTTCTGCTTTAGAGGAGGGGTGGCTCACATCTTACTGGGTGTTAATTCTCTTAGATGTTTGTGGGGGGGGTGCTTAAGGGTTCTTCACTCCAATTAACTGCTCTGCAATGCTCTCTTTGGGTAAACTGAGTAATTGTTTCATATGCCTTGGAGAGTATCAGTAAAGCTGCTTACGTTTTTATACCAACTTGCAAATCTTCCATTAAAGAGACTATATTTAGTGCTACTTTTATAAAAGGCTTGCAGAAGTTTGATATACAGCTTTCTGCGAGCAGGAGGGAGTCTGATGTGATTCCTTTCAGTTAAAAGCCACCTTTGTATCCTGTTTGTAGGAATTAGAGTGAGGTTTTCAAAGACATAAAATGTGTCTAGGTACTGGATGTCCTTTCTTGCCTTTGAGAATTTTTTATTTATTTTTTTTTAAGACCTGAAACAACTGTCTCCAAAAATATTTGCCTGTTCTGCAGCTTTCAGCGCGGTTAACTCCTTCAGCGCTCTGGTGTGCGTTGCCTTCGCTCTGCCCACTCGCTGTAGAACGGACTCGTGTTGGTTTGTGCATCTGTAGAAGGTGAGAACTTGATCCTAGTTAACGAACGCGTAATTCTGGAAGTTCACAGGTTATAAAGGTGATGCGAAAGCAAGACTGGCGGAGGCTTTCTGTGGAGGTGGAGAGCAGTCGCTGCCTGGTGCCTGACATCTGGCCCCGGAGCGAGATTGCTGCGGGCTTAGTCCGGTTATTTACTCGGGCCAAATGTTGATACATTCCCTGGTCAGCTCTAAACTTTGTGTGTGTTTATCTTTAAGATTAGATAGAAAAAGTATGAAATGCACCTCCTGCCATCTGAAAAAAAAAAAAAAGATCTCGTAAAGCATTTGAATGAAACATCTCCATAGACACTATGATGGTCTGTTACTGGAGTGAGACTGGGACACGTGTTTGCCAGTGATTTCACTTGTTTTTGGGGAATTGCCACCAGCATCAGCTGCCTTTTCTCCCTGTTTGAATTTTGCGATGATTTGTAAGGTTGGGGCCCACCAAGTTTCCTAGGGCTAGTTGTATTTTTGGAGATTTTCGGATAAACAAGCAAGGAAAATGAGCCAGAAGAACTGGGAAGCTTTGGAAGCCTTGGAGGTTCAGTATTACTCCCGTACAATGATAGAGGATTTTGCATTAGCACTGAAGTATTATTTTTGTGCCATCTTAGAGAGTAAATTCTTGTCTCCGTAGCCAAGTGAAATGAAAACGAAGTGTGAATCAGTGGTTTATAGAGGAGGAGGATAAAAATGTTCCTGTTAAAATATGGCAAGTAAAGGGTCTCGGATTGAAAGCCTCGTGGTGCAGGAAATACCAGGGCTGGTTTCACAGTGCAGGAGGCGGTTTGATGGACGGTGGGGAGCATTGGGGGTGGAAGGAGCTGGCTGGATTGAGCGGCACCTGATTTGGAAAGGAAGAATCAAAGTTTGAGGTTTTACGTACCTGCAGGCTTGGATTTCGCGGCGTTATGCTTGTTGCGAGAGGATCTGGGATGTGCCGGGGGGGCCTCCGTGCCAGTCAGTGTGCTGAGCTGCGGGGAGACTTGGTGAGGTGTCCGGCTCGGGGCTTCTCTGGCAAGTCTAAGAAGCGAATAAGCTTCTTTAAGGGATTATATTGTGAAAAGCAAGGTCTTGCGGAAAGAGGATTGAAAGGAAATGGGTGCGAATTACAACGTAAATGCCTTTATGTCTCCTAGAGAGCTGCTGCAGCCTTTCCCTTCACCTTCCCTCCCCTCTTTTTCCACTTGCAGGAATCATGTGAAGAGTCTGCTGGAAGGCAACAGCAGATAGAAAATTGTTTCTTTATTTGTATTTTCAGTAGGGGCTTGGCACAGCACCATTTAGTAAGAAGTTTAATGAAGGCTAATACCCTACCAAGCCTCTGCATATGCTGGAGCAGATGAACCTTCATGGTTATGCTGGTCCAGAATGCAGGAGGGTTTTCATGCAGGAGCATGAGGCCCTTATGGAGGGGACCAGCGCTCTTGGCTGTAAAATGCCCGGCGCAGGTGGGCAGTGCAGCGATGTGAAGGGTGGGAGATGAGGCCTGGAGGGGGGGGTTCGCCTGGGAAGAGAGTAGCAGCACTTGGAATATGCCCTGAATCCCCTGCTTGGCATCCTCTTGTTACTAAGCTGACCAGCTTCTGCCGCCTGAATCAATGAAGCGGCTGTTCCAGTGAGATGATGGGACATCTGCCACTTTAATTGCCTCAGCAGATGACAATCATCTCCCCTGCTACGGTCATCAAATACGGTTTTGGAGTTATTTTGTGTGCTGTCTGGGGAATGGAGGCTAAAGTGTGTATTAATATATGACACCCAGTTGTGTTCTCCCTGCATTTGCCTCCTATTTTCTGGCACAGTTAACTATGAAACGTGTTTCTTCACCTAAAACTGTGTGTCTTTTAACAGTTTTTCTGGTGCTCTGGGGCAAAGGAAGCTTAGTGTTTGTCTTGGGGAGACTGAGTAGCTTCAGGCAGGTCTGTTTTGCCAGCAGCAGCGGGGAAAACCCCAAATCTCCTCTTGGCTTCTCTTTGGCTGTGTTGCTGTGGCTGTTCGGGGTCTGTGGAGGAGGGACCTGGCGGTGATATTCTGCAGGGAAACCTGCCCAGATACGGCACCTGTGGTGGCAGCAACCTGCTGGGGTCGCTTCTCTTCCATCACCGAGCAGGGAGACAGACGGGGAGCAGGCAGGGAGGCTCCATGGGACCAGCCAGCACAGGTTCCAGCGGTGCAGCCCCGGGAGGGAGATGTTTAAGGTAAATGAGCGCTTTGGGCTCACCGAAATACCCCCCGAGCACGCAGCAGCCTGAAGGGCAGCCATTTTGCAACCCCACCGAGCCTGGGCCCTTGACAGCGGTTGCAAATACATTTCTCAGAGTTTTCCTCTGCTCAGGGATTTGCTGTGGGACTGCAGCCTGGCTGCTGCTGAAATAAATCAGTGTGAGAACTAGTAACAAATTGTCAGCAGATTTAGGGTCTTGCCTTGTCTTTCTGGGAAGAGACAAGCGGCTGACCGAAAGCACACCCATATGCTGGAAGCGCCTGGCTGGCTCTCACCAGTCTCCTTACTGGTTTGTCTGTCTGAGTCCAGCCTGGGCAGGACGGGGACCTGCCTTGCGGAGAAGAGGAGACCCAGGACCGAAATCCCGGGTGGGTGTCAGGAGGATGGGGCCGGGCTCTTCTCAGTGGTGCCCAGTGACAGGACAAGAGGTAACGGGCACAAACTTGAACATAGGAAGTTTCTTCTAGACATGAGGAGGAACTTCTTTCCTTTGAGGGTGGCAGAGCCCTGGAACAGGCTGCCCAGAGAGGTGGTGGAGTCTCCGTCTCTGGAGACATTCCAAACCCGCCTGGGCGCGTTCCTGTGCAACCTGCTCTGGGTGACCCTGCTCTGGCAGGGGGGTTGGACTAGATGATCTCCAGAGGTCACCTCCAACCCCGGCCATTCCGTGATTCTGTCATCCCAGGGCTGGGCTGGTGGCTGTTCCCTCCTGGGGGCTGCGTAACGGGTTCGGGCAGGCACGGAAAGGCTGTTTGAGTGGTAACTCTACTTGATGGCCACGCTGAAAGAAGCATTTCTCAGTGGTGTCTCCTGCACCTCACATGGTCTTGGAAAAAAGGTGGATGGCTTCCCGTGGGCGTGCAGTGGGAGCTCTGGCCATCTGGGGGTTTTTATGGGGGTTTTTTTTTTTTTCTCACTGCTTGCTGGTGCCTCAGGTGTCTCGTTGGTTGGGTGACCGTAAAAACACGCCTCTGTTTGTGGAGAAGAAGGGTGAGCTTTGGAGAGGCGGTGGATTTTGAAAATCCCACAGAATTGTTCTTGTGCGCGCTCTGATTTATGGTGGTTTTTTCTAGTCTCAATCCATCAGTGAAGGTAAGTTAAAGGTCCTCAAGTCTGAAATGAGTTTACAGTCACTTCTTGGCAAGTCAGCATCTCTGGCGAGCTGAGATGTATTGATAATCTCTCCTCTACACGTAAATAGTCTCGCATTGCTTTGGCACTTGGGCTAACGCTGAATTACGAATTGTCCCGTGCAATGGATGCTGTAAATCTTTAATTTATAATTTATTGCTTGCATGGCAAGAGTGCCGAAGAGTCTCACAGGTGCAGCACAGTGCACAGCGTTCGGGGATCCAGGGATGTGCGCAGGGAAGCTGTCCCCAAGCCATGGCAGCCAACGAAGCCTCTTCTGCCTGGGCTGCAGGACCGGTCACTCTGTTCTCACAGTCCTTAAAGGACGACTAAGAAGGTGCTTGGAGCAAACACCTGTGAGCTTGATGGAGGTACCTTAAGTAATTCGTTAGGCTCTGCAAACAGTCTGGAATGGGGTGGTGGTTGCTGGATAATGGGGGAGAAACCAGCCCCAGAGAGCGCCAAACTTCAGAGCCAAACCATGAACACATTTGGAGTCTCTTAGGAGCTCATTTCTCGTCAAGCAGCCGTGCTCTGCCGAGCCTCAGATGGATGGGAGTGACCTTCAGAAATAGCTGTGCTAATGTTTATTTTATCAGGACCCAGCTTCGAACCAGAGGAGCTGCCGGTTATTTTTAAACCAGGCATTGAGCAGCTTGAAGCCTGGCTCAGCAGAGCTGTGTGTAACAAATGCTCTTTAAAGTAAGGCTGTGCATCATCGCTGGCTCTGAGGAATGTTCCTGACAAGGGAAGGCAGCGCTGGGTTCATGCTGTTAACTCCTTCGGGCACCGCTGCTCCTTTGGGGCTCTCTGTGCTCTTGGGACTCCTGTCTCGGGGGTTGATGTTGCCGGAGCTGGGGGCCGGTGTGGTCCCCGCCGCTCGCCCTCCCGGCTGCAGGAGGAGAGAATCCCCATCCCCGTCTCTCCTGGAGCTCCTGTCCTGCTCCAACACTGCAGGGTGGGCACTCTCAGTTTCTTCCCTTGGGAGAGCTGCTCAGGGGAGCTCCTCAGCCCTCCCAGGGGTCGGACCCTTCCTCCCCCCCTGCCTCAGTGAGAAGCATCACCAGCAGCCCCTCCACAGCCCCACGGTGGTCCCAGCTGCATCTTCTGGTTGCATTTGAGGACAGCAGGATGGAGAGATGTGGTGGTTAAACCTCCGCACGGTAAGGGGAGAAGGATTGCGTGGCCATCCCGGAGGGTTGTCTTGAAGGATTTTTAGCAGACAAATAACCCTCTGCCATGCATAAGCCTGAACCTGGCAGTGCCCGCCCCAGCCCTCGCCTGGAGCAGAAGCCGTGGCTGCTGCCTGCCCCTGGCCAGGATGGAGCAGGGGCAGCTCCTGCCAGTTGTCTTGGGGTGAGCAGAGCCAGGGCACTGGGAAGCCTGGCTGGAGACCCCCTGCCAGGCTCCGGAGAGGCGAGCAGCTGTGGCTGGAACACTACACGTGGAGATTTTATCTCATCTTAAACAGAAAGGGAAGCTGGAGGACATGTTGTCCTGGGTAGGAAATGCTCCCAGCTCCCCATCCACCCCAGATCCTGGCTGGGATGGGAGACTCTGACAGCCACCAGCGGTGTCGGGGTGACAGGGACCAGCTGGGTGTGAGCTCACCGAGGAGGGTCATCTTGTGCTACAGACTGTCCCCAGTTTGGGTGCTTGGTGGCTGGACTGGGCACATTCCCCCCTCTGCCTGGTGCTGCTCTGGATGTGGGATGTGGCTGCAGCAGGAGACCACCAGTTCTGTAATGGTCTTTCTGGTGGTTGTTTAACGTGGGCAGGGAGACTCCGTGATGTTTGTGGGGAGAAAGCGGGAGGGTTGTGTTCTGGCAGGGGAAGTGTTTATCTTCAGCAGTGCCTTGACCAGTCTTCCAGGCTTGAGACAAACCCCCACCTTCCTCCCGCACCCCTGTGCTCAGACACCCCTTTTCCCTCGCTCCCAGGTTGGGTTTCTTGTGTTTCGGCTGCCGGCCTGTGCTTTCTCCATCCATGCTGGCAGCTGCCCACGAGTGGCCTTGACGAGAGCCTGGGTGTGCAAAAGCTCTTTGTTTAATTTCCCTTATGGGTTTTCTCTCCTGTCCTTAGTGCCCAGTCACAGCACCGTGCCATCCCTGCTATGGGAGAAACGCACCGGGGACGCGTGGCGTCTGCATCAGCCCCTGGGGCCGCGCTGCCTCGCAGCCTGACGCGGGTTCACCCATTCCGTGGGTGCTGCCGGGTCGCGCTGTGGGCGCGGGAGACCCCCGGGGGTCACCGCTTTTTTGGGGTGCAGAGCCACCCCGGGGGTGCCGGGCTGTGCTCGGGGGCGGAGGGAGGTGGGCGACGTGAAGCCGACAGCGGGGCTTTAGTGCAGCCACGCACCAGCCACAGCAATAAACCCACGGCGATAGTGCTGAGCTGGGGGTGAACTTGCCCCCTGCCCCTCGGGCACTGGGCGAGGAGTTACTGGGTCTCTCCATTCAGAGAGGATGCTCAAGAAGAGCTGGGTCTGGCTTTAAAAGTGAAAAATAGAGTTTTTATTCAGTGCTTGCACAGTTAATTCATGTCAAGGTAACGTCCCATCCCTCACTGCACAGCGGGTGCAGTGACAGCAACGGTTATTAAAGCAAATACCCTGCTTTACCTATGCAGGAGGGTTATATGCAGTATGTATTTATATAGCTATAAATAGTTTTGTTATATATGTATGTAGCGTATAAACAGCTTTGTGCTCACAGTATACAGTCTTTTCTCTACTGAATCGCATTCAGAGAACTGTAACGGCATGCGTGAGCACGGCGGAGGTGCAATCGGTGCTGGAGAAGGTTGTTCTGCTCTTTGGTTTATGCAATCCGCTCTGCGGGCCGGGGCCGGCAGCGCTGCAGAAAGAGGAGGGGGCCGGCCCCAGCCCGGCGGTGCTGGGGCTCGAGGGTCCCCGCTGCGCCCGGGACAGGCGGGACGGGGACGTTGCCACCCCGCGGGGTAAGCGAAAGGCGGTGAAGCGAGCGGCTGTCGCAGGGAGCCCCCAAACGCCCCCAGCCCCTCT
>VYZM01015615.1:146148-170086 GCA_013398915.1 Dromas ardeola
TAGGGCTCTGGCAGCAGCGGGAGAAGCCCCCAGTGCGGAGCCACGGGGTCCTGCCCAGCTCCCGCGTACCGGCTCCGGCACCGCTCGGGGGGGGCTGCACCAGGGCTGTGCGCTGGGGGGGGCTCAATGGGAGCATTTCTTTTCTCCAGGGTTTGTGTTTCCTGAGCAAACCCCGCTCCGGGGATGTCTGAGTGACGGTGGAGGTGGGGGGGGGGGCAGGGGGGGCTGGGTAAAAAGACCATCAGCAGAAGTGCCGTGAAACCCTCCGTCTGAAAAGATTCTCTTTTGCTGTTGTTTCTCAGAAGGACAAGAGACTCGGGAGGGTTCCCCAGCTGCAGCCAAGGCCCTTCCTGGTGAGCCAGCGGCTCTGGCATGGCCCTGGGGAGGAGGAGGAGGCAGCAGCGGCTTTTTGTTTTACTTCTTTATCGCTTCCCTTTGGCTCTCATTATGGAGCAGAGTTTCTACCTATTCTCTCTGTCTCGATATGAATCACAGAATGGTTTGGGTTGAAGATCATCTCATTCCATCCCCCCGCCCTGGGCAGGGACACCTCCCGCCAGCCCAGGTTGCTCCAAGCCCCGTCCAGCCTGGCCTTGAACCCCTCCAGGGATGGGGCAGCCACAGCTTCTCTGGGCAACCTGGGCCAGGGGCTCACCTCCCTCACAGGAAAGAATTTCTTCCTGATATCTAATCTAAATCTCCCCTCTTCCAGTTGCTGTTACCCCTCGTCTTACCACTACGCTCCCTGATAAAGAGTTTTTCCCCATCTTTTTCGTGAGTGTGGGACGAGCCCTGGGGCAGAGGGCAGCTCGCCCTGCAGCAGGCTCTCCCTCGCGGCGCACGGCACGGCGGCACTCACCCGTCTCGACGTTGAAGGCGAGTTTGTCCACCCCTTCCTCATAGCTTCTGCCCGAGAAGTGCAGGGTGATGGTGAAGGGCTGCCCCCGCCGCACCACCAGCTGCTGGCAGCCCATCTCCGCCGTCCGGTGCTCCCGGCCGTTGCGCTCGCACTGCAGGTCCCATGTCTCCAGCACCAGATCTGCAAAGGCAGCAGCGGGTACAGCTCTTCCCCTCTGCTGCGTGCTCCCGGGGTGCAGCCGTGCCCCGCACACGCAGCCCCCGCATTCGGGCAGAAGGGACTGCTATTACCCCCACCCTCGGTGCCGCTTTTGGGACCTCTGTGCCGGGGTTTGGCAGCCTCCTCCGCCCAAGCTGCCCCGTCCTCCCCTGGTGTGAGCATCCCTCCTGGAGGGCTCTGCAGGCTGGGGTCGCATCCTGTGCTGCGAGCGGAGCGTGCTGGCACAGGGGTTCTGCAGCCCGCCGTCAGCTGAGCTTGCGGCAAAGCACTGCCCTCCCGACCGAGCTCTGTGCCATATTTCTTGTGCCCTCCACGGTACCACCACGGAGGAAGAGGCACCATGTGTTGCCAGAGCTGTGCCAGGTCCGTGGCTCACGGCATCCAGCCCCGGAGCAAAGCCCAGGGCTCATCTCCGCCTTCTGGGAAGTGTGGGGCCCATCGGCTGGGTTTTGCTGTCTGTGTGCCCCCACCCCAAATGGGCACCGCTGAGCCTGGGGAATGCCAGGGATGGTTCTGTGCCCCAGCCAGGCCGAGGGCAGCTCTCTGGGCAGATTTACTGCTCCGCAACTGCTGACAAATTGGAGAGATAGACCGTAAATTCCGTGACAAAGAGGGTGTCTGATTCCCTGGCCTCAGGCGCTCTGCCTCCCAGCCCAGGCAGGGCTGCGTGCCGGAGCAGCCAGAGAGCATGTCCTCGCCGCCCCAGGTGCTGGGCTGGAGCGATGTGCTATCGTTTATCATTGCTCAAGGCCAGTGACCCTGGAATGCTCTGCCAGCAGACCGGTTAGTTGCCGAAATAAGCAAAAGCATTTAGTGAAGGAGAGCACACAGCGAGCTCAGCGTCAGCCAGGGACCGGGGCGGCTCGCGAGGGACGATGCTGGGCTCGCTGGCCTTCTGCCGCAGCTCTCCCTGGCTGTGCCCTTCCTGGCGCAGGTGTGCCAGCAGTGGCGGTCACTGAGCCCTCCTTGGGCTGGTGCCAGGTGGAAACGGCTGACCATTCCCAGAGTTAAACGGAAACCCCACTCCTGGCTCTCCGGGCATGGGGACACCGGAGCGTGCATCCAGGGGAGGTGGTCGGGCTCATCACCGACCACTGCTGTGCTGCAAGAGCTGCTGTGGGCAGCTGGGGCTGTTCATAAATAAGGGCAAGGTCCCTCCGGCTGGTCCATCGGGACCCTGGACTGGGGACAGAGCACAGAAAGGTCCTTTCCTTTGCTACGCCCCGCCTTTGTAAGCAGAAATACGGCTTCGTGCTACAGCACACGAACTGTGCGAGTCTGAACCTTGCTGACACTGAGCCAAACTCATTGCAAATAAGTGTGTTAAGAGAGCAGGACTGGGGCTCCTCCTTGTCCCAGCCACCCAGGGTTATTGTCCTCAGTGGATTTAGCAGAAAGCAGAGTTTTCAAACCACAGCTGCCTCTTCTCAAACTGAGCAGTGCCAAGAGATGGGCAGGGAGGGGGCTGCGGTGCTGCCAGGGCACGCAGGTGGCAGCGGGGTCTCAGGCACCGTCACGCAGCAGCAAGAGCTGCCCTGGGTGTAGCAGCTCAGCTTCATGCCGGGAGCTGGTGGTGCCAGTGCCCAACGTGAGGGACCTGTGTTGGCATCATTGCTGCGGTGCCGGGACCTGGGGCAGCCCGCGGTGCTGCTGGGCACCAGGGCAGAGTGATGCTCTCTCACCCAGAGGACTGTGCGTCCATCGGTATCGCACAGTCCTGTTTCCTGGGATTTTGGAGACAGCTCTGTGGGAGGTCGCGGTTGTCTTTGCCTCCCCATGCAAGTTTGAAAAGCCACCGGCGTGGAGGGATTTCTGAAGGCCAGAAGTACTTCTGACTGAGCCTCCAGAAATCCTCCTTAAACCAGGGTGGGACGTGGGCACATGTTCCCAGTCTAGCTGTCGACACTCTTCTCGGAGAGCACTGAAAGCTTTAAATAGCACCAAACTTCATTCTGCTAATATTGGCGTCGCTCCGGCCAGCGGAGAGCATTGTAGCTGCGGAGGGAGGGAAGGGAGCAGACCCTGCACGAAATCGCTCTTTTCTTGTCACCACCGCCCTCTGTTTTAGTTTTTTTCGCATTTCCTACCGCCCTTTGCTTCAGCTGGGAGTTGGGTGAGCGGCTCTTGGGCCAGCTCGCAGGAAAACGAGCGAGCAGTTAACGGCAGAAGGTGCGGCCGAGCCCCGGCTGCGGCAGCGCTTCGCTCCCGGGCGCCCCCGCGCAGGTGCCGGGGNAGGAAGCCACTCTCTCTCCCATGGCAATTATTTGTGGGAAAACTGAGACCGTTTCAGTTACGTTGAGTCAAGGGCTTGCTTTTGAGGGCTGCTAGGAGTCGCTCCATCCCTACTAGCTTCGGTGGAAGGAGTGGTCAGAGGCTGGACCGCCGTGGGGCTACCTACAGGGGCTGCCTGCCCCGTCCTGGTCCTGGTCCTGGTCCTGGTCCTGGTCCTGGTGCCGGGGGAGCTGCCCCTCAGCGCCCGCCGCCCGGTCCCTCCGCTCGCTCCATTTATACCGCCGCCGCCGCCGCCGCCGCGCACACCCCCGCGGCCGGGGATGGCGGAGGGAAAGAAAGGGAAAACAAAGTTTCCAGGAAACGGAGTGGTTTCGGTCCCACCTATTTAAAATAACCACCCAAAAAGAAAAAAAATTAGTGGCCGGGGGGGTGGGGGGGGTTCAGCTCCCACCCAGAAGCGGGGGGCCGGTCCCTGCCCGCGCTGCGCAGCCCCCGCAGCCGCCCCCGGGCTGGGGCTGGAAACGCTGCCGGTTAAGACGGGAGAGAAAAAAAAAAAAGAAAGAAAAAAACCCAAAAAGTGGGGGGAGAAGGGGGGCTGTGCAGTTCACACCGAGGTGCCAGAAACTCGGGGAATGTTTTCTCCTTATAAAGTTTTCTTCCCCCCTGCCTTATCTCCATACCCGGCTATTTCTGGCAAGGGACTTGGCTGCTCGGGACTGCAGCCGTCAGTCCCTCTTTCCTGTAAATGCATCCCTAAGAGATGTAGTGGCCAGAGGGAAAATGTGCTGGAAATTTTGCCGTTTGAGGGGAAAATGTGCTGGAAACCTTTCTGTTTGCTCCGGGGCACGGCATCACGGGGAGTGTGCAGGGAGCAGGGGCTGGCGCTTTCCCTGGCACCCATTGCCCCGCGGACCGGCTGTCCCTCTCCTGCCTGGGGGTCTCTGGCCCCATGGAACTGCCAGCGGTGTGGCCTGGGGCTGCCTGGCCTGGCCTGGCCTGTCCCTCCCTATGCACTCCAGGGGTGACCCAACACACTTGAGACCGCCAAGCAGGGGCCGAGGGCAGAGTCCCCCACACCTTCACGGGGTCTTGAGGTTTGGGAGTGCCCTCTGTACCTCAGCAGTGGTTTGGCTTGTGATGAGTAAGGTCTTGAAAAGTTTTGCCTCTGGACCAGACTTTGTTTAGTTACTGGTTTTTCTTCATGTGATTTAAGCTGTCCAGGGCCAGGACCAAGGATGCTGCTGGTGGAGCCCTGTGCCAGCTTTCTTTCTCTGGCCCTTGGCTGGGTGCAGGAAGCTGCAGCCCCTGTGCCAGAGGTGGCTGCGTGGTGGAAACCCTTCTCAGCCCAACAGGTCCCCTCCTGCTCCTGCAGACCCCTTACCCCATTCCCCTCCCAGATCCCAGGAGGTTTGGTGGTTGGTACGTCGCTCCAAGGCTGCTGCAGGTGCCAAGGACCTTCTTGTGGATGGCAATGTCCTAAAAGCAGTTGGGGTCTGTCACTTGGTGTACTCAGGGTTGCCCCACAGGGCTCACACACGGGCTGTGCCCCGGTAAAGCCCAGCTGTCCTGGGCTCTCCCCATGTCCTGGTGTGTCCTGTCCCGACCGTGTAGCTGGATCTGCTCTCCCAGTGCTCGGGGTGGTCCTGGCCAGGGATCCCTGGCCACGGGCAATGCTTTTCTGCTCGGACACACCGCAGCACTGCGTTGGGAGGGTTTGCAGCAAGACGTGCAACCTCTTCCAGCTTCACAAAGGGCTTTTCGGTACAGTGTCACTGTAAGTTCTAATCATGCCAAGAGCACATACCCAGGAAAAGCTCTGTGAGCTGGGGACTCCTGGTGTGGCCGGGCCCCTGCCCCGCTGTGGGGACACACGGCTGATTCTGCAGCAGCGCTGCCCTGTGTGACAGTGGGCGGAGGGGCCTTGGAAAGGCAACGTCCCGGGTGAAGGAGCCGAGCCGCAGTGGCCGGGGGAGTCCCCTCCTTCATCACCATCTCTGAGGGAGGTGGGGAGGGAGGTCAAAGCCGGTGCAGCAAATCCTTGCTGGCGGAAAGCTTGGGGAAGCTGGTTTTAATGAAATCCATCCATGCACCGCTCCACCACGTGCGTGCACAGGCTGGATGCGTGCAGGTGACGATGAGGCTTTGCCAGGTGAACCGCTGGTGTTGGCACCGCCCTTTTCCCCCCCACAGCCACCAACCCTGAGCAGTGCTGGCCCTGTCACGGGATGGACCCCATCAGCGCACCCCTGCCGTTACCGCCATGACATCCCGCCCTCCTGGCTCAGACTCCTCCTGTTGTCCCAGATCTGGGCTCTTTACCCGGTGTGCAAAAAACAATTGACACATGAAGTTGAGATACTTGTTTTATTCCAGTTCTGGGCAGAAAAGGGTGCTAGGCGATGATTCACAAAGCCCGCACACCTGTTAGAAACACATAGGGTCTCTTATACAGAAAGGTAAAGAAGGAGAGGAGGTTAAGGGGATGTGTTGCATAAATCTAACAGAAATTCTCAATTAGTAGAAGAGAAGATACAGAAATTAACGGATCTGGCCTCGAATGTCAAGGAACAGGAAGGATTAGGTCTTTCCTAGCTAACATTGGTAACCTAAAAATTTAGGTTACCAAACCTAAATTGGCTAAAGCAACTCTTCTTAATATCTGTATTTATACTGATCATCTTGCTATTGAGTTGTTGTACGATTCAATGTTTGCCTGTGTGTGCAAGTCTTTGCAAACAGGTACTGAAAGGTACAATGCCCCTGCAAATAATGATGACTAAAGTAGAGGATAAACGTTTTATATGGAAAATAGAAGAACAGGAATCCCAGAACTTGGGAAAAACATAAGGTGAGACTTATGGGAGATGTAAAACACGTCCACAAGTCTCAAAGGGGGGAATTTGATATCAAAAAGAGTTAAAAATCCACAAAATTGAGCGACCATGATGTGATAGCCTACTCTGAAACCATAGTGTCGTGGCTTGGGCCAACCTGGCCACTGAGGCGAATGATAGAATAGCAACGGGAATGGAAAAAATCCCTAAACCAGAAAGCCCATAAACATAAATAACCCAATCTTGAAGTTAGTCATTGTTCCAAGTGGAGCCTGAACAGAATAGAACATTAAACAGTAACCTGCTGCTACCAGGTAGGATGAAGGTAATAGCCTCTAGTTACCTTAGATAATTTTAATACTAAAAATCACACCTCTAGGAAGAGACTTTATATGTAAATGTAAGACTATACCTTAGTATAATGAGTCAGACAGAAACTGGGACTTGTGCAAATGAGTTTTTCTTACATAATTACAAGTGACCAGTCAGCTATTTTGATGTGATTTTTCCTTCGTTACCTTTTTGCACGGAAGACCCCATGTGTTTCTAGCAGGTGTGCCAGCTTGGCCGTTTATCGCCTAGCACCCTTTTTCTGCCCAGAACTGGAATAAAATGAGTATCTCGGCTCCATGTGTCAATTGGTTTTTGCACACCGGGTAAAGAACCCAGATTTGGGACAACGGGAGGAGCCTCTGAAGATGTCACCCTCTTCCTCCCCCCGCACGCCTCGGTGCCGGCAGCGTGGGCAGAGCTGGGTCCAGCCGACCCCACGGATGCAGGGGGGGATGTGGGGGGCTGCCCATCTCTCCAGGCATGTGGGAATCCCTCTCCCCTGCCAAGCCGAGGGAGAACTGGTGGCAGTGGGAGACCATAGCCCCACCGGGAGCTGTTTTCACCTGCCCCGAGCTAGTCCGGCTCCCAGGGCTTCTTCCTGGGCACAGGAGCCATCGCCGGTGACATGTGCCAGTGTGTTTGGGCTCATGCTGGAGGGTGCAGGCTCCGCCTCTGCCTGCACAAGCCTGTACTTCCTCCCTTACCCTGCGTGAACTCTGGATGCACTTGGCAGCCTGAGGTCCCGCGCTTGGGATGTGTTTAATTTGCTCCGGGTAATGTGTGACCAACAGCCTGCAATGGCACCGTCTGCCGCGCGGCCATCGGAAACAGGCTTTCCTGGCTCAGGGCAGGAGCTTTTTGTGGCCATGAGGGGTGTCGGGGTGTCTGGGGTGCTCAGGGCCAGGCAAACTGGGGCGCCCGGCACTGGTCAGGCTGTAGGGACTAATTTCTGTCTGGTTTTCTGTCCAAGCACAGAGCGGGAACAACTGACAGCGTCTGTCCCTGCTCTGGCAGCTCTGTCAGAAGTGGCAGGAGCTGAGTGTCCGTCTGTCCCCCCCCGGGGCTGTCCGGGGAGCCCCAGGCTTGGTTCCAGCATCTCAGGGAGAGGAAAACTCCCTTCTTTCCGGCTTTAGTGCCCACTTTGTTCACCACCACGTATCGCAGAGGCATCTGTCTGCCCAGGCACTGGAAAATGCCGCACATGGAAGGCCAACCACACCGATGGCGTTATTTTTACTCTCCTTAGTAAGACAAGGTTGCATTAAGAGGGTGTTTGCGCTGCTGGATGCCTGAAATAACTCCTCATTTGCTCAAGGTGTTCAGCGGAGGACTGTGACTTCCCTCGCACCCACCCCGGTCCTGGAGCTGCTTCAAAGTGTTCTGGTTTCTTGCCTGCCCAAGTCCTGTGCAGGCAGAGGCTCTGTTTGCTCTCCTGGGTGTGTGCCGGGAAGGCTGGCAGCCCCCGGTTGCGCCCGCACATCCTGACTCAGTCTCATGTGCAGGCAGATAAACAAGCCGTGAAAAGGGACAGTGTCTTCCTCTGAGTCGCCCTGCGAAGTTGTCAACCGATTTTTAACAGCTCTGCCCCTTCGCCCGCGTCGCCTCCCAGCCCGGGGTGTTCCCCAAAGCCCTTGGCAGAGCCGCTGCCTCCCGCAGCCCTCCACAGCCGGGGTGACCCGTCTGCCCCCCACCTTGCACAGGGACCCCGGCAGACGGAGACCCTCAGCCAGGAGCCCGGCATCGTCCCGTCCCTGCCCCAGGCTCCGTGCTGGGGCGGTGGGTCCGGAAAGGGGATGGCAGGGCTGGGATGTGACTTTGGGAAAAGGTTATAGGGGGAGAAAGCGTTTTATGCTTGTGATGATGGGGCAGCCGGGGAGCGTTTATGGCTGGCCATAGGGATCCTGGCACGTAGGATGCGGCAGTTAACCCTTGCTATCTGGAGCTCATCTGTGAGCATGGAAAAATACTTCGAAAGTGGGGGAAAAAACCTGAAGCAGCTCCGTACCTGGTAGGGACCGAGCCGAGGGCTGGTGGCAGCGGTGGCAGACAGCATCTGTAAGGGCACCGCAGCCCGGGGCCAGGGAGGACGGGCCGGCAGACGGGGGAAGCTGGGGTTGGTGACTGCGGCACGGACAGACATCGCCTTTCGGGACAGGGGCCGCAGCTGGCTCTGTGCGGGCATGGCTCCTGTTTTGCGGCTTTTGGTCGCCGCAGGCAGCTCTGGCGCTGGGCCAGCAGTTGAGCAAGACGGGCTGGGTGCTGCGCCGGGGCTCCCGCGGCGGCAGGGCTTCGGGGAGCCGGCACAAAGGGGCTCTTGTTCCCGGGCAGCGCAGGAGGGGGCAGCCGCCCATGGGGACAGGCAACACAGCGCAGGGAACGGGCAGCCTTTCCTTTGCGGGGAGAAGTGGCTTTTCCAAGGAAAAGCAGATTGGTTTTCCACCTGGTCCCGCAGCCAGGTCCAGGGAGCTCGGCGTGCTCCGGTGTCGCAGCCACAGGGCATCTGGTGGATGCGGGTCCACGGGGTCGAAGCGGCCTCCGCTGACAAGATGGGAGGAGGGATGTGCAAGTCCCAGGCTCTGGCTCTGGCTCTTGGCACACGCCGAGCCGGAGGCTGTTACCGAGAAGTGCAGAGCGCCGAAGCAGCATCGCCTGGGGAGGGGTGAGCCTGCCAGCTGATAACCAGCTTCCCTGGAGAGCCCTGTGGGAAGGCACTCCAACCCGCTGCTAAAGCGGGGGTTGAGGAGGACTTTGTTACATCACTGTCTTTGTTCTTAAGCCGAGTCCGTGTTTCTATTTAAAAGAAAGGAGAAACACAAACCTGTCGCGCGTCTCTTGTTTTGTTCAGCTTGGTGAGGCGGCAGGAGGGTTTCCCTGCTGATGCTCGGGAGGGGGCTTCCCTGGCAGGGCTCCCCGGGGATGGGGCAGCCCCGTCCCGCTGCACCGAGGTGATGGGACCTGTGGGTGGGCAGCAGCGATGTGTGCAGGGGATTCTCCAGCTGTGCCAAGCCTTTCCCAGCCGGTGGTCCCGGGATGGCCACGAGGCTGGTCCCAGCCACCGGCAGGGTCCCACAGCGCAGGAGGATGGGCTGTGGTGCTGCATGGGATGGACACATATCCACTGCTGGAGCAGCCACGAGCAGAGACATGGTGTTTTGCACCCTGAACTTGGTTGAACCTTGTGCAAGCTGAATTCCAGTCTCCCAGTGTCATTTCCCATCAGGTTGCTGGAAACCCCCCAGCCCTCCTGCCCCCAGGGTGCCTGTTCCTCCGAGGTGTGTCTCCCCATTAATCCCCCACCGCCCCCATTGCAGACAGGCTCCGACGGGTTTGTGGGAGGAGGGCAAGAGGGGTCTGCGCTCGCTGGCCATGGCTTTGGTGTGTGGCGTGCTTGTGTTCCTCTGTCAGTGCACGCGTCCACATCTAAATGCCTGAAGCTGCATGATTCCCCAGGATTCGCATGCGAGGGATGTGCTTCCCCCATGCAGGGGGTCACCTGCGCTGCTCTGTCCCCTCGGCGGCTTCCCAGGGGTGGGTGTCCACCAGGCCTCTGACATGCTCGCGTTTTCCATCAGTCCCTCAGGACAGGGTGCAGCTGGGATTTTGGAAAGCAGCCGGGCTGGCCTTGCCTTGGCCAGCTCAGCCTGGAGTTATGTTTGGCCCTCCAAGTTCAACTTTTTGGCGAACATTTCAACATTCCTGTTTTCCTTTGGAATTGCTTGTCTCTTTGCTTTTTCATTTTATTTATGGCCACCCTACACCAGCCACGTTGGCTTGATGATGGGCGAGACTCAAGTTTGCTCTGTCGGAGCAGGAGCTTGGAGATAACGAAGCTGCTTTGGGACGTCTCTGCTTGCTGCCACTTCCAAAATGCCGGGGATGGTGCCGCATGGCTTCGTGTTGCCGTTCAGCTTCCTCTTGCATTACGGGCTCCCTCTGTGTTTACCTGCTGAAACCAGACCCGTGTATCTTGGTTGACCCCCAGGAGGACAAATCCAGGCACGATCGCATTTCCTCTGCGGTGTGAGCCAAGTCCCCATCCTGCGCTTTGAAATGCCGGCAGCTGTTTGCGGCCGAGCCCTAACGCCGGGGGCTGCTGTAATGGAAAGGGGCCCACGGCAGCTCCGCTGGCACCAGAACTGCTGGGGGTCATGTCTGGGGAGTTTGTGTTGTCCCACTTGCGGTTGTCCCTGTGCCTTTGCCTTGCCACCCATCGTCCATGCTTTCCTCCAGCCGCGGCTCCATCCGGGAGCGTTGCATCCTCTTGCCCTGCCTGTTTCTTCCTTCCTCTTCCCTCCGTCTCGCTATGGTTGATAACCCAGCGTCCCTCCTGCCCCGGCAGTCTGCAGGGCATGGCTTGATGGAAACCTGGCAGCGAGGAGGAGGAAGAGGAAGAGTTGCTGACCTCGGCAGGAGCTCCCTGCTCAGTGCCGACCCGGTACCGGCCACTTTGCCAGAGCAAGGGGTTGTGGGGGGGATGGCTGCTCCCAAGGTCTTCCCTGGGGAAGAGAAGGACTGTCCCCCCCATGGGTCTGACATCCTTGCCTGACCCACAGCCCTTCTCTGTGTCCAGGCTGGTTTTGTCATCTTCTGCATTTAACATTTATTGCCTTTTTTCCTTTGGAAAAGAGTATTTCTTCAGCTCCTCTCCATGGGCTGGGCTGGCCACAGTGCCCTGCACCCCGGCACTGCCGGACCCCCCCAGCCCAGCCCCGCCGGCCACCTGCCTCCAACCCGTGACAAATGATTTTGCCATTTCATGGGTGGGAAAAAGACATTGATTAACTCCTGCACTTGCCTTTCTGGAAAGGTTATAGCTTAATTGGTCAGACTTGGAGTCATAAATCACGCGCTGAAGGATCAGCGGAGGTAAGAAAATTTTTGCAGAATGTTGCAAAAACACTTTTTGGTAGGAGGTATCCAGCTGTGCCCACACAGATGTGGGGGCTGAGGGCAGCCGAGAGCACTGGGCTCCTCTGAGGAAACAATTCGCCCTCCAGCGAGGGGCCGGAAATTCTCCCTTTTGTTATCAGTTAATCTCAGGATCTGCAAAATATCCTTTTTCTTATTATTATTATTTTTCCTTTTGGAAAAAGAAAAACAACAGGAAAGGCATTTTTTGCTTTATTCAAAAGAATCTGAATTCCATCTGGTTTGGAAGATGATTCTGTTTCTCCATGGAAGCTCTACTTGCCCTAACCTAAAAGTTACAATATGAAAAGTCCCAAAGTTTTTCCTGGCCAAGGAAGGCAGTGGAGGAGGGAGAAAAAGGCAGGGCAGAGGGGAGAGGACTGATGGCAGCACCGTCCTGCCCTGGGAACGCCGGCTGGTTTGGGCATCCCACTGCCTCGGGTGCTCCCGCATGGCGCGGGCTGGAGCAAAGGCAAACACTGGCCAGCGCTGGCCCAGCTCAGAGGTCCCTGCAGCCCTGGGACCCGCCGGCACTCCTGGCCAAGAGCTCAGGGCAGGCAGGGAACGGCGTTGCAGATGTGAAGCATTTATTATTCATGTCAGTAATTATTTCTTCCCTGATTCTCCCCAGCATTTTATTGAGGAATTAGGATGTTAAAATGAGGAATCTCAAACCCACGCTGCGGACATCCCTGTTACTGCTGCCACGCTGCTGCTGCTTAAAAATGGCAAATTAGAAAATGCCCCCAACTCACCGGGTTTGCCTCAGCTCTGGCTCGATGCCGTCAGACCCTCGTCTTGACGTACAGGGCCCCAGAGCGGCTGGGTATGGCCCTGAGCATCCATCCTGCTGCGGGATTGCTGCCTCTAGGTCTTGCCTTGACTATTTTCTTTTCTTCCCAGCCTCCAGGCGTTTGCTTTCCCTGAGTTTCTCTGTTAAATCCCGCATCCAGGTCTTCCTGGATTTACCTCCGGCTCCTCGCAGCCTTTGTGGCAGTCTGTCCCAACCCAGCCCATCCTGGAGCTCAGACCCGGCTGTCCCGGTCAGGGCAAGGTCTGAATCCAGGGAGCCGGGCAGGGATGGGGGTGAGGGGGTGCTCCCCTGCACAGCCCAGGTGCCAACATCCCTCCAGGCGAGGTTAGGGGATGCGGAGACGCAGAAACTGGCTTTGCTCCATGTGTGATGATGCTAAAGAACAGCAGCACGGATGTGAGTGCTTTTCAAAGGGCTCCCAAAACTGGCTTTTTAAACACAGGTAAAATAAATGAAAAATGGTGAGCACCGCTCTCATTTCAATGGGGAAGCTAAAATAGATGTTGCTTTACCCCAGTTAAGTAAAGATGCGACTTCCTGACACAGAGCTGTCAGGCCCAACGCTCGGTCCCTGCCATTTCTACCTTTCCCGGATTTGGGTCGTTTCAGCCTCTGACCTCGTATCATCACTGGAGATGGCGCAGGAGAACAGCAAAGCATAAAACATCTTCTGGGGCACTGGAGGTGTTATTCCTATAAACAGGCAAAGCACTTTGGAATCAATACAAAGTTTTACTCGTGGCCTCTAGAGAGATTTCATCTCCTGAATTATATGATGGGATAAACGAGATCCCAATCTGGCTGCCACCCTGGGTACCAGCAGCTATTTGTTCACGGCCAGGCTGAACGGCTCCCAGAATTAATTAGAATAATCAATCCTAAAAATGACAAAAGTATTGATTAGCATTTTTGTCTCTTCACAGCCTGGCAGTGCCGTGACTCCGGGAGCGTTGCAGAGTGATAAAAAGCAGCCTCAGCTGTGGATGGGAGATGCTTATCCAGTGACACCGCGTGACAGCGAGGGGTTTGTATGCAACGATGGCATCACCCAAACGCTCCCACGTGCTATTATTTCAGTAATAATATCCTCATCCCTCTTCCTTGCTCTTGTTCAATTTACACAGTGGTTCATTTTTAATACCTGTCTATTTACTGCTTTCCTCAACATGGTAGGAAAGCAGGAGTGGTGGGGAGGGGACCCTCCGCACCTGCCAGCGCCACGTGGGCTGATGGTGGCAGCTGCCTGGGTTTTGGGAAGCTCAGCCCCAGCAGACCCTGGCTAGGGTCTCCATCCCTGCTGGGGTCTCCACCCCACCTGGCCCTCGCTGGGCTTGGACCTGCCTCGCCATAGCACGGGTCCCTGCAGAGACGTCCCTGCCCTGCCTGTGGCGGCAACGGTGAGCACTGTCCGCCTTTCCCAAGGGAGATGAGTAACGTGGATGGCGTGTCCAGCCCCGTCAAAGCACCAGCACAAGCCCAGGGTGGGATGTGTGCACTGTGCCGGTCGCAGGAGGCTGAGCTCAGCCGCAGGTGGTCTGATAACGAGGACTTCCGAAGCCACGGGCTTGTGTGAAACGACAGGTAAAAATCGGTATCCAAAGAGGAATTCGGAAGGCGTGCTGCTTCCTCAGTGCGCTGCGGAGGCGAGTGTGTTACAGGATGATACAACAAATCAGCTCTCGGTAGAGCAGAAAATTGAGCAAGGGAACTGTCAGGCTTTAAATGCTTTTGGAGGTAGATGAGATTTTTGGCTCTCGCGATGAGCTGGGTGCCGTCCAGGCGGGCACGGCTTTCTCCAGCCGCGTGTGCGGGGCCGGGGAGCCGGCACGCTTGGCTGGCCGGCGCAGGGACAGCCAGCCCTGGTGGCTCGTGGGGACACCGGGGCAGGGGAAGGCGCGTCCTTCTGCTCCTTCTCTGGATTTACGCACTACGTCAGCTCCACAGGAAGGGGATTTCTGGACCCCTTTAAACTCGGCACGGGGCCAGAGAGTTGGGCACGGGTAAATATCGTAACATGAAGAGGTAGGAAAAGTGTCCTGGCTGGGGTGACCTCAGTGACATTCAGGACGTGGAATTGATTGGAGAATGGGACAAAGCTGGCTGGGTTTGCCCAGGGTGGATCTTGCAGACCTCCCTCGGTGTCTCTCTATGATAATTACTTTTAAGCCAAAAGGAACGGGATAGACTCAGCTATTGGGATTTAAGCGAAGCAGTGGTGGAAATGCTACTGGGGAAATTAGTGTATGAGCTGGAGAAGATGAAGCTTAAAAGAAGTGTAAGGAGATGTAAAGAGCGGACAATGGGTAGGACTGGGAGAAGCAACAGGCAGGAGGTCCCAGGGCAGTGCCTGGGGAGCAGGCTGGGATCGGTCTTCATTAACACTGCTGTTAATGACCCTGGCAGGAGGAATGCGGCGCCGTGGGGGGCGGCTGGGACTGCAGCCTCCAGAGAGGAGCTCAGCGGGGCTTGGCTTGGGGATTTGGCAAAAACAAGGCTGAGGGGGGTATGAGTGATGCTCACAAACACTGGGATGGGCAATTGCCCTTTGCTGAGGCTCAGCGTCGCGAGCCATGACTGCGCCGTGGCTGGGAGGAGGAGGGTGGTTTTCTGGAACGGCTCCTACGTGAGATATTGCTTTTTCTACAATGTCTCTTGATTAGCTCATGATGCGGCTGCCTGGGGTGGCGAGCGGTGCAGGGCCCTGGCCGGGACAGCCCGTCCCTCGCTTGGCTTCGCCCGCTCCCGGGTGCCCAAACAGGCAGTGCGGCTCGGCGGGACGCGCCGGTGGGGATGGGATCCCCGGGGACCCCGGGCTGTTTTGGACGGTGATCGGCGAGGTCGCACCCAGCTCAGCTGGATTCCCCAAGGCTTGGGGACAGCGCGTTCCCAACAAGTGGGGAGGCTGGGCAGGATGACACCACCCTCGCCCATGTACCAGGGAGGGGATAGGATGGGAGTGAGAACTGGAGACCGAAGCATTTCTTTTAACCCCCCAAAAAGGGAGCGGGACTTATTCTGCAAATGGCCACAACCTGGCAGCGGGGGCCAACGGGGCAGGGCACAACAGGGACGAGCCAACAGGTTTGAGCAGGACCATCCTGCTGGCAGTGGGCAGGAGAGCCAGGCTGTGGCTACAGCCCACGCAGGTGACACGGGAGGCTGTCACGGTGGCGCCAGCTGCCTGTTGGCGCTGGGCTGGGGCAGTGGTGGGGAGCCCGGGCGAGCATCCAGCGCCTGGCTATCGGCAGGACATGGCTTTACATTCTGCTCCACAAGAACCATGCTGGGCGCTTATCTTCAGGTTTATTAACGTTAATAACGTTAGTCCCACCTTAACGAGTGCAGGTGAACAACATGCCTGTCGCTGTTGCTCAGCCAGGGCTGCAGCAGCAGCGCAGGCACAAATGCCTCGGCACGGGTTTGCGCGCCCATGGGACACCCCGAGCACGGCTGCTGACTGCAGGGAACCCTCACCGATGTCCTGAGGCAAACCTGGTGCTGATAAGGATAAATGCACTTTACGTGGGGATTGCTACGCACCTAGTAGATTACTAACCAACCTCATGAGGCTGGTGATGGGGTTATTGCCATTCCACAGCAGGGTGGGTGCTAAGTATGGGGAACTGAAGGACTCTGGGACTGAGAGTTGGGCAACAGGTCCCAGTATCCCACCTCCGAGCATGGGATGTCTCATCCAGTCGGTGATCGAGACTTCCACAACTGGACAGAAACAGCCCCAACTGGAAGGGATTGGTTTTACTTGGCATTTGCTTTAGCTGGACTCTCGGTGTGGTGGTTCTCCAAGTAAACAATCTGGGGGGGCTTTTCAGAGGGGCAAGATGGTCGGGGACTCTGGAGGTCCCGGGGCAAGGCCAGGCTCGCTGCTGGGGCATCTTCGGTGGAGTTCTGCGAGTCTGAGTCTTCAGAGGAGAAACTGCTCTGGCTGGAAACCTGGAAGTACTGCGTGGTTTCTGTTCGCTTATCTGCAGATGGACCATGCGTGCCGGGAGCTGAGACAGTCCCGTGGGGCACAGTGGTGGGACATAATGGGTCAGAACTTGGAAAACGTGCCCGGGGAGGCAGGGTGAAGGAATGCCTCTGAAGGGGCCGGCCACGCTCCTGGGCGAGGTGTCCTGCAGCTCCCAGGCGGGCTCCGCTCTCGGGTTTTGTGAGGGGGATGTCAGCAGAGACATGGCGGTGAAAGGCGCGATCACCCTCTGTCCCCTGCCGGCAGCGGGGCTGCGGGGAGCTCAGCTCCGTCCCCAGTGCGGGGCCAGGAATGCTGCTGGCCTGGGGCTGTCCTGGTCCCCGGCGCTGTCCTGGTCCCCGGGCGCTGGGTTCTGGCTGCTCCACCGCCCCCCGGCCCCCCGACACCACTGGCTTGGGGGTGGCGGTTGCTTTGCAGATTGAGGCTTCCTTGCAAGGGGCTGCAGACCCCGAGCTGGGGGAGCCAAAGGTGTCTCCCTGCCCGTCAGCTTGTGCTCCCCAGGCCTCCTGCAGCTCCGCCAGCATCTCCTCCAGGACCTGCCGGGTCTCCTGGTACTTGTGCCGTGCCTCGGTCCAGGCTGCCAGCCCTTGGCTGCTCCGCATCCTGTGCACCTGAGCCTTCATCTCCTCCAGCTTTTCCAGGGCAAACTCCACCGACAGCTTCTGGAAGGAGCTCTGCAGGCACTGCAGCGCCTGGCCCTCCCCGCGTTTTACCCGGGCTGAGCACTGCCTGCAGTCCAGCTTCAGCCCCATGATCTAGAAAAAAAGGCAATAGCGGCTATTTTCACGGCTGCCCAGCCGGCACCGGCTCCTGCGGGAGGAGAGCCCATGCACCCACCTTGCTGGAGAACCGGCCGAGCTCCCGCAGCAGCTCCCACTCAGCTTGTCGCCGCTCCACCTGCCTGTAGAAGCTCATCAGCTTCGTCCGGAAAAGGGCTGCAGCCACCTGGAAGGGGTCTGCCTCGGGGAATGCCACATCTTGGACCTCGGCCGCCTCCTGACATAGGCCCAGGCCGTGCCGGTACTGAGCCTGCAGGGATGGCAGGAAGGAATAAGCTCCGTGCTCGGGGAATGACGCTGACCTGCTGCGCTGGGACACGCGTGCAGGGTGAGGCTCTCTGCAGGTCAGTGCTCAGCATCGCTACCAAAGCTCTATGGGAAATGTTTCTGGGCAAGTGAGAAGATGAAAAGAGAATGGGGATTCTCCAAATCTCTGCTCTGTCCTGGCTCGGCTCAATATGCACAAAATGCATCATCCTGTCCTGAGCGCAGTCACTTTGCCCTCCGTGCAGTGCAGGTAATTAACGGGCCTCCATATCTAGGGGTATGGGAGGAACAAATCCTTGTCACCATGTTATTTGTTGGTCGATGGACACCCAGGCTCTGCAGCCCGGCCCTGCGGAAGGAAGGGGGCTGTGAAGGACGGAGGTCAGGAGGGGCTGGGTACAGCAGCCCCATCCCAAAGCGCACCAAGGAGCAGCACAACCGTCCCCCTCACCAGAGCACGGCTGCCCAACGACCCCGGCAAAGCTGGGCTTGAACACTGCAGCTTGACCCAGCCAGCCTGGGGTCACCCAGTTTTGCCCAGAAGCCTCGTTCCAAACCTGGGGAATTTGGGCTGATTGCATCAAGTTTTGTAATGACATTTGAACATTTCTAATTTGGGATTTTTGGTCTCTGCCAACCACCAGGCAGGGGCCGGAGACACCTAACAGCGCTGCTGGCAGCGATATCCTAGGGATGCATGTTCCAGAAAAAGCCCCTCCAAACATACTGTTGCCTGGACGAAGAACTCCTTAAATTGCTCGGCGGAGCCCTGGAGGCTCTCGGGGCTCCACTCCTCGGTGCCCATCTCCTGCAGCCGTGCCGCTGCCTCCCCGTCCAGCCAACATCCCAGCTGCAAGAGAGAGCGGGGCCGAGGGTCAGGCGGGACCAGCCACCGGCACCGGCGCTTCCACGGCACCTCCCCTTCCTTCCCCGACCAGGGCATCCCGTCCCAGGCGTGGTTACACACAGTCACCCCATAATGAAAATCAAAGCTCAGGCAATCCTGTTATTCTCTGGGCTTCCTTCATCATCAAAAACCGAGGAAATGTGCCTGAAATGCTCAGCTGTGGGAACACCGCAGAGGACAACTTCAACTTGCGGCACCCCAGGGACCCCCAACTCACCTTGCTGAACTCGGACTCGAGCTCCCGGACCTTTTGGAGGAACTCCAGGTGCTCCAGGCAGCTGTTGGACTGGGACACCAGGTTGTGAAGCTCTTCTTCCAGCTGGCTGTACAGCCCCTCGGCCGATTCCATGCTGGTCCTGGTGGTTGGGGAGGAGAGGGGCCATCAGTGCCGGGTGCTGCCAGGCAAGCTGCCGGCTCCTCCTGAAGACACCGGCCGAGGCAGCTCTCCAGTGGGCAGGGGCCTTTGGATGGGGCAGCTCTCTGGAAGTGGGCGCTGGCATGTGGCTATGTGGGCAGCCAGGAGCCAAAGGAGCAGATGGGCAATGACCCAGCACGTGCGGCTGGTGAGAGCCCAGCAGGTGCCTGGCGCGAGGGCCGACCAAGAGACCTCCTCCCCGCTCGCCTCGTGCGCCCTCAGAGCCCACCTGGGACACGAGGGCACTCCCTGGGGCGTGCAGGCTCCAGGTCCTGCACGCATGGGCTCCACGCTGCAGCAGAGCACTCCAGCGCCTCCCCACCCCACGGAGCAACCTGGATATCGGGGAACACGGGACGGGAAAGCGTTGGCTGTCGGTGTGGCCTGGCACAGCCGAGAGAAGGGAGCAGAAGGGAGCACTGCCTGAGTGCCGCCTACACGCATGGACGGCCGGACGAGTGCGGCACCGCCGGGGCTTGGCCCCATCTAGTGGCTTTGCCTGAGACGAGCCTGGAGGCCTCGCTGAGCAGCCCCGGAGCCTGGCCCTGAGGCAGGAGCCCCTCCCGGGGACATCTGCACCTTCCCCAGCCGGGAAATGCTGCTAAGGGCTGTCCGAGATGCAAGCTCCAGGCTCAGAGGGAGTTTGCAGGGCAGGAGGGAGCACGGCACCAGCTCTGGGGTGCGCTGGAAAGATGCTCGTGGGGACTGGGCTGTCCCTAGGGAGGTGGCTCTGCCGGCCAGCGGAGGAGGACGGAGGTCCCTAGCCTTGGCACCCCTGTCCCAGCGAAGCCGCCCCCTCCTACCTGACGTTGGCCGAGGCGCTGAGCCGGGTGGCCTCCCTGCGCAGCCTGGCCAGCACGGCCCCCCCCTCGCGCTGCACACACACCAGCTGCGGGTCGCTCAGCACCCTCTGCATCAGCTCCTGGTGCCTCTTGATGCACGCGGCCGCGTCCTGCGGAGGAAATGTCAGACACGCATCTCACCCAGGGCATCACCTGGCAGCGCAGGATGGGCACCTCGGGCTGCACCCCGAGGGACGAGCAAAGGGGACAGGGGACAGCCCCGTGGCCACAGTGGCTAGTTCGGGAGCGTTTGCACCGAAGCTTTGTGCAACTAGGGCAAAATGTGGCTGTGTGCTGGGCTGCAGACAGGCTCTTTGGAAAGCCCTACAACTTGCCCGTTACCTGCGTCCCCGCCAGCGCGTCGGCGCTCCGCAGCTCCTGGATGCAGCTCTGCAGCAGCTCCGATGCCCGCCTGAGGCCAGCCGTGAAGGGATGCAGTTTCTGCAGGTAGGACACAGAGCAGGTCAGTGGGGTCGGGGTGGGAGGGCAGCCTTCCCACGAGGAGGAGGAGGAACAGTGCCAGGCCAGAGCACGGAATGCCATGGGACACCAGGTTAAAACTGAGGAGGCAGGGAACGTGGAGGTGGATGGGCAGTTACAAGCAGGCGCAGTCAGAGACAGGCAGGAAGGGGTTGCCCTCCTGCGCTGAGCTCTCCTTTTCCTTCCCCTCTCCTGGGCTCTCCTGTCGCATTTCCGGGGACATCTGTGAGACGCGGAAGCCGCGGTGGGGATGGAAGGGCACCGTGGGAAGGTGAGGCGATGGCAAATGGCGTGATAACAGACACCTGGAAGAATTGAACCCACTCGCTGTGGCAGTAGGGGAAGGTGCCGTCCAGCTCCTGTGTCAGCTGGGAGCTGTCGACGTAGCGGCCCAGAGCCTTCAGCGATGCCAGGGTCTCCACCTGCGGGGCACAGGGATCATGAGCGCTGCGGGACCGTGCCGTGTCCCTCCCCAGAAACATCCCCAGGGACAGCATGGAGCAGGGGGCATAACCCCCTCCTGTCCCAAAGCCACCCTGCCCCATTAACCCGTGTGCTGTGGTGGCCCCAGGAATGCTGCGTGCTGGCGGGGCTGAGCATGCGTGTGGCAGCTCCGCTCAAAGCATCTCCTGGTGGCTCCGTGGTGTTTGAATGCACGGAAGATCGCCGGGACTGCAATGATCTGCCACTTCACCCAAGCTAGGTGATCAAGCTCATTAATATTTCACATTATATTAATTAAACCGAGCAGCACTAAAAGAACAATAAACCCTTTTGAGTTGAGATTTATTATCGCACTGCCTGTGTCCAGCCACTGGAGGTAACTGGGGAAGCGTTTGGTTGCCCTTGGGCAGCTTTCACTTGCCTGCGCAGCCCAGCGAACCCAAGGGCTTCACCCCGCACCCAGTGTGACGGGGACCTGCCCCAGCGAGGTGCTGCTCTGCCCGGGGTCCCCGAGCAGGGGAACTGGGGTCTCCAGGTGAGGGGACAGAGAGTCCCCCAAGGCAGGAGACCCCTTTCACCCTGGCTCTGCTCTTCCCACAGGAGACAATGCAGGGACACGAGGAGGGGACAGGGACAGGCTCACCTGCACCCCAGGCAGCTTTTCGCGGTGGGCGACCAGCTCCTTCTCAGCCAGCAGCAGCACGGTGTGGATGCAGCCCGGCGAGACGCTCTGCGGGAGGCAGGGAAGAGTCACCCCAGCACACCCCACGGCGCAGCCCCCCGGTTACCCACAGTGATGCTGGGGCCCAGTTGCCTGAGTCAGCCGAAGCCAGTGAGCTCATTATTAAGGAAAAAGCTCCTGAGCTCCCTGGTGTGTGAAATGGAAATGGGTCGCTCAGGCCATAACCCCGTCCCCACCCACCAGCGCTCTGGCAGAACGGACCCAAGGACAAAGCCTCGTGAGCAAACCCTTCGCTCGCACCAGCGATGCTTCTCCACACAGGAAGCATTGGGATTGGCACAGGATTTACGGGACAGGCTGCAGCAGCCCTGAGCAGGCAGCCGCACAGGGCACTGAGGCGGGGAGGACCTCACGGCCCCCAGGACAGCGCAGGGCACTCCTGCAGCACTGCGGCGGCACACGCATGGAAACCCTGCCAGGATGAATCGACCGTTGCTACGGAGCCAACTTCCAGGTGAGCTCAGCTAGTGGGATGCTGAAGGGGTTGGTGGACACGCCACGGTGCTGGGTGATAACGGGGCCAAGGACAGATCCTGTGGGGCTGGAAAGGGACCTCTGGTCCCAAACTGCGGGTGCCTCATGGCTGGTGTTTGAGGAGCTGGAGAGATGCAAGCGCCGGGTGTGAGCTTGGTTCGGGGGCTGGGGGAAATGGGGTCTTTGTGCTCTGTTGGGGGACAGTCTGTGCTGCTGCAGACGTGCTCAGAAATTAGAGATTTATCAGCGACTTTGTGAACAAAGTGGCAGTTGTTTAAGCGCTGCCAGACCTAGAGGGAGCCAGGACTGGCTGCTGGGGAGGATGCAGCAAGAGAGACGTGGGTTTTCTAGATCAGTGCATTGCGGTGCAGCCGCAGGCAGCCAAGAGCTGCCTCAGTAAATCTGCACCACGATTTTTATCGGTAAAACCTGCGAGTGAGATAAAGACTATGGCCCCAGGCATGGCAGTGCCAGGGGCTGCTGGACAAGCTGCTGCGAGTTTGGGGATCGTACTGTGTGGCAGGCGCAGGGGAGGCTCTGAAGGGCCCCCAAAGGGTGACAGAGCTCACTCCTGGGCAGGGACCCCCCTCCCGGCAAGTCCATGGCAGAGGAACGCGGAGCCTGGTGTACCTGGACAGAGCGGAGGGCTGTGAACAGGACAGGAGCGGGCGGCTGCTTCCTGGCATCCACCACGATGGTGAGCCCACCGTCCTTTGCTTCTCGCCTAGCAAGGGGAAATAAAGCAGGAGGCAGATCGCACTGGTTAGAAGCGGCACGTGAAGCGGGGGTCGCTCCCTTCGGGCAGGACCCACTTGAAGCCCTCTCCCAAAGTCCTCTCCCAAAGTCCTCTCCCACGGCTCCGCACCCCCGGGCAGCAGAGTGAGGGCAGGCAGGAACTGGCAGCTGCAGGCAATGGCCTCGCCCCCACGAGATGCCCCAGCCCAGGGAAGCCCCAGACCTTCAGTAAGGCATGCCTTCAGCAGGGGCACCGCACAGCATCCTCAGGAGGGACACTGGACACATGGGGACCGTGCAGGATGTGCCCAAACCAGCATGTGTGGTATGCTGGGCATTCATCCTGGCTTGGCCCGGGGGCTGCCTAAGGGACCACTAAGCTGGAAAGCAGCTGGGGGTCCTGGCAGGTCCTCCTGGCCCTTACCTGGGGAGGGAGCAGAGGTAGAGGACGAGCCTCGTCAGCTCGGCGGCCGAGCACCATGTGGCCCCCCAGGCGCTGCCACTGGTGGTCACCTGCAGAAGTGCCCTGCCCAGCCTGTCCGAGCTCCCTGCAGGGAAAGGGACAAGTGACCCCTCCAGCAGCCACCCGCTGGCTGCAAACCCCAGTGCTGAGCAACCCCCCGGCGTGGCCGGGGCTCCCATCGGCCTCACTGCCACTCGCCAAGCGGGGATGGCTGCCGAGGGCTGCGGCAGTGGGCTCTGCCCCGGCGTGGCTCGGGGGGCTCAGCCCTGGTTAATACTGTGCAGCTATGGCAGCACGGCAGCCACCTCAGTGCCACCCTGCTGCCACCCCGCCACAGCCTCCCCCAGCCCCTCCGGAGGGGCAGCACCAGCCCGCAAGGGCTCTCGGCAGAACGCCGGCCCTGGAAATGCCAGGACAGAGCTGCTGGCGACATTTTTCCCAAAAAAAAGATGGGTTTTGTCACTGTTTTTCAGCGTTTGGGAAAAGGAAGAAGCCAAATATTCAGTGTTTGGCAGCTAAAAGCTGAACGGCTTCATTGACGAGGAATGGTGTGGGAGGGCTTGGTGCAGCTGGGAACCGGGGCAGCTGCTCAGAGCAGACTGCTTGGTTTTATGTTTTTAATATTTTTTTTTGCCCAGCTGAAAGGATATTTTCCGCCTGGGGGCTTTCTGGCCTCCAGCAAAGCCCTGAAACCTTCCTCCAGAAAACCCTCTCCAGCAGCATGGTGTTTTCCCTCCGGAGGACTCTCCCGACATCTCCCCGAGGGTCCCGCGGTGCCGGCGGTACCTGGCAGGCACACGATGCCCGAGCGCAGCAGCCCGGCGTGCAGGTCCTGCCAGGCCGGCGGCTCCCGGCCAGGGGTGCCCTTGTTGGGCACGGAGGGACCGTTCTTACAGCCCGTGCTTTCCAGGGACCGCTCCTCCATGGCGGCAGCAGTTGCCGCATCTGTACCTGCCCATGGGGACAGAGGAGAGAGGAGCTGGTGACACCCAATGAGGCAGCGAAATGCAAAAGCCCCCGCAGAGCCCGGGCAGGCACCGCAGCCCCGCTCGGACGGTACCTTTCCCAGCTGGCTTGGCTCTGCCCATCCTGGGCGAGTAGATGGCAGACATCTTCTTCCAGGCTCCTTCGTGCTGGCTGGTGGCTCTTTCGTCCCCGGGGGCCACCCCGAGCCGTGGGCCCTTCAGGAAGGAGAACTTGTGG